>CAUYUJ010019636.1:77162-117162 GCA_963575745.1 Prorocentrum cordatum
ATATATATATATCGATGTATATGTGCATCGATCTATATATATATATATGTATACCGATATAGCTATATATATATGTGTATATATATGTGTGTATCGACCTATATATAGTATATGTATACCTCTCTTTCCTCCTCCGCACGCACGCACGCACGCACGCCTGGGAGAACGCGCGCAGGGAGGAGGGTAGAGCGCGCGCGCGGGAGCGCGTGTGAAGGGGGAGGAGAAGGAGGAGGAAGATGAAGAATGAACAGAAGTAGGAATGGAGAGGAGGAGGAGGAGGAGGAGGAGCAGGAGGAGCAGGAGGAGGGAGGAAAAAAAAGGAAGAGGAGGAGGAAAGGAAGAGTATGAAAATCGGACACCGTCCGAGGACGCGGCGAAAGAGGACGAATGAGAAGGGAGGAGGAGGAGGAGGAGGAGGAGGAGGAGGAGGAAGGAGGCGGAGGAGGAGGAGGAAAGGAGGGGGAGGAGGAAAGGAGGAGGAGGAGGAGGAGGAGGAGAAGGAGCTGGAGCAGTGGCAGGAGCAATGAGGAAAGCAGGAGGAAGAGTGATGAGCAGGAGGAGGGGGAAGGATGAGGAGGAGGAGGAGGACCCCTCCCTGTCCTCCGTGCCTGCCCCCCCCCTCATCTTCTTCCCTTCTTCCTGGATCAGGACATGGCCGCGGCAGTCGGCTCGGATCGGGTACAGCGGGGGGGGCGGCCTCCGAGGCCAAGTCGCTCCCGCGTACGGGGTACCTTGCTTCGTCCACTCGGACCACTGCGCCAAGGACACTCGCTGCGCTACTCTTCCAGACGGAGGAGGAGGAGGAGGAGGAGGAGGAGGAGGAGGAGGAGGAGGAGGAGAGGGAGAATGCGGAGGGGGAGGATCAGAATACCTGGCTTCGGCCATTCGGACCATTGCGCCGAGTACATTCGTTGCGCTCCTCCTCGGGAGGAGGAGGAGGAGGAGGAGGAGAAGGAGGAGAAGGAGGAGGAAGAGGAGGAGGAGGAGGAGGAGAGACGCGGAGGAGGAACTTGTTGATTATCTCTTCGAGAAACAATCTAAACCGTGGACGAGTTGTCGGCCAAAGATTGAGCCCCGTGGCTCCGCCAGGGGCGCTGCCGAAGCCGGCGCGGTTCAACCGAACCCAACCTTTGACATTTCGTGTCTGAGCTCGAGGAGGACAAGAGAGGTCACTACTCCAGACTTCGTAATAAAAGGGAGGGGGTCTGGACCCTCCAAGACAAGCCATTTCAGACCTCCCCCCTGGGAGAACCCTCCAAAACATCGTCCCCAGACCCCCCAGGCCCTCCAAGATAGCCTGGAAGAGACCCCCCCCGAAATGAGACCCCCCTCCCTTTATTACGAAATCTGGAGTACACTCTGCAGGTCAAGGGGCTTCACGGAAACGGAGGAGCAGGACGACGACGACGAGGACGAGGGAGCATCGGTACGCGTTCAGGCACAGCAGATGCGGAACGGCTGCCTCGGCAAGCAGCGGTGACGACCCTCGCGGCAAGGTGGGGCACGGCGACGATCGGTTGTCTTGCGACAACATGCAAGAGTGATTATGTAACGATAGTTTCCCTGGCAAGTCTTGGCGAGGCCATTGCAGGGAACTTAAAAAAGGGCTAGCAGCGATCGTAAGCGACCCACTTGATGGATGGGCCAGCGATCAGGAAGCTGGGGACAAAGAAAAACGTGAAGCTGGAGGTGAACAGGATGCACGCGAGAAAGTGAAGTGGAAGCGGAGAACGACCGTCAGGGAGCCATTCTCAAGACGAACGTTTTGTTTTCTGATTCAAAGTCTGATTGGGACCGCAGCGCTACTCTCATGGACACGCTAACGAATCCTTCTCTGATATCTCTCTCCTTCGCGTTGAAGGAGCTGAACGCGTTTGAAGAACAGCACGGCCGGTTAAAAAGGCGATTTCGTCGACGGCGCTTGCGCTGCCAGTGATACATTTGCAGAGGATGAGGCCCAGGCTCTCGTCGAATACGAGCCCTCTCACGACACTACGCCTCACGATGTTCTGAGCCAGATTGATCAGGAGAGGCGCCTTGACCAGTTACCGAGTGAGTGATAGATATCGGTCAGGATACGCGGTCTACAGCGGAAGCCCATGCCAAGAAACACCTTGCGTGTCTACAGGGCGCCCCGGGCTTCTGAGGTAGGTTTCGATAGTTTGGCTACGGAAAGCATGACGCTCCCACACCAAAAATCAATGGACGTCCTGGGGTCTCAGGGTTGGGTTTTTCCTGGAAGGTCTCTTGTGGTCGAGCTCCCAGCGTGCATGGTCTATTCAGGAACAGTGCCGTCTACCCCAGCCGCCCGTGGAGTTTGTGCTGTTTGCTTAATTATGCGTGTCCGGCTGTGCTCGTAGAGCTCGTGTCTAGTGCCAGCCGCTGTTCGGCCGCATCAGGCATCTCGCTTCGTTACCCTTCCCTCGCTTCCCAGTCTTCCATTCCTTCTCCGTCGTGGCTAGTGCTTAGCATGGTGGGGCCCCCTCAGTGGAGAAGCTTGCCGTGTTCATCATCAGCGCATTGATAGTTTTGCAGAAAAGGAAAGAGACCTCTTTCACCTCCGGCTTCCTCCTCCTCTGACCCCCTCCTCCACCTCTTCCTCCTCCCCCCCCCCCCATTCTTTCTCCTCCCCCTCCCCTCCCCAATGCCTACCCCCCCTCCCCATTCCTCCTCCTCCGCCTCTTCATCCTCCTCCTCCTCCTCCTCCACCGCCTCCTCATCCTCATCCTCCCGCATCGTCTATTCCATTCCATTCCTCCTCCTCCTTCTCCTCCCCCCGCATCGTCTGTTCCATTCCTCCTCATCCTCCTCCTTCCCCCCTCCTCCGCCTCCGCCTCCTCCGGGGAGAAGGGGATATCAGGCGCAGGGGGGGTGGCGAGGAGAAGGAGGAGAAGCGGGATGAAAGAATCATAAGAGGAGGAAGAAGAGGAATAACCAGAAGAAGATGGATACTATGCGTAATAATAGTAATGATAATAACAAAAACAACAAAAACAACAATAATAGGAAGAGGCATAGAAATTATATGAAGCAGAAGAAGAGGAAGAGTAAGAAGAAGGAGAAGGAACATAATACGAATAATACCACTAACAATCAGAATAGCATGCGCATTATCAGTAGCAGTAGTAATAATACACATAATCGCTACAGTAGTAGTGGTAGTAGCAGCAGTGGTAGTGGTAGTGGTAGTGGTAGTGGTAGTGGTAGTGGTAGTGGTAGTGGTAGTGGTAGTGGTAGTGGTAGTGGTAGTGGTAGTGGTAGTAGTAGTAGTAGTAGTAGTAGTAGTAGTAGTAGTAGTAGTAGTAGTAGTAGTAGTAGTAGTAGTAGTAGTAGTAGTAGTAGTAGTGGTAGTGGTAGTAGTAGTCGTAGTAGTTGTAGTAGTCGTAGTAGTCGTAGTAGTACTAGTAGTACTAGTAGTAGTAGCAGCAGTAGTAGTAGTAGTAGGAGTAGTAGTAGGAGTAGTAGCAGTAGTAGTAGTTGTAGTTGTTAGTGTTGTAGTTGTAGTAGTCGTAGTCGTAGTAGTAATAATAGTAGTAGTAGCAGCAGTATTAGTAGTGGTAGTAGTAGCAGTAGTAGTAGTAGTAGTAGCAGTCGTAGTAGTAGGAGTAGTAGTAGTAGTCGTCGTAGTAGTAGTAGTAGTAGCAGTAGTAGTAGTAGTAGTGGTAGTAGTAGTAGAAGTAGAAGTAGAAGTAGAAGTAGAAGTAGAAGTAGTAGTAGTAGTAGTAGGAGTAGGAGTAGGAGTAGTAGTAGTAGTAGTAGTAGTAGTAGTAGTCGTAGTAGTAGTAGTAGTAGTAGTAGTAGTAGTAGTAGTAGTAGTAGTAGTGATGGCGGTGGTGGTAGTAGTAGCAATAGGAATAACGATAACAAAAAAGAATAAGAGCCGGACGATCAGGAGGACGAGGCAGAGGAAGATGTCGAGGAGGACGACGGAGGGGGAACGAGGTCAAGTTGCAGCACGAGAAGGCGGATGATGAGCGGGGAGGAGAGAAACAGGGAGGACCTTGAAATTCCGAGAACCTCAGGGGTGGACCCCCGGCGAAAGGACACGAGAGGAAGAGGGGACAGCACGAAGCTCCACAGAGCAAGTTGCATCCAATGGCGTTCTGCCCCCGCGAGTGGCGTTACAAGGTAGGGTGGATGAGGAGGAGCAGGATCAGGGAGGAGAGGGAGGAGAAGGAGCAGGAGGAAGAAGCCAGAGGCCTCGGCCACGTGAAAGACGGAGGATGGCAACGGGAAAGGTGTATGGAGCAGGAGCAACAGAAGCAGGACCAAAGGAGGGATGAGGAGGAGAAGGAGGAGGGGGAGGAGGAGTAGGAGGGGAGACTGCACAAAAAAGGAACAGCAGTGATACGTAATCGCTTCCGTGGCAATAGCAGCACGCCGAAATGAAACTGGTGGGAGGAAGGAAAAGACAAAGGTATCCTCCTCCTTCCCTCCCACCTACCCCACCTCTCAGGAGGGGAAAAAACAACACACAGACACAATGAATCGTCGACTCCCAGGAAAATATTGGAAAATATGGGAAGTGGTGGGGAAGACGAAAACCCAGAAAATGTCAGGAAAAATAAGGCATTCTGGGATTTCTGTGTTTGTGTCTGTGTCTATGTGTGTGTGTGTCCGTGGGCCCCATTGAACCTTGCTGGGCGCGCGGCGGAGCGCGCACGGGAGGAGGAAGAGGCGGAGGAGGAGGACGCCGACGACGAGCAGGGCTAATGAGAATGAGGATGACGATGAGGAGGACGAGTACGAGAAGGAAGGGGAGGAGGACAAGGAGGAGGACGAGGACGAGGAGGAGGAGGACGAGTACGAGAAGGGAGGGGAGGAGGGGGAGGAGGAGGAGGAGGAGGAGGAGGAGGAGGAGGAGGAGGAGGACAAGGGCGACGGGGAAACCGAAGACGAGGACGACAAGGAGAAGAAGGATCGGCAGCGGACCTCTCCGTTTCGGGTGAGGCCTGGAGGTGCCCAAGGGTTGGGCAGATTGTCCTTTACAACGAGTTGCCGCCAATAGCTCGGAGTAGGGGACACTTGGGCTTCAGAATCTTTATACATATATATATATATATATATATATGTATAACAAAAATTGCTTCAGAAGCGGCTCCATGTTCCTTGGGTCAGTCCTTGATGTGTTCGTCTGGCGCCTTGCGCAGCAAGGCGCAGGCAGGGCCACGGAGGGCATCCGTCCGCTGTGACAGGTTCCCGCAGGCACATGACGGGCATCGTCCCGGACGTGCAGGCTGCCGCGCGGCAAGCTGGGGCCGCGGAGGGGATGCGTTTGGGCCCGTGTCCGACAGCATCTCCGACGCAGCAGCAGTTGGTGCCACCACTCGGCTCGCCGTGGCGGGCCTTGGCCATAGCGCCGAAGCCGAGAGGCGCGGCTGCGGGGCAGGCACCAGCCAGACACCGCCGGCAGGGGAACACTTGAGCCCCGGGCAGAGCGGCCGCGGCGCTCGAGCTCTGGAATCGAGATCTACGCCGCGCCGCTCGTGTGGGCAAGGATGCCGTCAAGATTTGTTGCTTACAGTGGAGGCCCATGCCAAGAAACACCCTGCTTGCCTCCAGGGTGCCCTGGGTTTCTCGGGCTTCTGTGGCTTTGCGACGGAAAGCGTGACGCTCCCACGCCAAAAATCAAAGGACGTCCTGGGGTCTCAGGGTTGGGCTTCTTGTGGAAGGGTTTCTTGCGGACTGGCCTCCACTGGTACCTTGTCGCGCAGCCAGCCCTGGCCCACCAGCCACGCTTCGGCGCCGCAAGCTAGCCACGACGTTCCGGCTCCCAGGCATCACCGGCCCGAGCGTTGCCCGGGCCCCCCGCCCCGTGGAGCAGAACGTATCGCTTTCGGCTCGCCAGGCACAGCGTGGCACCGGAGCCGCCGCCGCGGCACGCTGGGCACCAGCCCTTGGCCGTGAACAGGAAGCGCCCCGCTGGCCAGCGGGCACGAGACCGATGCTTCTGCCCCCATCCCCCCCCCCCGCCCCTCCCCGCGAGAAGCTGCTGCCCTGGTTCGACGGCATGCTCGAGGCCGACGAGTCGTTCTTCAAGGAGCGGGGGGAGGGGAGCGAGAGCGGGCGGCGGGAGGGCGCTCCGGTGCGGGCGCCCATGAGGGGAGACAGCGCCGAATCAGACTGCAGACGGTGTGGCGCCGGGAGTGCAACGAGGGCGAGGATGAGATACAGGGTGGTGAGGGAATAGGAGAAGGACATGGACGCGGGCACGGGGGAGGCAGGAGGGCGAGGAGGAGGATGGGGCTAGGACGAGGACGAGGAGGAGGGCGGGAAGGAGGAGGGGAGGAGAAAGGAAAAGGAGGAGGACAATGGCGACGGGGATGAGGAGAACGACGACAGCGACGGCGGCGGCGGCAACGACGACGCCCCCTTCAGAACCGAACCGCGGACCTGTCCTGGAGCGCCTCCTGACCAGCGCTGCGAGGCGCACCCAGCCGAGGCGACGGTGGCGACCCCGCGCGGGGCAACCTAAAGTGCGGACCACGTTGTCGAATGCCGCTGCGAGCACGACGACGACCCCTGGACCTCTCATGGAGAGCCTTCTGGCCAGAACCTGTTTCTTGGATGGATCTCTCAAGCTCTCCGCCGCCTCGAGCGGCGTGCGTTCCCAGCCATAACACGGAAAAGACACAGGGTGGTAATGACAGCGGAGCTACGCACACGTGTCACATGCTCTAGCGACCAAGAGCACAGCAGAAAAAAAAGCGGACTCGGCCACAGACGTGGCCGCCAGGCCGCCCCAGGCGCCCCAGGCGCGCCCGAGAATTTCGATTCACGGTGGTAGAGGCCTGCAGAGGAGGAAGCCAGGCGTACCGAGGCAGCCTTGGCGGCAACGGGGAACCTCTGGGCACTTGAACTAAACGATCGCCAGGCTCTTACTGGTTGAGAATGCCTCGCCCCTCGGACGACGACGACGACGACAAGGCGGCGACAAGGCGACGACGACGACGACGACGACGACGACGACGACGACGACGACGACAAGGCGACGACGAGGCGACGACAAGGCGACGACGACGACGACGACGACGACGACGACGACGACGACAAGGCGACGACGACGACGACGACGACGTCGACGACATCTGGCGGCGGGGGCGAATGGCTCGCCCGCGGTGCGCCCGCATCTCGCCCCCGTCGCTGGGCAGGCCGCCGTTCCCTCGGAGAGCGGGCGCGGCCGCCACTCGCGCAGAGCTGGGGCACGACGGGTGGGTGGACTAGAAGTGTCCACACGTGTCTCGCCAAGACCTTGAGTTATCAAAGCACGTCAGACCAGCACGCATACCCCCCTTCCCCGAAATTCAGAGCCCAACAGCAGTTCCTGTTCATTCTGAACAGGACTCGCTGTCCACGCCGCCGCGGCCTGTGTCCATTCGAGACAGAAGGCCGCCTGCCCAACAGCGGCCGCTGTTGGTTTGGGACAACATTTGTTGTTGGGCATTGTACCCATTCTTTCGGTACCCATTTCGGGTGTCCAAAACGACGGTGGGTGGACTAGAAGTGTCCACACCTGTCTCGCCAAGACCTTGAGTTATCAAAGCACGTCAGACCAGCACGCATACCCCCCTCCCCCGAAATTCAAAGCGGACGCGTTCGGGCGGCAGGCCACGGGCCAAGGACAACATAGGGACGCTTTAACTGTGGGCTTGGGGGGGGGAGGGGTGCGAAGCAAGGGCACGTCGCAGCCGTGGTTGTCATCATGCTGCGTCGCCTCCCCGCCATGGATGTGTGGGCACTGTCTGTCCAGGCCACGGCCTCGGCCTTCGGACCCTGAGAGCCTGCTCTTGATCCAGGGCTCCAGCCTCTCGGCCTTTTCGGCGTCTGCGTGGGCAGTCTTCGTTTTGGTCTCGCTTCGCAGCAGAGGCAGAGCGAAGACAGAGCGGAGGAGGACGAAAACAACAAGAAAACGAGAAGCACTGTTTCGCTCGAGCCATGCTTTGATCCTCTGTCGCGTGACGGTCGTCATCCGGGCCAAACTACTCCACCCCCCATCCCCCTGGGTAAGTGCAGCGATCGGACGGGGGAAGGGGCATGGACCGCCCCTGCATGCTGGTGCTCGCTTGCTGGCGCGTTTCAGGAAGGTCCTCGCCTTCGAGGGTCGAAGGAGTTGGCATCTCTTCCTCGCGGGAGGCCAGCGGGAGCAAACAGTGCACCCCAAAGGCATGGCAACATTTTTGGGGCTCAGGGTGTTTGGAACCCGCCAGCTGGGTCATGACCTCAGCCTTCGGACCCTGAGATCCGGGTGTCTCGTGTCTTCCGAGCCGAGCGTCTTCGCACGGCCTCGGTCGTGATTTTTCGCGCTGCGGCAACTTGCTCGCAACGTCGGCTCCCGGGGAGCCTCGGATTCCGGCCCTCAGGCCTCGAGCTGCGCGCCATCAGCCTGCAAGGCATAGCGTGTGACCAGGGCCGCCGCCGCGGCACGCTGTGCGGAAGCTCCCGATCGTACAGTGCCGTTTTTGATACATGCTCCGCGTGCGGATCATGTATGGAAAGTGCAGGGATTTAGTACTAAAAACAACGATGACTTCATGCATAAATTTGTTCCTAAATTAGCCATGTATTAAAAATCCTATATTTCTAAAAATCCCATGTATTAAAAACTGCCCTGTAGCGTGTGACCAGGGCCGCCGCCGCGACGCGCTGTGCGAGAGCTCCCGATCGTAAACTGCCGGAGCTCAGGGCAGGTGTCTTGGATCCGCGCGGGGGGGGGAGGGCCCTGGCGCAGACCGCCGCGGCGCTTCGCTCCACCAGGAAAGGCGGACCCAGCGCCGATCCAAGAGATTCGCGGGGGCCTCCGAAAATTTGCGCCTGCGCAGCTGTTTGCTATTCTTGTGCGTCCTTCCTCTCGGCACCGCCTGATTCCGAGGCTTTGCCTCCTCCTGGCCTTGACGTGAGGCCTCTCCTTCTGTCCCCCCCTCATTGTTAATTCAGGCTTCGCGCGGCCCGCTTAGTCTCGACCGGAAGAGGTGCGCTCTCGACCCGCGAATCAAAAAAGTGCGTTCTTCCTCTCCTCCGCGTGGCACCCGCTGGCAGAAGAAGAGAAGACTGCATAAAGCATAGACTTTCGCAGGGCGGCGCGGATCCTCTGATTCTGCGCTGATCATGGTCCTCCCATGGCGGCGCTTCTGGCGCGGCCCCTGAGGGTCCTGCGCAGATCCAAGAGATCCGCGCGGACCTCCGAAAGGTTATGTTTGTGCAGTTTGGGAGTTCTTCTCCACCCTGCCTCTTCTCCGCCCCCCCTGCTGGCAGAATAAGGAAAAATGCGTAAACATAGACTTCTGCAGGGCCGCGCGGATCTCTTGGTTCTGCGTTGGTCCCCCCACGGCGTTATGCCTCCGGCGCCGCCTCTGGCGCCCCCCGCGCACCAGGGAATGGGGGCCCAGCGCAGATCCAAGAAGTCCGCGCGGACCTACGAAAGTTCACGTTTGTGCATTTATTGTTTCTTCTCCGCCCCTCCCCTCCTCCGCCTCCCCCGCCCTCACCCCTGGCACCACACACCTCCCCCCCCACACGACGACATCGACAGCAAGGATGCTCCCCCCTCTCCCTCATCTTGTGCCTCAAAAACCTGTTTCGTGTCGCGCACGCATGTCTAGAACAGGCACCGCAGGGTCTAGAGGCCACGGCCTCGCCCACCTGGCCCCACGTGGGCCCCGACACTTGTCCGCACTGGCGGTCGTTCGTTCGCTCGCTCTCATCCGGCTCCACTGACTGGCTGGCGCACTGCGGCGACTCGCTCTCGATGTGGAGTGCGCCCGCGGGGGCTGCTGCGCCGAAAAGCGCAAGCCTCGACCCTCAGAGGTCGCCGACCTCCGCGGGGGCCGCCCCCGTTGACGCTGTTGGGCTACTGCCCGCGAAGAGGGATTCGAGAACCTCGATGCCCGAAGTCCTCCGATCCATTTAGAACACCGAAAACCTCGCGGCAGCGGCACGCGACCATCGAAGACCGTCGAAAGCTTCGAGATCCGCAGCCGTGGGCGTGCCAAAAAAGAAACCGGCCTGCCAGCAGGTGCGCCATGGAGATGGCCTCTCCCCCGACGGCCCTGGGCGCCCCTTGGAGCTCATGGGCGCCCCGCGAAGGCCAAGATCGACCGAACAATGTGCCCCGAGATCTCCTGTAGCAGAGTTCCTTCTCGTATGCTTCTGCTGCACACATCGAAAGCCATCGAAAACCTCGAAACCATTGTCGGGGGAACGTAAGACTCAGATTCGCCAGAACTCGGGGTTGCCGACGCTTCTTCGCTGGCCCTTGATCTTTTGACGATCCATCTCTCGTGTGATACTTGCAGCGGGAGCTCGCGTAAAATGTCAGATTGGGGTTCGGCATTTGTCTGCCGGGCGCCGTAAGGCCAACCCGAGCCCCGCGAACCCGAGTCTTACGTCTCCCCGACCATGGAAAATTTGGAAGATCCTCGGCATTTCCTGAAGCCGGTTCGCCTCGCGGGCGGTGCCACGCGCGCGCGCTTGCCTCGGCCCCTTCCCGCCCCCGGTCGGCCGAAGCACGGAGGCTCAGCTGAGGCGTGTCCTGATGAGGGTTGAGCTTGTGTTCATGCTGCGTTGTCCCTCCTTCGACGTACAATGAATATATATATATATATATATATATATATATATATATATATCATTCGTCGTACAATATATATATATATACATGCATGCATGCATGCATGCATGCATACGTACATACATACACATATACATATACATATACATATACATATACATATACATATACATATACATATACATATACATATACATATGCATATACATATACATATACATATACCTATAGGGGGGTGGGCGTTCCAAAAAGGGCCCTGCATGCGAGGATCGAAGGAGTTGTCATCTCCTCCTCGGCGGGCGGCGCCGCGCTCGCGCGCCTGCTTCGGCACCCCCCCCCCTCGTTCGGGGAAAGGCGCACGGCGAGCCGCTCTTCTCCTCCCACATGCTGGACCTCTCCGAGGACTTCGCCGCCGTCGTCGCCGTCGTCCGCCCTCCGCGCCCAGACCTCCAGAGACTCCCAAATATCACGCCTGCAGCTTCCCTGCGCCTTGGGCCGCCGGAGGCCCGCTTCAGACCTCAGACCCTGGGGCTGCCCGAAAACGACTCGGGGCGAAACAACGGTCCCAGGGCAAGGGTCGAAAGGTCCAGCGCCCCTGTGGTCCGAGCAGGCGGTGCACGTCGACGCCCCGGCTACTCCTTGAGATCCGGGCGGTCCCATGTTTCACACCAGGCTGAAGTCGGGCGTGTCCCTCTACAGGAGGAATCTTCCAGAATGGTACAAAGATAGTCTGGGCACGATTTCCCGATTTTTTTCTATTATTTCCCAGCCCTCCTGTGGTGTTGGGTCTTCGGTTTGAAAAGACGGCGCCCCGCGTTTTCCTCCTCTCCTCTCCTCCTCCCCCTCCCCCTCCTCCCTCCTAGTCGCACCACGGCGCAAGCAGCAGATCAGCGCGAGTAAAACCCCCACACTGCAACCATTTCCTGCCCACTTACTCTCGCTCTCTCTCTCTCTCTCTCTCTCTCTCGAATTCAGATGAAATGATGCATGGGCGAGGAGCTGGCAGCGGCGGCGGTTGGAGACTCTGGCGTCTCATTTCCTACAACCCGCTGACCGCCGCGCCGCCAGGAAGATTAGCAGACACCAGTGCAGAATATGCGAAGCACGATACTATCATGCTGCAGGGCACAGGACTTAAGGCGACTAGAGAAGGATATGTCTTTCGCTCTCCAGCAGGCGGGCATTTTTTGCTCACTCAGGGTATGGCTAGAGCTCCGACGCTGCCTGTAGTGTATCCATCGGCATCCATGCTCAGAGATATAAGCCAATGTACGTCACCAGGGTGCTACAGACCTGCGGGAGATTGCAAGGACGGGGACTCATGATTAGATATCGTCGAGGCCGAGAGGATTCTGCTGCTTCCCCTATGTATATATATATATATATATATATATATTCCGACGAGAGGGAAGGGAAAAGGATCAGCAGCATGTCAGAGAGCAGTATATTCGGATCTAGCGGCATGGATAAGCGAACACTTGGGCAAGTTGCCGTCCAGATGCACGCCCATCATAGGGACAGATCTCAACAGCACGTGTGCAGTTGACACTATTGAACCGAAGATCATTGGCAATTCCGAGGCCAGCTAAGATGGAGTGAATTCTGGTATCACCAGACCCGTTTTGGAAGCGTATGAGATGGCACTGTGCAACACGTTTTCCAGTTGACATGGCATACTTTGGGATTTATCATAGCGTGAGAAAAGGAGTGGATTATATCACCATGCCGATTTCTATGATTGAGAACATACAGCAGTGCATGATGTCGTGGAGGAAAGGGAAAAGATTGCAACGCATTAGATGCGTGGCGCCAAAGGGTCATCTACGTTTTACCGGTCGTTGTTTATCAAGTCGTTCGAGCATATCCATGCGGTGGCGACACAGGAAAGAGTCAACATGGAGGCCTGCAACGCTATGTTATTGTACGGACATAAAAAACCCGAGTTCATCAGCAAGGTCGAGGAATCGTTGAGTCAACACATGAATGTATTTGAGCAACCGGAGTATGAGGGCAATGTTGACATGATCAGTGCTGGATTCATGCAGTGACTCCCGAGAGTAGCCGTTGACCAAGACACCATACGCTTGCGATAACCAGACCGAAAGCTGCAATACCAGCAGGAAAATAGCGAAGCTACTAAAGGATAGGAAAGAAGTTAAAAAGATAGAGACCAACACTGAGGACCTCAACTTTCAGATCGCCAGAAGCAGCAGGAGATTGAAGTCACGAAAAAAAGAAATGCAGGATGCTCGCATGGAGGAAAGAGTCGAGGCGTTGTGGGAGGCATGGCATCAGAGAAAGTTGTATGACGCACGCAAACTTTCGATACTGATTGCTGGCACCTGTCGTGGACCCAGAGGCAGACATTACGGCAGAGTACCAACATCGAGAGCGCCAGCACTGGAGTGGATAAGCAAGTTTCAGAAGCAAGGCCCCGCAGGAGGAGCAGCAGCGCGAGTATTGCATAGATGTCAAGCCCCACAGCTGGCCACTGGTTTCTGGCGCAACCCCTTTCAAGATGGACAAGAACAACACAGAGCACACCATGTACAATCGTATTTGGAATGGATTAGACCTGATGATGGTGACACGCAGATAGACTATCAAGAGGCACACATGAATGCGTTGAGGGGCATGGAAGTACTACGAAAGCTAATCAACAAGCTACCGTCGTGGAGAGCACAACCACCCTGGAGCGCGGCAGGAGATCTCATTCGAGCCCTGGCAGAGCCAAGTTGGTACTACAGGACACCGCGAGGGAGAGGCATCGGCAATGCAGGCAACACCCAGAACATCGAGAACCACGACGACAGCGAGGACCTGGCCCGACCCTGCGAAGGTAGAGACCCAACGCCAGTGGAACTCAGGGGAGGGGAATCACTGGAGGGAAGGGCCGAGCCCAACACAGTGACCTCACCAGAAGCACAAGTTAATACCCCGGCATCTGTGGGCAGGCTGGCGGATGCTGCCTATGATGACGACCCTTCCCCAAGGGACGCACCCACAGATGTCACGGTTAACGCAACCGCTGCGGTTGGGGCGACGCACCAAGGACATCAGCGGCATCAGGGACAACAGAGGGATGGTCCAGATAGAGCACAACATCCACCAGGGTGGAGGAGCAGGAGTAGTGGCGGGGCTTATCAGAAGCAGCGCCCATGCACTTCAGAAGGATATATGCGAGGATACTGCACGACAATCAGAACCAAAAACAGCACAGGCAGCAGATGAGCTAGAAGATGACCAGCATAGGATGGAGAAACTTCAGGCGCCGTGTTTCGAGAGATGCACGTATCTCCCATGTCGCACCATGAGACAGGAGGGGCGAGCGCCAGCAGTATGGCACCAAGCTCCATGTACCAGGCTACCCAAACACAACGACAAGGTGAACACGGACGGGGAAAGGCACATCATGGTGTTCTGTGGGTTGGGCAGATCCTTCTTCAGATCACTGATGAACCCGAGAGCCAGATTTCCATACTGGGCACATGGTGAAATTCTTTGCAGACGCAGGGAAGATGCCATAATGGTGCAGTTGCGTGGATCAGCCAGGCTACGCAGAGCAGGATTGCACCACATCACCAGATCTCACGACGCCAGCAATGCCTTTTATAGCGTACACAAATCGGTTGCTGAAGACGCTGCTGATGAGCTAGCCATCGAGAATCGAGCGGACATGTTCTAACAGCGCATTCAGAACAGCACTTTCACGATTGGAGATGGCGCACACAGTGGACATAGGGCGGATCAGAGTGGAGCATTGCCCGGGGGCCACGTTGCCACAAAGCTCTTCGCGTCAGCGCATGGGGCGGGAACGCAACAGATGATCAACACCATGAACGAGGATCCCTGGCAGAGAGCGCAGCACACAGCCCGACCTGCACCACTGAGGGCAGAGCACGACAACGGCGCGATCGACCTCGTCACTTCCGCGTTCGTGGACGACGTCGCACGCGAGACGGCCGGGGACAACCCCGAGCACCTGTCTGCAGTTGCGCTGTGGGAAAACAACGTTGTCGACCAAATCCGGAGAGACATAGGAGGGCCCCAAAACATCGATTATCCCGGCAAAGCAACCGAACAGCGATGTGTAGAAGCATATCTGGAAGCATTCCCCTTAAGATTCAGATGAAAATCCAGTTGTCGAATTCTGCTGTTCTCGCAGTCGTAGTCGCATTCGCGATGACAGTCGCAGCGGCAACGGCAGTCGCAGTCACAGCCTCAGCCTCAGCCTGCCTCAGCCTCAGCCTGCAGCCTCAGCCTGCCTCAGCCTCAGCCTCAGCCTGCTTCAGCCTCAGCCTCAGTCTGCCTTCAGCCTCGGCCTCAGCCTCAGCCTGCCTCAGCCTCAGCCTGCATCAGCCTCAGCCTCAGCCTCAGCCTGCCTCAGCATCAGCCTGCTCAGCCTCAGCCTCAGCCTGCCTCAGCCTCAGCCTCAGTCTGCTTCAGCCTCAGCCTCAGTCTGCCTTCAGCCTCGGCCTCAGCCTCAGCCTGCCTCAGCCTCAGCCTGCCTCGGCCGCAGCATCAGCCTGCCTCAGCATTCAAAATGTGGCCCAGGAATGGAGTTCTGGGAACTAGAAGAACACGAAGTGGCTTACAGTTGGCTCCGGGCATGCAAAATCATGCCCAGGAATGGAGTTCTGGGAACTTGAAGAGCACGAAGTGGCTTACAGTTGGCTCTGAAATGTGGCCCGGGAATGGAGTTCCGGGAAATCGAAGAGCACGAAGTGGCCTACAGTTGGCTCCGCGCATCCAAAAAGTGGCCCGGGAATGGAGTTCTGGGAAGTCGAAGAGCACGACCGGGAATGGAGTTCTGGGAGCACCAAGAGCGATTTTGCGAGGATGTCCCAAGCGATTTCGGTTTCGGCGGCAGCCTCGGCGGCAGCCTGTCCGGGTCCCGCCCAGACCCCCCTGAGGAGTCAAGATGCTTTCTTTTGAGACCACTAGAAACCTATCAGCAAGAGCTGTTAGGTAAAAAACAAATGAACGTGGCCCAGGAGGCCGGGGATCTGCGGGAGTCCTCAACACGAAGCTCCACGAGAACAAGATCCCCCGACAAGGCTTGGCTCTCTCGGAGGCTAGGTGTCTTCGAGGCCGTCAACACTTCAACAGCGGGTTCTCAGCTGTGAAGAAGTTCAAGGTACAGGCCCTCCAGACGGCCAGGCACAAGATGGGCAAGTTCTGGTCCGCCCCCTAGATCTCCATGAGGTTCAAGAGCATCGCCTTCACGGGGCTCATCTTGAACGCGGCGCTCTCGGGATTAGAGGCCCTCGTGCTGAACACGCGCAGACCCTCACGGTGCAGGCCCTTGCTCCCCATCCAGCAAGTTGCACACAAGTTCGCTCGATTCGTTCTCAGAGGCAGATACACTGAGCGCCAACAGGACAGAATCCGTACACCCTCGAACCAGGAGGCGCAGAAGCACCTCAGGATGTGCACCCTGTTCGCAGAGCTGCGCATCAGGGGGCTAAAACGGCTGCAGAAGATGACGAGACACCCGCGTGAACATGAGCAGGCCACTGCATCTTTAATAGGGCGCTGTCGGCGTGGGGAATCAAATCTCGAGGTGGACGAGCAGGGTTTCTTGATCCCGACAGTCAGCGCATGGGCCACACAGCTTTGGCAAGATGCTGATTCGCTTCAGGATCTCCCGGGGGGTCTGGGTTGTAGAACTGTTTGGAAGGATCCTGGTTCAGACTTTCGTTCGAGAGAAGCCCGCGCGATTTGTATAAAAGTCGATGTTGCTGAGCTGGGGTCGCGGGAGTTGTCGAGGTCGGTCGCGCCCTCGCGGGGCCCTGGCGCCGGTTCGGTCGGGGGGTGGGGGGCGGGGGGGGGGGGGGCGTCCACCCGCCTTTAGTTGGACCCCGACCTCAACTCCGCATCGCGTGCCTTGTGCGTGTAGAAACGCTTCCAGATAGCAAAAAAGCATGTCTTCACATTGCGCGCGAGCGCGCGCGAGAGACAGAGATGACACAGACGCCATCCTGCAGGGCGCGCGCGCCGCGAACAGGATTCCGTTTGCTGCGACCCTCTCCAAGTATTGCAATTTATGTCACAGCACGTCTGCAGACAGAGCCACAGCACAGTGGCACTTAGCAGCATCCACGTTTCATCGCAGGTATACTACAGATAGTTCAGTTCGTGCCCCACGCAGAATAGAGCACAAAGTTGCTGCATGCCCGCTATGCCGTATCATTGCTCAGACACCAGAACTGCTGGACGACCATCTGGCGAACATTCATATTCTGCAAACGTCGGGAATCACGCAATTACGATTGATGTCGCAGCGGCTGGCATCAGCACAACAGATCGAGGCGGACAAGGCCCCGAGCACCAAGAAGGCCAAGGGATCGGGCCCGGCAGGAGGCAGTCAGGGAGAGCGCCTTCTACTTAGAAGCTCGCATGAGGGAGAGAGAGAGAGAGAGAGAGAGAGAGAGAGAGAGTGAGGCATCGGATCTTCACTTCAAAGGCCCATCGGGCCACCCTGTGTTTTGGCCATGAAGGAGACCACAACCAAGTACGAGGGACTGGTCAGGGCCGCGGGCGCAGGGCACGAGCACGGATCTCCACACCTGCACGCCGCAGCAGCGCCGATGAACGGTCTAGCCAACACGTCGGTGGACGGCAAGAACGACCAGATACAATGCCTATTCGCCGCTACCAAGCGCCTGGACGCCTCCAGGCAGGACCTCAGCCAAGCAGATTTTGAAGACTGGCGCATCACGCGCAGGGCCAGCGAACTCATGTCCAGGGCAGGCACCGCCCCCACAGCTCGCCTCTTGCGCCACTTCGAGGGACACTGGCCAGCGGCAACCTCCATGGAGTAGGAGCCAGAGTTCGCGCGGCACAAGTATCATCCCCTCGAACTGAATACCAAGCACGGCTTCACGCTAGTCGCCACAAATCGCCTCATCGCGCTCTGCCTCAGGCCGCGGGGCTCCAGAAGTTGCCAGGCAAGGCGCCGACCCTGGGGTTGGCGCACTCGTTGAAGCAGAAGTGAGCAGAGTGAGCGGCAGCAGGCAGAGTAGGATCACAGACAGTGAGCAGCAGCAGACGCAGCAGCAACAGGTGACAAGCAGTAGTAGAAAAGGCTTCCAGCAGAGCAGCAAGTAGCCTAGACCAGGTTGCAATCCCCTCCTCGCCCCCCCCTCGCTCGCCCTCTGTCCCCCCCTTGTCCTTCGGCAGCTCCTTGAGCACGAAACCATGGGAAATACTTGAGGCCTTGCACAGGCGCATTAGGCCGCGGGGAGAATCACGCAACAAGTTTTGAGTGACCCCCGCGCCACGGCGTCACTGCCAGCGCTGTGCGCGCACTGGCAGCGGCACCTGGCCATGCGTCCCCATCGGTTTCAAAGGCCCCCTGGACAGCCCAGGCCATGCGGTGTTCATGGGCAGCCGGCTTTAGTTAGCTGGACAGGGACACGGATGCAGATCGACGACGACGACGACTCCTCCTCCTCCCTCCCCCCGTCACCCCCCTCACTTTGACACACCCTTCACACGGTTCGTGGCCCCATAGGGAACTCCACCGAAGGCCCTAGTGGGGGCGCCCGCATGCGGCCCCCCACCCAGCGCATCGCTTCGTGGCCCCATAGGGAGCTCCACCGAAAACCTTTGCGGGGGCGCCCGCGCGCGGCCCCCCCACCCAATGCGGCGATTCGTGGCCCCATAGGAGACCACACCGAACGCCCTAGCTGGGGCGGCCGCATGCGCCCCCCCCCCCCCACACACACACACCACCACCACCACTACCACCACCACCACCACCACCACCACCACCACCCAGCGCAGCGCCTCGTGGCTCCATAGAGAGCCCAGCCCCACCGAAGGTCCTAGTGGGGGTGCCCGCTCGCGGCCCCCCCACCCAGCGCAGCGCTTCGTCACCCCATGGGAAGCTCCACCGAAGGCCCTTGCGGGGGTGCCCGCATGCGGTCCCCCCACCCAGCGCAGCGCATCGCGGCCCCTCGGCGCCGCGCCCGCGATGCCTGCGAGCGCGGGCTCTGGAGTGCCCTGCGCGGCCGTGGAGACCCGCCCTGTAGCGGCACCGCGCTCGTGGCCCTGGCGGAGGAGGTCGACGGGCGCGAGAGGCTGTCGCGAGGGGCGCTGGTCTCGAGGATCCTTGGATCGCGAAAGGATCATGGCGACGTGCCCATCAGGAACTGCTCCCAGCACGCGCGGGACCTCCACGAGGGCGGGGCAGGGATGGCGTTGTGGCGGGCCGCCGCGCGCGGACCGCGCCTCGGCGCTGGGGGCCTCCTTGCTGCTGGAGTTCCTGAGTTTCTGCCTAGTGCTGGGCGCTGGGAAGCACTGCGTGATGATCGCCTTCCGGTACCAGTGGCGCAGGCGAGGCATAGCGGCCCCCACGGCGTCGAGGACGTTCGGGGCGGCGGCAGGGCTGACCGCGCTTTGCCTTCGGACACGCCTCAGGCGCGCGGCGGGACCGCTGCTCTCGTCAGCTGCGCGTTCGAGGGCGATGACGACAGCGCCTCCTCCGACCAGGGCCTCACCAAGGACGAGGAGCTGGCTTCCGTCGACGCTTCGGAGAGTGGCTCTTCTCATGCAGGCTGTGCTCTGGGCGGCTCCGCGCCCGCCGCCGCGCCTTCGGCGCCGCGGGCCGACGCTCCAGAGTTTTCGCCCGTCGTCCAGGAGCTGATTCCGTGTTTCGAGGAGGCCAACTACTTGCTGGCAGCGTGCTCGGCGACTCCCGAGGTGGACCCTCCCTTCCCGAGGTGCACCTGCGGCGCCACGGTGTTCTCGGGCATCCCTGCTGCTGCGCTGCCGCCGCTCGTCAGTCGCCGCGTGGATGGGGCGGCCGCGCCATGGTGGCTACGGAAGCGCTGGCGGCCCAGGCTCACCAGGCGCAGGCGCCACTGACAGCAGTGCGGGCAGAACGGCCAGACCCTCTGCGATGCACTGCTCGTCGTCTTCCTCGTCGTTGGCGACCGTTCACAGCTTGCAGAGCGGTGAACGCTTCTCGGATATTATACTTCTCGAGCTCTGCTACCGTGGGCGCAAGGCGGCGCCCTGGTGGATTGCTCGCATGGTGGTCTTCGAAGCGCGGCTCGCCCGACCCTCTGCTGCATCCTCCTGAGCAGGCCCTCACCCCAGCGTTCAAGTCTATCAAATCGGCCGACGATTTCTCTGACCTGACTTGGCGGCAGGGCTGTCAGTCTCCAGTTTGCGATCGGCCCGTGCTGCGCGAGCCGCCCCGACGATTAAAAAAAGGCCCGAGATGGGGGTGCACGCATGCGGTCCCTCCACCCAGTGCGACGCTTCGTGGCCCCATAGGGAGCCCCACCGAAGGCCCTAGCGGGGGCGTCCGCCTGCGGCCCCCCCATCCAGTGCAGCTCTTCGTGGCCCCATGGGGGGCTCCACCGGAGGCTCCAGTAGGGGCGCCCGCATGCGGTCCCTCCACCCAGCACAGCGTTTCGTGGCCCCATATGGAGCTCCACCGAAGGTCCCAAGGGGACCGCCCGCATGCGCCCGCCACAACCCGCACAGCGCTTCGTGGCCCCATGTGGAGCCCCACCGAAGGCCCCAGGTGGACCGCCCGCACGCGTCCGCCACACCCAGTACAACGTTTCGTGACCCCGTAGGGAGCTCCACCAAAGGTCCCAATTCTACGGGCCGCATGCGACCCCCCCCACCCAGTACAGCGCTTCGCGGCTCCATAGGGAGCTCCACCGAAGGCCCCAGTGGCACCGCTACGTCCCCCCCACCCAGTACAGCGCTTCGTGCCCCCGTAGGGAGCTCCAGCGAAGGTTCCAGTGGGACCGCCCCCCCACCCAGCACAGCGCTTCGTGGCCCCATATGTGGGCTCACCCGAAAGCCCCAGTGGCACCGCCCGCATGCGTCTCCACAACCCAGTACAGCGCTTCGTGGCCCCCATGGAGCTCCACCGAAGGCCCCAGTGGGACCGCCCGCATGCGCCCCCCCCACCCAGCACGGCACGCCCCATCACGCGTTGCGTGACACACCAGAAGCGGCACCCACAACGCGTTACTCACAATTGTTTGGCGATGGTTTGACTATGTTTGTTTCCTTTTAGACCTGCCTGTAGGAGTACATGCCCGACCTAACACTAGGTGTTTTCGACCGGCTTCGCGCCCCGGGACCATCACTTGTGAGAGAGCGTGATCCACCGCCGCTTTACTGTGGAAAATTGCCAACCTTTTCCTCCGGAACCCGGGGGTCCCCCCCCGCACCTCCGAAAATCCCCCCACCCTGCTGGAACCCCTCCCCCCCCTTCCCCAAGCAAAACCCCCCCCTCCCCTAACCCCTCCCCCCCCCCCTCGAACTCGAAAACCGGGGGGGGTCACTACCGGTTCGAACCCCTCCCCCCCCCCAACCCCCCCCCGGATCCGAAAAACCGGGGGGGGGGTCACTACGGTTGGAAACCCCCACCCCCCCCCCCCCTCGAAAACCGGAGGGGGGTCACTACCGGTTCGACCCCCCCCCCACGCACCGCCAGCAAACGACTCCCGGTCCCTACCACCGCTCGCATGACATCCCCCACTGTTGTTCCCAGCACCACTGTCCTCACCACCACTGCCCCGGCTGGTTCCACCACCGTCCCTAGTGTCCCCACCAGTGCCCCCACCACTGTCGCACTGTCCCCACTGTTCCCACAACTGTTCCCACCACGGTTCCACTCTCCCCACTGTCTCCACGGACCCAACCACTGCCTATCCCCACTGTCCCCACTGTCCCACTGACTCCTCCGCTGTCCCACTGAGCTGTCCCACTGTTTCCACCACTGTCCCCACTGTCCCCACCACTGTCCCCACTGTACCTCTGTCCCATTGTCCCACCGCCGTCCTCGCCACCGCCTTTACCAGTGTCTCCACCAACATTGTACCCTCCACTGTCCCAGTGTTTCCACCTCATTCCCACTGTCCCCACACCACTGTCCCCACCACCACCGTTCCCACCCACCACTGTCCACTGTCCCCCCTGTTCCCACCATTGTCCCCACCACTGTCCCCACCACTACCGTCCCCACCACTGTCCCACTGTCCCCCCACTGTCCCCACCACTGTCCCGCTGTCCCCTCACCACTGTCCCCACCAACACCGTCCCCACCACTGTCCGCACCCCCACTCGGTTTTCGAGGGGGGGGGGGCGGGTTCGAACCGGTAGTGACCCCCCCCCTTTTCATGATGAGCTGGGGGGGGGGGGGAGGGGTTCGAACCGGTAGTGACCCCCCCCGGTTTTCCGGAGGGGGGGGGGGGAGGGAGGGGTTCGAACCGGTAGTGACCCCCCCCGGTTTTCCGCCAGCAGCGGTAGAACACGCTCTTTCTCACTTGTCGATCTGGCACGAAAAGCCCCCGTCGCGATCGTTCGCGATGCTGCACGTGCGCGTGTGTGTTCGCAGCGTCGGATCTCAGGGTCGGGCGCGGCTGGCCTGGCGAGGCCTGCTGGGCCAGGCCAGACTTGTTTCTCTCCTTTTGTTCCCTACCTAGGCTCTGCCCAGAAGGGTTCTTACTCTATGGGCTTAAAGGGGCCGGGCAGTGGAAATCGCCCCGGGCGGTTCCCCCGGCATCCGCCCCGCGGTTCCCCCAGCTACGCTCCCTTAGTTTAGCGTTGCCTATCTCATCTTAGCTTAGCTTATTTCATCTCAGCTTAGCTTAGCTTAATCTTAGCTCAGGTTGATCTTAGTTTAGCTTACATTCATCTTAGCTTCGCTGAGCTTTAGCATAGCAGAGCACAGCATAGCATAGCATAGCGTAGCATAGCATAGCGCAGTACAGCATATCATAGCATAGCCCAGCATAGCATAGCATAGCGCAGCATAGCATAGCATAGTGCAGCTTAGCATAGCATAGCTTAGCATAGCACAGCGCAGCATGACATAGCATAGCTTAGCATAGCATAGCGTAGCATAGCATAGCAACCAATGCTGCTTTCCTAGGGGTTCCAACTTCTAGGTAGGGTCGCACTGGGGTAATTGCTTGTTCCCAGAAAAGGGCTCGGGCCCAGGGTTTCCTTAGGTGTGGTACATGTGTCACAGTGCCAAGTTCGAAGAGGGCCCACATATATATATATATATATATATATATACGATAAATCACAGGTCGAAGGGGGGCAGCGGAATAGATGTTCAGAATGTCCCCCAACATTCACCTTCACTGCCGACGGTCCTATCGGCCGAGCAATGGCTAGAATCCGGATCCGAATGCGGCACATCTCAAAGTGACGTGTGTCCGACCCCCATCGCAGCAGCCGATCAAGCAGCCTGCCTAGGCACGCTTTCCTGACACCTTATTCGCAAAGAACTTCCGAAAAGTAGCCGGTATTCTCCACAAGTTTTCGCTACATTCATTGGCGACGTCACGGCCCTCCCAAGCCACAGTCAGGGCCCTCCAAAAGCACATACGATGACTAGACAGACAGGCGACGCACCCGCTACCGGCAGATATTTCGAACGTTCCCAGCGGCGAAACGCTGTCTTTTTTCGCATTTCCGATCGATAAAGCACAGGGTGAAGTAAGCATGTTCTTTTGTTGCGAATGTTTGTGCTATAGTGTGTTCTTCTCCTGAGGGCCAGGATTCAGAGGATGTCTCGTGCGAAATGCTTGTCTTCACGTGCCCAGGTCGCCCAGGGGGGTATCTAAAATGGTTGTCCCTAGATGGAGCCATTTGTTTTCACGTGTCCAGGCCATCCAGAGGGGCATCTAAGATTGCGGTCCCGCGCTGGAGCCATGTGTTTTTAGTTGTCCAGGCCACCCAGTGGGGTATCCAACATGGTGGCGCCGTGCTGGAACCACGTTTTTGCCCAACCATCCTGTGGTGGGGGGTCCTCGTTCTGAAGAGACAGCGCCCCGCGTTCCTCCTTCCTTCCTCTTCCCCCTCCTCCTCCATCATCATCGTCATCACCCGTTTCAGCACACCCCTCACACGTTTCGTGGCCCCATAGGGAGCTCTACCGACGGCCTCAGTGCTACCGCCCGCATGCGTCCCCCCCACCCAGTACAGCGCTTCGTGGCCCCATACGGAGCTCCACCGACGGCCCCAGTGCTACCGCCCGCATGCGTTCTCCCACACCCAGTGCAGCGTTTCGTGGCCCTAGAGGGAGCTCCACCGAAGAAGAGAGTCACAATTGCGGTATTCACAATTGCATCTGGTTGGGCCTTCCGCCTGGATGATTGCGTGTCCAGGCCACCCAGAGGTGCATTTGGCACGGTTGCCCCGAGCTGGAACCACGTGTTTTTACGTGCCCAGGCCACCCAGAGGTGCATCTGGCATGGTTGCCCCGAGCTGGAACCACGTGTTTTTACGTGTCCAGGCAATCCAGAGGGGCATATGGCATGGTTGCCCCGAGCTGGAGCCACGTGTGTTTACGTGTGCGGGCCACCCAAGGGGTAGTCTCTGACATGTGGTCGCCTGGGCGCCCCCAGTGTGGGGGGTCCACAAGAGCCAGAGGAGGAGGAGGAGGAGGAGGAGGAGGAGGAGGAGTGAGGAGGCGGGAGGATAAAGCGACACGCGATGTGTGATAACCAGACACAGCTTCGTCGGCGGTGAATGTGCCAGACTTCCCATGGAGGTATCCAACATTGTGGCCCCGAGCCGGAAGCACGTGTGTTCACGTGCACAGGCCACCAAGACAGGTATCTAAAATGGTGGTCCCGAGCTGGAACCACGCGGTTGTGCTTGTCAGGGCCGCCAAGGGGAATATTTGGCATGGTTGTCACGAGTTCGAATCACGTGTTTTAAGTTTCCAGGCCACCCAGGATCTAACATGGTGGTTTTGAGCCGGAGCCATTGATCCCAACCATCTTGTGGTGTTGGGCCCTTGTTTTGAAGAGACAGCGCCCCGCGTCTCCTCCGATCCTTCCTCCTACTCCTCATCCTCCTCCTCCTCCTCCTCCTCATCCTCCTATCCCTCCTGGCCCCATAGGAGCTCCACTGAAGGCCCCAATGGCAGGGTCCGCATGGCGGACTCGGGCCAGTTCGGCAACCTCTCACGAGGATCTTGGCCCCATAGGGAGCTCCACCGAAGGCCCCAAGGCAGGGTCAGCATGACAGACTCGGGCCAGTTCGGCACACTCCTCACGAGGATCGTGGCCATATAGGGAGCTCCACCGAAGGCCTCAGTGGCTCCCCCACCCAGTTCAACGCTTCGTGGCCACATAGGGAGCTCCACCGAATGCCTCAATGGCCGTGTCAGCATATGGTTTCCCCACCCAGTACAGCATTCCGTGGCCCCATAGGGAGCCCCACCGGAGGCCCCAGTAAAGGTGTCCGCATGTGGTTCCCACACCTAGCACGATTCGCGACCCCACAGGGAGCTCCACCGAAGGCCCCACTGGCGGTGTCCACATGCGGTTCCCCCACCCAGTTCAACGCTTCGTGGCCCATAGGGAGCTCCACCGAATGCCTCAATGGCGGTGTCCGCATGCAGTTCCCCGACCCAGTACAGCGCTTCGTGCCCCCATAGTGAGCCCCACCGAAGGCCCCAGTGAAGGTGTCCGCATGCGGTTCCCCCACCCAGTACAGCGCTTCGTTGCCACATAGGGAGCTTCCACCGAAGGCCACACTGGCGGTGTCCGCATGCGTCGCCCCCACTCAGTACACCAGCACTTCGTGGCCCCATAGGAAGCTCCACCGAAGGCCCCAGTGGCGGTGTCCGCATGCGGTCCCCCCACCCGGTTCAACGCTTCGTGGCCACATAGGGAGCTCCACCGAATGCCTCAGTGGCGGTGTCCGCATGCGGTTCCCCCACCCAGTACAGCGCGTCGTGTCCCTATAGTGAGACCCACCGAAGGCCCCAGCGGCGGTGTCCGCATGTGGTTCCCCCACCCAGTACAGCGCTTCGTGGCCACATAGGGAGCTCCTCCGGAGGCCCCTGTGGCGGTGTCCGCACCCGTCTCCCGAGCTCCACTGAAGGCCTCAGTGGCGGTGTCCGCATGCGGTTCCCCCACCCAGTACAGCGCGTCATGGCCCCAAATCGCTGTTGGCGTAAAACGCGCATATCCACAGACGTTGCGTCAACGGTACCACCCCTGGAACGCCCATTCGAATGCTGCGTTCGCGGCCGTTGCCGGGGTGCAAGCATCGGCATTAAAAAATGCCCAAAACTCCACCGCCATGGCAACCCCGTTTTCAACATTGAAGTTCGGAGGCAGGGGAGTTCGGAACACAGCAGCGTTGCCCATCATGCATGGCAGGTGTTTTTACGCCAACGGCAGTAGGGAGCTTCACCGAAGGCCCCAGTGGCGGTGACCGCGTGCGTTTCCCCCACCTTGTACAGCGCGTCGTGGCCCCATAGTGAACCCCACCGAAGGCCCCAGTGAAGATGTCCGCATGCGGTTCCCCCACCCAGTACAGCGCTTTGTGGCCACATAGGGAGCTTCACCGAAGGTCCCAGTGGCGGTGTCCGCATGCGGTTCCCCCACTCAGTACAGCGTTCCGGGGCCCATAGGGAGCTCCACCGGAGGCCCCAGTGGCGGTGTCCGCACGCAGTCCCCCCACTTAGTACAGCGCTTCGTGGCCCCATGAGGAGCTCCACCGAAGGCGCCAGTGGGGGCGTCCGCCTGCGTTTCCCCCACCTTGCACAGCGCTTCGTGGCCACATAGGGAACTCCACCGGAGGCTCCAGTGGCGGTGTCCGCACGCAGTTCCCCCACTTAGTACAGCGCTTCGTGGCCCCATGAAGAGCTCCACCGAAGGCGCCACTGGGGGCGTCCGCCTGCGATTCCCCCACCCAGTATAGCGTTTCGTGGCCCCATAGGAAGCTCCGCCGAAGGCCCCAGCGGCGGTGTTCGCACGCGGTTCCCCCACCCGGTATAGCGTTTCGCGGCCCCATAGGGAGCTCACCGAAGGCCACACTGGCGGTGTCCGCATGCGTCGCCCCCACCCAGTACAGCGCTTCGTGCCCCCATAGGGAGCTCCACCGAAGGCCCCAGTGGCGGTGTCCGCATGCGTCTCCCCCACTCAGAACAGCGTTTCGTGGCCCCAGTGGCGGTGGTCGCATGCCTTGTTGGCCCCCTCCTTCGTCTCACCTGCTTCTCGATACTCGCAGCTGCATGCGGTCGGGTCCTTCGTCAAGCTAGTGTCATATGTGTCCAGGCCACCCAGGGGTTCTAACATGGTCGCCCCGAGCTGGAACTGCGTGTTCTTACATGTCCAGACCACCCAGGGTTGTATCTAATATGGTTGCCCCGAGGTGGAACCTCGTGTTTTCATTACCACATGTTAGGTATCCGTCCCTGGGTGGCCTGGATACATGAAAACAAGTGGGCTCCTAGCGCCCCAGAGCAGGACAAGCGTGAAAAACTCATAGATTCCTGACGCCCCAGAGCGGGACGGTGTATGCCCCTCCCCCCTTCGGCGCGTCCCCAGGCTCGTCCTCTGTCGCGTTCCCTGGCTCGTCCCCTGGCGCTTTCCCTGCACATTCCGTGGCGCGTCCATGCGCCCTGCGCCCTGTGTCGTCTCGTCCCGCTTTGGAATCGAGTCGGATCTTGAGCTCGAGCTGATTGAGCGTCCCACACGTTTCGATTGCAACCAGTTCTGGGCTAGCTATGCGTTCAGGCAGCTCGAGCTTAAGATCCAGATCAGTTCGGTCAGGATTCGGAAACCAAGGGCGACTCGATCCACAACACTATGGAGCGCAACGCACTTGATTGCGGCATGGCACATGTCGTTTCAGCACGGCACAGCACAGCACAATCTTCTGCACGGTACGTCACGGTCGATGTTTTCAGCGTTGCAATTGCCTGTCGCCCAATCAGGTGTCTTGAAAACGTAGCCACGCCTCGCTTTTCTGAATTTATTTCCCGGTTCATGGGTCAACCATGCTTCCGAAGAATAAGAAATAGCATGAACACAATTTCTTTGAGCTCCGCGCGGATTTCTTGGATCGGCGCTGGGCTCCCCTGGCGGCGCATCCGGCGCCATCCCTGGCGCGCTCCGCGTGCTAAGGAGGGGAACCCAGCGCCAGTCCAACTAATCCGCGCGGACCTCCGTGTTGATCATGCTCATGCCGCGTTTTGTTTTTCTCTAGTTCGCCCCTCCTGGGGAGGGACGGGCAGGTGGCGTCGGTGGTCCACTGCGCTGCCCTGCCCCGCCCTCGCGGCCGAGCGCGGCTCATTCCCATGCCGACGTCGAGCGAGCGAGTTGGGCTCGGACGACGGGGTGACGATGACGGTGACGATGACGATGGCGATGGCGATGACGATGACGATGACGATGACGATGACATCGATTGGGAGAGGGGAGGGTACGAAGCCGGTCTCGGCCCCGCCGCCGGGCGTGTGCTGCAATGCCCCGGCACCTCCGACGACGGCGAGGATCGAAGGAGAGAAGCGCTGGACCACCCCCACGGCCCCCGGCGCGCGGCGCTCGGCGGGGGTCCAGAGCCGACCCAAGAAACCCCCGCGCGTGCGTCTGGAGGCTCGTGCTCGTGTCGCCGCTTCTTCCTGAGGAGAGGCAGGAGAGGAGAAGGAGGAGGGAGACGACGACGACGACGATGACGACGACGACGACGACGACGACGACGACGACGACGAAAACGATGACGATGACGAAAACGATGACGATGACGATGACGAGCGGCGGCGGCAGCGGCGACGACGACGACGACGATGACGATGACGACGATGACGACGATGACGACGACAACGACGACGACGACGACGACAACGACAACGACGACGACGACGACGACGAGGACGACGACGACGACGTTGACGACGACGACGACGACGAGGACGACGACGACGACGTTGACGACGACGACGACGACGACGACGACGACGACGACGACGATGACGACGACGACGACGACGACGACGACGACGACGACGACGACGACAACGACAACGACGACGGCGGTGGCGATGTCGACGACGATGGCGATGTCGACGACGAGGATGACGGTGACGAGGGCTGGAGAGCTTTCTTCGGGGGGTGGCGTGGAGGTGTCTGGGCCCCGGCGCTCTTCATCGGTCGCGCCCGGTCGGGAGCCGCCCGGAGGTGGCCGCTCGAGGCCCAGCGGGGGGATCGAGCACAAGCCAGGGAGGGAAAAAACACACAGACACAATGAATCCTCGATTCCCCAGAAAATACGGGAAAACATGGGAATTGGGCGGGAAGACAGAAACCCAGAAAATATCGGAAAATATGGGGATGGGTTTCATTTGTGTGTATTTATTTGTGTGTCCCAGGGCCCCTTCACAGCTGGGAGTCTGATGTGGCCCAGCACTGTTTCGGGCAAGCAGGAAGGGTGCTCGAGGCTCTGGGCTCGAGAAAAGGCTTCTCGTTCTTGCTCGGCCGCTGGGGCCGTGTTCCAGCCCCGGGACCGTCTGAACCGGGCCCGGGCTGAGAACTTGCACCAGCTGGACCCCTGTCGGGGGCGGAAAAGAGGGGGGTGATGACTAGGGGGGGGGTGGATTTCATGGCGGGGGCCATGATATTTCCCCAGATTTCATGGCGCCTCTTCTTGTTTCATTACGTCCCTGGCCCCCCTGCTGGGCCGCGCACATGCCGCCGGTCATGATTTGCACCCCCCCCCTCTTGGACACCCCCCTCTTGGCCACTCCCGACCCCTGGAGTGGTCCGGAGACCGAATGAATTTGAGCGGATTTGACTGACCTTCTCGGGGCCCAACCAGTTCATACCCCCTGGCCGCCTCCAGCCTGCCTCGCCGTCCCAGTTGTTCTGCGCACCGCGCCTGCGTGCGCGCGATGAGGCATGTTGCGTGCGCGCGGGCACAGTGTGCGCGTGCGTAAGCGTGAGTTTGCCTCCGCGTGCACCTCGAATAGTCTCTCTTTTGCCAGACACGCTTGGGGTATATGCGCGCCAGGAGCCCGACGAAGAGAACATCGAGATCTGTGCTAAGTACCTGAAGCGGATGGCCCCCATGAAGCTGATTTTGGAGATGGAGATCGGAATCACTGGCGGTGTCGAGGATTACGCAAGGGGTAGAGAAAACGGCATATACACAGAATGCCAGAGATCCACCCAGATTTCTTGGATCTGCGCTGGAACCACTTCCCTGGCGCGCGGAGCGCGCCAGGGGCGTCTGGCGCCGTTCCAAGGAATCCGCGCAGAGCGTCGAAAGTTCATATTCATGGAAGGACGGCGTCGACAACAGCGGCGTCTCCAAGGAGAAGCTGTACTCGACCCCCGAGGACGTCTTCAAGGTGTATACGGGCCTGTCCCCCATCTCCCACATGTTCACCATCGCGGCGGCATTTGGCAACGTGCACGGCGTCTACAAGGCGGGGAACGTCAAGTTACAGCCAGAGTTGTTGCACAGCTTCCAGAAGCACGCCACGGAGAAGACGGGTATCACCAACCCGCTATTCTTCGTTTTTCATGGCGGCAGCGGCTCCGAGAAGGCCGACATCGCGACGGCGTTGGAAGCCGGCGTAGTGAAGATGAACGTCGACACGGACACCCAGTGGGCGTACTGGGAGGGCCTGCTGAAGTTCTACAAGGCCAAGGAGGGTTATTTGCAGGGGCAGATCGGCAACCCAGAGGGCCCGGAGAAGCCGAACAAGAGCTACTACGACCCGCGCAAGTGGGTCCGCGAGTCGGAGGTCAGCATGGTGAAGCGCGTCAAGGAAAGCTGCCAGGACCTGGCCAATGTGAACAAGTAGGTACTCTGAGCCGGAGCGGCTTGGGGCTGTGCACGGGCAGCCCCCGGAAGGCCCGCAGGTAGTCCTGGCCGCCATCCTCCTCCTCCTCCTCCTCCTCCTCCTCCTCCTCCTCCTCCGCCTCCTCCTCCTCCTCCTCCTCCACCTTCTCCTCCTCCTCCATCTCCACCTCCTCCTGCTCCTTCTCCTCCTCCTCCTCCACCTTCTCCTCCTCCTCCTCCTGCTCCTCCTCCTCCTCCACCTCCTCCTCCTGCTCCTTCCTTCCCTCCTCTCCTCTCCTCCTCCTACTCCTCCTCCTTTTCCTCCACCTTTTCCTCCTCCTCCTCCTACCTCTCCTCCTCCTCCTCCTCCTCCTCCTCCTCCGCCTCCTCCAGGGGTACGCTCCCGCTCCCCCTCCTCCTCTCCACCCTTCTCTTCTCCTCTCCTCCTTCCTCCTCCTCCTCTCCTCCTCCTCCTCCTTCCTGCTCTTCTCCTCTCCTCCTCCTCCTCCTCCTCCTCCTCCTCCTCCTGCTCCTCCTCCTCTTCCTCCACCTTTTCCTCCTCCTCCTCCTCCTCCTCCTGCTCCTCCTCCTTCTCCTCCTCCTCCTCCTCCTGCTCCTCCTCCTCCCAGCCATTTCCAGGTCTCTTGATGAACCTTTTGGGTCGCGCACTTGGAATTGGCGCAGCGGCCCAGAGCCTCACACGTGACAATCCCCTGTGCCCATGGACAAACATGGCGACACCTCGTGGGCGAAAACATGGGTCTGCTCGAAGGCGAGTTGCATCTGCGGGAACTTCATGTGGCGCAGCCAGTGTCGTGAATGTGGACAGCGCGCGCACCAGCGTGTGCTCAAGCAGTTGCGATTTCCTGGTGATGCCACCCCCTGGACCCTCAATCTCCGAGGCTAGTGGGCTAATGGGCCGCCACCACGTGGAGGCCAACACGACAGATAAGAACAAGGGCAAGGGCACCAATGGTACCGCCGCCGGTACCAGTCCCCGTGTCCCAGAAAGAGCTGGTCGTCCTTGCCCCAAAGGAGTTCGCGTGCTCCTCAGGCAAGGATGTCTCGGAGATCGTCGAGTTCGCCGAGGCGCAGACGGAGGAGCCAGCTCAGCCACCGCCTGCAGACCTCCCCCAGAAGGGCCTGCAGGACCTCCTCCAACGCAGGAAGCGAGAGAGAAACAACTCGAGGCCGCCAGGGCCAGAGGGCGTGCCGCCGACCGGGCCGTTGATGAAGCCCTCCAGCTCGCAGCCGAGGCAAAGAAGGCCATCACGGAGCACAAAGAGCCTACCTGCGCAAGCTCAAGGCAGCCACTCGTGAGGCCCAGACCTGGTCTGTCATGCCTGGCACGCCCACGGACGATAATCCTGAAGAGACGTTGGCCAGCCTGGAGGCGCTCAACACGCTCCTCTCGGGGACGGCCAGGAGGGGGGTGATGACTAGGGAGGGGGTGGATATCATGGCGGTGGCCATGATATGTCCCCAGATGTCATGGCCCCTCTTCTTATTTCAATACGTCCCCTGGCGCCCCCTGGTCCGCGCACGTGTCTCGGGCCACAACTTGCGCCCCCCCGAGCCCGCTGACGAGCCCCCGAGCCCACCCCCGGGCCCAACACGCCCCCCTCTTGGCCACCCCCGAGCCCGCTGACGATACTCCTGAAGGTGCCCTGGCCGGCCGGCGGGCGCTCCACGCGCGCCTCGCCCTGGGCCACAAAGAGCATCTCGGCCCGGACATCTCCACGCGGGTGGCCCCGGCCCGTGTCAAGATGGACGAAGCCAAGCAGAAGGCCAAAGCCAAGGCGCAGGCGGCGCCTGCGGCTGACGCCCCTGCCGTGGCTCCTGGTGCTCCAGCTGGCGGTTCCACGGCTGGGGTTCTCGACGCTGCTTCGGCAATGCCCATCGACGGAGGGCTCGAGTTCGGCCCTGACGATGGGGAGCTCCAGCGAGACGTCGCTGAGGCTGGCTACACCGCTGACGAGGACAAGGCTGCCTTCAAGCGGTTCCAGGAGCCTCTCGGCTCGCGCGCCAAGAAGCAGCGCCGTGGGTGACGTAGCGGGCGGCCACAATATTATTTCAGCGCACACGTCGCAGTGGTCGACGGCCCAGTCGCTGATGGAATGGATCAGGCATGACACGAGCAACGTTTGCCTACCGCAGTGTCTCCGCATCCAAGAACTTCGTATCAACTACAACGGGATGTGGAAGTCTGCAGTCAAGTGGTATCGACAACGAGGCTTCAAGCTGATGGGTGATTTCGTGGAGGTCACCTGCGAGGGCGCTTTGGAGTTCAGTGGGGGCGTTGCGGCGCTGTCGAGCCTTCCCGCGGTGAAGGAGCCCAGCTCTGCTCGTCTACACCTCCCTGGGCACCGAGCTTCAACGGCGAAGGTTAATATGGGCCGTTCGATCCCGGTCTAGGTTGCTTCGCTTTACCTTGTCACGTCGGTCGGGCTTGCGAAAGAAAACGCATCCATCCTGGCGTCGCTGCTCTCTTACCTGGGCAGCCTGGATGGGCCGCAGGTGCTGCTGGGGCACTGGAAATTGCTTCCCAGCGATGTGGGCACCTGGACTGCTCGTGCTCGCGGCGTCTGCCTTCGCACGTGGGAGCCGACTTGCGGAGTCAGGGAGATTGATTTCGGCGCCTGCATCGAGGTGCTGGCCAAGTTCGTGAGAAGTGCACAGCCCCTTCCAGCAGCTCCGGCGCAGATGCACAGCGCAGTGTCTGTCAAGCTTCAGGGGCTTAGCAGGAAGGCTATCATCATCCAGACCTTGCAGCCCATGTTTTTCCCTATAGCCAAGCCTCTTCCTGTGAGGCCCGCACCCCGGGAAGCCTCCGCTAGGGACTGGCCCTGCGCTATTGGGCAGGCGTTCCCGGCAGATCTCAGCGAGGCGTGCGCTGAGTGGCTTAGGCATGCGGAGGCCTATCTAGCTGAATTTCATCATGACCTCCAGGCCTGGTGTCAGAGCCAGTGGAGGGGTCGCGACGCAGGCCTCCAGACAGTTACACGGCCTTTGAAGGTCTGCTGGCGAGAATCGCTCCGCCAGAACACCTCGTCTGAGTATCGAGCCTGGTCCCGCTTCTACTCGGCAGCTTTTCGCCTTGCGCCTCTCGGCTCGGCAGCCCGTGGTCGGCGTGGGCCCAAGCTCGCTGCACTCCGCAGGTGGCGCCGGACGGCGCTAGGCTTTGATGTTGCTTGGCCGAGTGAAGGCCCTCTGGCCGAGGGGTCGGCCAGGCCCATGCAGCAACTGGTAGATGTCCTCTCGTCTGGCGCCGCGGTCTCTATCCAGGCCGTTAAGCGAGTTCCGATGGATGCACGTCGCCCTCTCGAGCAGCTTCTCCGTCACGTTCGGGATGGCAGCTCGAAGTTCTGGAGGGCCCGGGCTCAGACGGCTGCCCAGGGGAAGGGCGGCAGCGCAGCATTCAAGTTCGCGCAAGATAGCGCGCAGCCCTCGCAGGCCCTCGCCTCGGGAAGGCATAGGCACCCTCCCCTCCCTTGTCTCGGGATCACAAGCGCTGACCAGGATCGCGCCGGACTGGGAGCCTGTTTTGGGTTTCGCCTGCCAAGGCCCAGGCGGCCCACCCCGCGTCGTGGGACCTCGACGCCATCTGCGAGGAGGCTCGGAGGGAGGAGGACGTCGCCCCGGCAACCTGCGCGGGCGCCGACGGGTTTCAGCAGGCTTGAGATCCTCTCGAGCCGCTGCTCCCGCCGACGAGGAGCAACTGGATCATGTCCTCGAGACCTACTTGTCGTCTGCCAGTCTTGGTTGGGATAAGCTGCACACCCGCCAATTGTCATGGCTGCCGCCATCGCATCGCAGGGCGTTCCTAGACATTCTTGCGGCCTGGGAGCTCCAGCCTCAGAGCATTGCCTCGCGGCTGCTCCTGGCTTCTTTCATTGGCAAGCCCAGTCCCCCAGGCGGTGTCCAACCGATTGCGTTGTTGCCGGTGTGGCGTCAGCCTGTCGAGGCTTCGTCAGCCTGTCGCGCGTCGCTCGGAACAGACATTGGAGAACCCTGCCATGGGGGAGACTCTGCACACACACACACACACACACATGTGATAGGTCTGGCCACGTGCACAATATTTTGCAGCGTTGCGCGAGACTCAAAGGGTTCTCGGACAGCAGTGGAGTGATCGGCTTGAGTAAAAACGATGAGTTCATGTCACATGATGAGCTCAAGCGCGAGGCAGTTCTCACAGGATTCCGCCTGGAATTGCTCTGGCGCCTCTGCGCAGTTCACAGGCTTCCTCGACGTGCTGTCTGGGAGGGAGCTGTCTCTCCAGCTATTGAGGCGAACGGCACGGTTGCTGCTGGGTGTTCCTGCGCACTGGCACTCGCGAGGTTATGCTTTCACACGCTGATTGGAAAGCTTCAATAGCAGTTTCTGGCAGACCAGTTTCAAAATCTCTTGGGCGAATTTTTGTTGCAGGCTATAGGGCCCATGGCTCAGGTGGTTAATCAGTTCCATGACGCTATGATGGGCCGTGTCCGAGGCCTCGAGGCCAAGCAGCTGTGCGTTTCCTGTCCAGCGCACCGATGCTAACGATGACCCTGCAAGGCGCACTGGTGAGCAGGACGAGCGGCTTCGGAAAGCCAAGCGCGTCACTGCCAAAGCAATTCGGCTCAGAGAAGTTAGCGCCCAAGTCAGCACAAATCTGGGGGTCTCCTGCGGCGACGGCGAGATTTTGGGGTCGACGGTGACGGGGATCTCTGATCTCATCAGGAGGAGGGGACAAAAAAAACACTGACACACTTAATCGTCGACTCCTAGGACAATACGGGAAACTCTGGGAAGTGGGGGGAAGACGAAAATCAGGAAAACATGAGAAACATGAGGAATCCTGTGGTCTGCATGTGTTTCTGTGCGCGTCCCTGGGCCCCTCCCTCCTCGGTACAGTCGGCCCGGATTAGTAGGTCGACCCTGCCAAATCGAGGGCACCCTGGTGTCCCGTGCCTCGCGACCCGTGCCTCCTGCATTCCTGCGGCAGTGTGGCCCTCAGAAGGGTCCCGTGCCCTCTCGCGTGCCCTGTCCAATGAAGTCCGACTGCAGGCCCTGCGCGCCTTCGCGCGTCGCTCCGCGGCGCATGCTGCGTGACCCGCGAGGAGGAGGAGGAGGAGGAGGAGGAGGAGGGGGAGGAGGAGGAGGAGGAGAAGGAGGAGGAGGAGGAGGAGGACGAGGACGAGGAGGAGGAGGAGGAGGAGGAGGTGGAGGAGGAGGAGGAGGAGGAGGGAGGAGGAGGTCATGAAGCACCTGGCCCTGGCGGCCCTTCCGGCCCTCCCGGGGCGCGGGCCTCTGGAGGCCTGCCGGAACGCTGGTCGGGGGCGGCCAAGGGCTTGGCATCCTTCGGACGTGTGCATTGTTTCTCGGCGAGAACCATCGAGGACCATCCTGGACCATCGAGGGAAAAAGAATATCCCGGCAAAGCAACCCAACAGCGATGTGTATGGGCATATCTGGAAGCATTCCCCTTAAGGTTCAGGTGAGAATCCAGTTGTAGAATTCTGCTGTTCTCGCAGTCGCAGTCGCAATGACAGTCGCAGTGCCAACGGCCTTAGGATCCAATGGAATCCTAAGGATCCCTAGGGATTCCTAAGGCATCCTTAGGCATCCTTGGGAATCCATCGGAATCCTTAGGAAACCTTAGGAATCCTTAGGAATCCTGATTCCTAGGGATTCCTAAGGATGCCTAGGGAATCCTAAGGATTCTAAGGATTCCTGAAAATGCTTAATTGTGCCCACGGATTCCTAAGGATGCCTACGGATTCCTAAGGATTCCTAGGGATTCCTAAGGATTCCTATGGATTCCTACGGATGCCTCAGCCTGCCTCAGTTTCAGCCTCAGCCTCAGCCTGCCTCGGCTTGCCTCAGCCTCAGCCTCAGCCTCAGCCTCGGCCTCGGCCTCAGCCTCAGCCTGCCTCAGCCTCAGCCTCAGCCTGCCTCGGCCTCAGCCTGCGTCAGCCTCAGCCTCAGCCTGCCTCAGCCTCAGCCTCAGCCTCAGCCTCAGCCTCAGCCTCAGCCTGCCTCGGCCTCAGCCTGCCTCGGCCTCAGCCTGCCTCAGCCTCCCCCCCCCTCCCCCCCCCCCTTCAGCCTCACCTTGTCTCAGCTTCGGCCTGCCTCGGCCTCATCCTCAGCCTCAGCCTCAGCCTCAGTCTCAGCCTCAGCCTCTCGGCCTCAGCCTCAGCCTGCCTCAGCCTCAGCCTGCCTCAGCCTCAGCCTGCCTCTCAGCCTCAGCCTGCCTCAGCATCAGCCTCAGCCTCAGCCTCAGCCTGCCTCGGCTTGCCTCAGCCTCAGCCTCAGCCTGCCTCGGCCTCAGCCTGCCTCGGCCTCAGCCTGCCTCAGCCTCCCCTCCTCCTCCCCCCCTTTCCCCCCCCCCATTCAGCCTCACCTTGTCTCAGCTTCGGCCTGCCTCGGCCTCATCCTCAGCCTCAGCCTCAGTCTCAGCCTCAGCCTGTCTCGGCCTGAGCCTGCCTCGGCCTCAGCCTCAGCCTGCCTCAGCCTCAGCCTGCCTCAGCCTCAGCCTCAGCCTCAGCCTGTCTCAGCCTCAGCCTGCCTCAGCATCTCAGCCTCAGCCTCAGCCTGCCTCGGCTTGCCTCGGCCTCAGCCTCAGCCTGCCTCGGCCTCAGCCTCAGCCTCAGCCTGCCTCAGCCTCAGCTCAGCCTCTCAGCCTCACAGCCTCAGCCTCAGCCTCGCCTCCTCAGCCTCAGCCAGCCTGCCTCAGCCTCAGCCTGCTCAGCCTCAGCCTCAGCCTGCCTCAGCCTCAGCCTGCCTCAGCCTCAGCCTCAGCCTGCCTCGCCTCAGCCTCAGCCTGCTTCAGCCTCAGCCTCAGTCTGCCCAGCCTCGGCCTCAGCCTCAGCCTGCCTCAGCCTCAGCCTCATCAGCCTCGCCTCAGCCTCAGCCTGCCTCAGCATCAGCCTGCCTCAGCCTCAGCCTCAGCTTGCCTCAGCCTCAGCCTCAGCCTGCTTCAGCCTCAGCCTCAGTCTGCCTCAGCCTCGGCCTCAGCCTCAGCCTCAGCCTGCCTCAGCCCTCAGCCTCAGCCTCAGCCTGCCTCGGCCTCAGCCTGCCTCGGCCTCAGCCTGCCTCAGCTCGGGCATTCAAAATATGGCACAGGACTGGTGTTCTGGAAACACGAAGATCACGAAGTGGCCCACAGCTGGCTGCGGGCAATCAAAATATGGTACAGGAATGGTGTTCTGGGAACACGAAGGACACGAAGTGGCCTACAGCTTGCTCCGGGCATTCAAAATGTGGCCTGGGAATGGTGTTCTGGGAACACGAAAAACACGAAGTGGCCTACTGTTGGCTCCGGGCATTCAAAATGTGGCCTGGGAATGGTTTTCTGGGAAGACGAAGAACACGAAGTGGCTTACAGTTGGCTGCGGGCATTCAAAATGTGGCCTGGGAATGGTGTTCTGGGGAGTCCCCGGATCTCCCCGGATTCCCGCGGCACCCGTCCGGCATCCGCCCAGACCCCCTTGGGGAGTCATGATGCTCTCTCTCTCTCTCTCTCTCTCTCTCTCTCTCTCTTTCGAGACCACTAGAAACCTATCAGTCTTCGCTGTGAGGTAAGAAGACACGCACGAAGCCGAAAAATGCACGGGAAATAGACGTCCGAGCGACGGCAAGAGAAGGGGGGGGGGGGACCAGGGGGGAGGGAGGTCGTGGCGGGGCCATGATACCTCCCCAGATTTCGTGGCGCCCCTTCTTGTCTCAACACGTCCCCGCCCCCCCCCCCCCCCCCTGGAGCCGCGCACGCGCCACGGCCACGATCTGCACCCCCCCCCCCCCCTTTCCCCCCCCCCCCCCCCCCTTTTCAGGAGGGAAAAAAATGCAAAAATATGGGAAGTGGGGGGGAAGACCAAAACCCAAAAATTACATGAAAATATGGGGAATCCTTTTATTTGTGTGTATTTACTTGTGTGTCCCGGGGCCCTTTCACTCTTGGCCGCCCCCCCCCCCCCCCCGGCCGCCCCCGATCTGGAGGCCTGCTGGAGCGCTGGGCGTTCCCTCCTGTCCCGAGGCCCGCCCACGGGCTCGAAGGGAAGAAAAACGCCATGGACAGAAACTTCTGTCGGGAGGGGAAGAGACACACAGACAAAATGGATCGTCGATCCCCAGGAGAAGATTGGAAAATATGGGAAGTGAGGGCGGGAAGACAAAAAAACAGAAAGTATCCCGGCAAAGCAACCTAACAGCGATGTGTCGGAGCATATCTGGAAGCATTCCCCTTAAGATTCAGATGAGAATCCAGTTGTACAATTCTGCTGTTCTCGCAGTCGTAGTCGCATTCGCGATGACAGTCGCAGTGGCAACGGCAGTCGCAGTCACAGCCTCAGCCTCAGCCTGCCTCAGCCTCAGCCTCAGCCTGCCTCAGCCTCAGCCTGCCTCAGCCTCAGCCTCAGCCTGCTTCAGCCTCAGCCTCAGTCTGCCTTCAGCCTCGGCCTCAGCCTCAGCCTGCCTCAGCCTCAGCCTGCATCAGCCTCAGCCTCAGCCTCAGCCTGCCTCAGCATCAGCCTGCCTCAGCCTCAGCCTCAGCCTGCCTCAGCCTCAGCCTGCCTTCAGCCTCAGCCTCAGTCTGCCTTCAGCCTCGGCCTCAGCCTCAGCCTGCCTCAGCCTCAGCCTGCATCAGCCTCAGCCTCAGCCTGCCTCAGCATCAGCCTGCCTCAGCCTCAGCCTCAGCCTCAGCCTGCCTCAGCCTCAGCCTCAGCCTGCTTCAGCCTCAGCCTCAGTCTGCCTGCAGCCTCGGCCTCAGCCTCAGCCTGCCTCAGCCTGAGCCTGCCTCAGCCTCAGCCTCAGCCTCAGCCTGCCTCAGCCTCAGCATCAGCCTGTCTGCCTTCAGCCTCGGCCTCAGCCTGCCTCAGCCTCAGCCTGCTTCAGCCTCAGCCTGCCTCAGCCTCAGCATCAGCCTGCCTCAGCATTCAAAATGTGGCCCGGGAATGGAGTTCTGGGAACTCGAAGAACACGAAGTGGCTTACGGTTGGCTCCAGGCATTCAAAATGTGGCCCAGGAATGGAGTTCTGGGAACTCGAAGAACACGAAGTGGCCTACAGCTGGCTCCGGGCATTCAAAATCATGCCCAGGAATGGAGCTCTGGGAACTCGAAGACCACGAAGTGCGTTATTGCTGGCTAAAAAAAGAATCTCTGGCATCCTCCCCCGGATCGCGCCCAGACCCCTTTGGGGCGTCATGATGCTCTCTTTTGACCCTACTAGAAAACTATCAGTCTTCGCTGTTAGGTAAATAGAGGAAAACATTTGGGAATATCGTAATTGTGTGTATGTATATATAGATAGTTTTATATATATTCTGTGCATATATATACATATATATATATATATGTATCCTTGGGCCCTTTGATTTTAGCGCTCCGCGAGGATTTCTTAGACCCGCGCCGGGCACCCCCGGCGGCGCCTCCGGCGCCGCGATCCGAGATGTCCGCGCGGGGCGCCAAGAGTTTGTGGTTCTGCCGTCGTTCCTTCTTCTGCTCCTGTCCCGGGCCAGTCCCGGAGCGCACTGCGTGGACCCTGCGCAGGCGGCACGGCCAAGTCTTGCCAGAGTGGGCACGGCTAGGTCTTGCCACAGCTTGTGGTTTTCTGGCTCATGGTGTCGAGCGTTCTGCGCTCCAATTCTCGCCGGGATTCTGTTGCGAGCGCACCCATGCGTCGGATGTGCTCTCTCTCTCTCTCTTTCTCTATCTCTCTTCGGCGTCTTGATGGCGCCTGACAAGCGCCGTTGCACTGGGCCCCTGTTAGTCGCCTGCTGGAGAAGCACGAGTCTGGCACGCGGACGCCGCACCATACGAATGCTTTGCGTTCCTTACTTGGCGGCTCCAACTGGCCGCAGGCTCGGTTGTTTGCTTAC
>CAUYUJ010019636.1:122162-139662 GCA_963575745.1 Prorocentrum cordatum
GTAGGCTTAAGTCGGGCCTGTCCCCCTACAGGGAGATTTTCGACGAAAAAGAAAAAATACCCCAAAAATAATCAAAGAATGGTCCAAAAATGGTCGGGGGACTACTTTTGGAGTATTCTTTTACCTTTTTGGTGCATCTTTGGGGTATGTTTTATGTTTCGTCGAAAATCCTCCTGTAGGGGGACAGGCCCGACATAAAAGTACGATAGGTTCGCGCGGCGTTGGCGCGCCAGCGACGCTGGCGCAGGCGCTCAAGGTTGAATTCTGCGACGCGGAAGCACCGGTGGACACGGTAATGCCATTGTGCCCGGCTGAATTCAACCTTGAACGATCGGGGCCGCGATCGATTCAAGGTGGAACGATCGACGCGGTGTCAAAAACCTTTGCGCGCGCCGACGCCGCAGGAACCTATTGTAGGCGTCTAGTTACAAATCCCCATGGAGGAGGTCGCCGGCGAGAGCCCCGATGGTCTCGGAGGAGGCGCCCTGGGTCCGCGCAGAGCTGCTGCACCGGCTGGAGATGGCCGATCGTGCGGGCGGAGGAAGTCACAAACGAAAGTTCAGCCTCCTCCTCCTCCTCCTCCTCCTCCTCCTCCTCCTCCTCCTCCTCATCATCATCATCATCATCATCATCATCCCTCCTCCTCCTCCTCCTCCTCCTCCTCCTCCTCTCCTCCTCCTCCTCCTCCTCATCATCCATCATCCCTCCTCATCCTCTCCCTCCTCCTCCTCCTCCTCCTCCTCCTCCTCCTCCTCCTCCTCCTCCTCCTCCTCCTCCTCCTCATGCTCCCTCCTCCTTAGATCAGGAGCCGCGCTCCATCAGCGTAAACGCCATCAGGTTTAAAGACGAGTGCGCGCTCCCCTAAGGCGAGATCCGCCGTTTGAAAAGGAACTGCCCTCCATCCGCGTAGCTGCTGGAAGTTGTTAAGACGAATGTGCGTGGCGCGAACGCGAGAGCCACATCTTGAAAATAATTTCCCCCATCCGCCCAACTTGCTGGAAGTTGTTGAGGCGAATCTGCTCGTGGCTACGGCAAGAACCGCATGTTGACGAACGACGTGCTCTACATCCGTGCAAGTGCGGGAAGCGTTTCAAGCGAATGTGTTCGGCGCTAAAGCGGAAGCCACATTTGGAAAAAGATTCCCCTTTAATCCGTGTTGTTGTTGGACGCTTGTAAAACGAATGTGCGTGGCGCTGTTACGAGAGCCGCTTTTCGAAAAAGGATCGCCCTCCATCCGTGTAGCTGTTGGAGCCTTCGAGCTTCGGGGTCGTGTAAGAAAATGAAGTCCAAGGCGAAGCGACGGCTGACGGCGAAGGCTTAATTCGCCCGAGCATCGACTCGCCCAGCTCGATTCGCCCGGCTCGCTTCGCCCGGCTCAATTCGCCCGAGTCTCGATTTGCCCGGCCCGGCTCGCCCAGCTCCATTCGCCCGGGGCTCGCTTCGCTCGAGTCTCGCTTCGCCCGGCTCGATTTGCCCGGCTCGATTCGCCTGGCTCTGCTCGCCCGGGCTCTGTTCGCCCGGCTCGGCTCGCCCGACCCGACCCGCACGTCAGGGTCCGCCCGCCCGACACGACCCGCCAATTGGGGCTCGCGCGTGCTGCTTCGATGGCGCATCATACTGTAATATCCCACCCGCCCGACCCGACGCGCGCGTCAGGGTCCGCCCGCCCGACCCGACCCGCCCGTGAGGGTCCGCCCGCCCAGCGAAGCGAGCCCCGGCGAAGCGAGCCCCGGCGAAAAGAGCCCCAGCGAAGCGAGCCCTGGCGAAGCGAGCCCGCGAACCGAGCGAACCGAGCCCTGGCGAACTGGGTCCCGGCGCACCGAGCTGGGCGAATCGCGTCGGGCGAGCCAAGTCCCAGCGAAGCCGGCCCTGGCGAACCAAAGCCCCGGCGAGCCAAGCTCCAGCGGAGCGAGCCCCCGCGAAGCGAGACTCTGGCGAACCGAGTCCGTGCCCGACAGACACGCCTGGTGGTCAGACAAGGGGGCATCAACAAGGACAAGCCAGGGAAGGAGAAGGGGGAGGGGGAACAGGAGGAGGAGGAGGATGGAGTCAGGAGGAGGAGGAAGAGGAGGAGGAAAGGGAAGGAACAAAGGGGACGGGGAAGGAGGAGGAGGAGGAGGAGAAGAAGAAGGAGGAGGGGGGAGGACAAGCTAGGTGCGCTCGCGTCATATCTGACGTCCTACCCCTCCCTCCCATCCCTTACCATGGCGTAGATCTCCTCTCTATTCGCACAGTCGGATGTCGTAGCAGGACATAGCATTACATGGCATAGCATGCTGTTGGAGATCAACGCGTAGCCTGACATAGCATGGCGTGGCGACGCCCCAAAGCGGGGGGAGCTTCTGCGGCCCAAAAAATCAACGAGTCGACACCGAATGTGTAATCACTTCCGGTGGTAGTTTCGGGGGGGGGGGCATGTTCTAGATTTTGGGGCCTATTTGGAAGGACCGAAAGCCATGCCGTGGCATGGCCCTGGAAATAATGACGCCAGCGCTGCAGCGGGAGCACGACTCAGAACGAGCGGAAGCGCAGCAATGAGGCCAGCGCTGCAGCGGGAGCACGATTCGAAGGACGCGTAGCCTGACATAGCATGGCGTGGCGATGCCCCAAAGTAGGGGGCCTCATCGGCCCACAAGATCAACGAGTCGACACCGAATGTGTCATCACTTCCGGTGGTTGTTTCGGGGGGGCATGTTCTAGATTTGGGGGCTGATTCGGAAGGACCGAAAGCCATGCCGTGGCATGGCGCTGGAAATAATGACGCCAGCGCTGCAGCGGGAGCACGATTCGGAGCGAGCGAAAGCGCGGACATGAGGCCAGCGCTGCAGCGGGTGCACGATTCGGAGGACGCGCAGCCCGACATAGCATGGCGTGGCGACGCCCCAAAGCGGGGGGGGCTTCTGCAGCCCAAAAGATCAACGAGTCGACACCGAATGTGTAATCTTTTCCGGTGGTTGTTTCGGGGGGGGCATTTTCTAGATTTTGGGGCCGACGTGGAAGGACCGAAAACCATGCCGTGACATGGCGCTGGAAATAATAACGCCAGCGCTGCAGCGGGAGCACGATTCGGAGCGAGCGAAAGCGCGAACATGAGGCCAGCGCTGCAGCGGGTGCACGATTCGGAGAACGCGCAGCCTGACATAGCATGGCGTGGCGACGCCCCAAAGTGGGGGGGGCTTCTGCGGCCCTAAAAATCAAGGAGTCGACACCGAATGAGGAATCACTTCCGGTGGTTGTTTCGGGGGGGGGGCATTTTCTAGATTTGGGGGCCTATTTGGAAGGACCGAAAATCATGCCGTGGAATGTCGCTAGAAGAAATGACGCCAGCGCTTCAGCGGGAGCACGATTCAGAACGAGCGGAAGCGCGGCAATGAGGCCAGCGCTTTGGCGGGAGCACGATTCGGAACGAGCGGTAGCCCGAAGATGAGGCAAACGCTTCAGCGAGAGCAGTTTTTGGTTGCCAAAAAAACGAAAACCCAACTCCCGGGGATCCTGTGTGTAAAGAACCAGTACGCGGAGGGGGCCGAACAATCCCCAATCCAGAGGCATCACCAGGGGAGAGAGGAGGGTAGCATTCGTATTGTGTAATTGTAGAACGGGGAAGGAGGAGGCACAAGAGGAGGAGGAGGAGGAGGAGGAGGAAGATCAAGAACAGGAGGAGGAGGAGGACGAGGAGGAGAAGGAGGAGGAGAAAGAGGAGGAGGAGGAGGAGGAGGAGAACGAGGAGGAGGACGAGGAGGAGGAGCGGAGGAGGGGGGGGCGGGAGAGGGAGGGGGACCACGCCCTTGCAAAACACGGCGTGTCGAGGAGGATGGGGGGCCTGGGAGGAGGAGGAGGAGGAGGAGCAGGAGGAGGAGAAGGAGGAGGAGGAGGAGGAGGAGCAGGAGGAGGAGAAGGAGGAGGAGCAGGAGGAGGAGGAGGAGGAGCAGGAGGAGGAGGAGCAGGAGCAGGAGGAGGAGGAGGAGGAGGAGCACGAGGAAGACCAGTGCAAACCCAAGACACATCAACGATGCTGCAATAGACCCTCCCTCCAAGTTCCCTCTTCGCAGGTCCCTAGAAGAGTTGGTCGTCAGCGTGGGAACCCCATGGAAAGACAACCGTCTGAGAATATCCTACCGTGCCAAACCATTAGTCTTTGGATTTTAGCGCCTGGGAATCAACGTGTGACTGCTGCGTCCTCACAATCTCGTGCCAGACCTCCACTCTTGGAATTCCAACACCGCAAATTAACGTGACTGTTGCGTCCTTACAAGCTTAAATCGAATCAGGACACAGTTTCTGGGATTTCAGCCATACGAATCCGTGAAACTGGTATAAACGTTTGACACGAATGCGCGCGGCGCTACAGCGAGAGCCACATGTTGAAAACAACTCGCCCTCCATCCTTGAAGTTGATGCAAGCTTGAAGACGAAAATGCGTGGCTCCAGAGCTAAAGGCTTCTTTTGAAAATGCCCCACCCCCCATCCTTGAAGCTGATCCAAATTTCCAGCTGCAAGATCCTAGATGGTCAGGAGGTCACAGGCGAAACGCCCGGCACGCCATACCGACACGTGTGGAGATGCGGCAAGGAAGACAAATTCATGAGGACAACGCATGGAGCAGGAGGAGGAGGAGATGAAGGAGAGGCAGGGATGGAAGGACAAGGAGGACGAGGAGGAGAAGGAGGAGGAGGAGGAAGAGGGGGAACGAGCAGGATGAGGAGGAGGGGGAGGACGGTGCAGGAGGAGGAGAAGGAGCAGGAACAGGAACAGGAGGAACAGGAACAGGAGGAACAGGAACAGGAGGAGGAGGAGGAGGAGGAGAGGACGAAGAGGAGGAGGAGAGGAGGAGGAGAGGAGGAGAGGAAGAAGAGGAGGAGGAGGACGAAGAGGAGGAGGAGCAGGAGGAGGGGAAGGGAGGGCGAGCGAGGAGGGCGAGGAGGAGGAGGAGGAGGAGGAGAAGGGGAGGAGGAGGAGGAGGCGGGGGGGGAAGGAGGAGGAGGGGGGGGAGGGAGGGGGGGAAGGAGGAAGGGGCGAAGGAGGACGAGGAAGAGGACGGAGCAGGAGGAGGGGACGGCGACGACGAGGGTGACGAGCGGCGGCGAGCGCGCACCTCGCGCATGGGGCGGCCTCAGGTGCCGCTGGTGCCCTCGCCAACGCAGCGCTGGCGGTGGAGACGGGCGCATCGGCTGCGGCCGCGGCGCTCGACAGCGCGGTGGCCACAGAGGCGTCCACCGCCCTCCTCATCCGCCCTCCTCCTCCTCCCCCTCCTCCTCCCCTCCTCCTCCTCCTCCTCCTCCTCCTCCCTCCTCCTCTCCTCCTCCTCCTTCCACTCTTCCTCCTCCTCCTCCTCCTCCTCCTCCTCCTCCTCCTCCTCCTCGCCCTCCCCCTCTCCTCCTCCTCCTCCTCCTCCTCCTCCCTCCTCCTCCTCCTCCTCCTCCTCCTCCTCCTCCTCCTCCTCCTCCTCCTCCTCCTCCTCCTCCGCCGCCCCGGCACCGCGGCGGTGTCGGCCGCAGCGACGGCGACGACGACGGCGATGTCAACGCCGACAGCGACGACGGCGACGACGACGACACCGCTGCCGACGACGGCGGCGGCGACGACGACGGCGACGACGGCGGCGGCGGATGCGGCGGCGGCCGCGGCGACGGCGGCGGCGAAGGCGGCCCAGACGAGCTCGCGCCGCGAAAAGGGCACGGCGGGAGGCTCTTGGCCGTTCGGCCTCCAGGGGCCTTCGAGAACGGTCAGTGGGCCCGCGCACTGAAAACATTCTGGCATCGCATGTCTGGAGGCGGAGTCGGCGGCGACGGCGACGGCGGCGGCACGACTTTGTCCCCTGGAAGTTGTCGAGAGGCCTGCCGTTTTGGGGCTCTATTGGACTGCTTGGAAGCCCTTTCAGATGGTTGTGGGGCGATTTGGGAGCCTCCCAGGCGGCTTCGGACGCCCAGAAGACCACCGTCTTGGATCGTCGGGAAGCCGAAAAGAGGAGAACCCCAAAATTCACCAAAAACCCACAGAAAATAAATGATTTTTGCCTCGGGGGGCCTTCTTGGGAGTGCTCTTGGAGGCCTCTTTGGGGCCGTCCTGGAGGCCTCTTGGGCCATCTTGAGGTCACGTCGGTCACTCTTGGAGCGCTCTTGTGCTGTCTTGGGGGTCTCTGGGACGTCTCCGATGACCCCCCTGATCGCCCTAAGTGTGCTGGGAAGGCTTGGCAAAACGCCTTGCGAGGCCCGGTGGCCGCTTCGAGGCCCGTCCGGAGGGCCCCAAAGCCCCAGGTCCCGGGAGTCCGGTTTTGGGGGGGGGGGAGGGGTTTTCCCCCCGCCCGGGCTTACAAAATATAGGAATATATATATAATATATATATATATATATATTATATATATATATATATATATATATATATATATATATATATATATATATATATCGGATCGGATCGGACCCCTCGGAGGCAGCAGTACGGATGTTTCAGACGCTGAGTGCCTCTAGGATCGGGCTACACCCGAAAATATACCACGCGGTCACACACTGACAGGACACGAAACGGAGGTCTTAGCGCCTGCTCGTTCCTACAAGTCTCATGATGGCATCCATCGTCCTTGAGTCGCCACCTGTGCTTTGTCTGGCAGTAGTGGGAGGAAAAGACGTGCCTCGGAAATTATATGTAGAAGTATTGCGAGCTAGCGGTGGGGCGGAAGGCCTGCGGGGCCTCTTCTGAGGAGGAGGAGGAAGAGGAGGTTCAGAGGACGGAGGAGGGGGTTCAGGGACACTGGGCAGGCTAGGCTCATGGTCCTCAGGGCGTCTCTGCTTTCCATCCTGGGCAAGGGCGCGGGCATGTGCTAACAGCGAAGCTGTCCACATCTCAGTACGAGTACGCGAAGGGGTAGCGCACGTAGGTGTTCGATGTGGGCTTCCCATGCCCTGTACCAGTACCACTGCTGAGGGCGCACTCATGGATGTGGTACGTGGGCAGTCCATGCCTTGAACAACTGCAGTAGTGGTGGGCACACTCCGTGATGCTTGTGGTGGGCCTCTCATGTCTTGAGCTGTTGGCGTAGAAGTCGGCGCACTCTGCGATGCAATAGGTGGGCTCTCCACACCTTGAACAACTGCAGTAGGCGCACTCTGTGAATCAAACGGTGGGCTCTCCAGGCCCTGAACAACTGATGGTGTAGGCGCACTCTGTGATGCAGTAGGTGGGCTCCCCATGACCTGAACTGCTGTCGTCGGAGGAAGCGCATTCGGGGTTGCGTGTGGTGGGCTCTCCATGCCCTGGACGGTTGGCGTAGGAGCTGGCGCATACCCAGAAGCAGTCGCGAGGCTCCTCTTGCCTGTCGTCGCAGTGTTCTTCGGAATACAAGGGTCCCATTGTGCACAGCCATGCCTTGCCCCGTTGGAGGCGTAGAAATCTATCCCGTGGTCACGTACTCTAGCTGCGTCAGCTTCGTGTGGAAGATCCTCTCCATGTACGCCATCGGTCTCGGGCCTGGCTTGTAGATCGCTCCCGTCTGGATGTGTGATTCGTGAATCACACTGCGGTCGACGTCGCTCTTGGGGTTGGGGCTGATCTGGGGCTTGCACTGCGCAGCGTCGTGTGCGTCGCTGGCCTTCACGGGCGGGGTGAGCTCGACGGCCTGCTTGATGTCCATGGTCTTCAGCTTCTCGCCCAGCGCGGTCAGGTACTGCTTGTTGAGGCCGCCGGCGGACGCGCCTTCCTGATGGTGACCTTCGGGCAGACCTGCGAAGGCTGCGGTGCTGATCCTGCCGATCTTCGCCAGCTCCGCATCGATCTGCTGCGCCGTCGTCGCGCTTCGTATCTCTTCGACTCTTTTTCTCCATGCGTGAACACGAGCTCGGATCGCCACGACGTTTTTCGTGCCAGGTGAGACGAGGTACGTCTTGATCAGTATGGCATCGGTCTGGCGTTGCCTCATCTCCACGTTGAGTAGTAGCTTCATGACAGTGTGGATCATGCGCTGAATATCTTTCAGTTCCATCTCCTCCAGGTCGAGCGACTGCAGGTCCACCATCTTGTACTTCGACCCACTCTGCTGGTTTCCACGGCCGTTGGGCTGGCGGCGTCGGGACTTGTGAGCAGGCTGTGTCGCTTCTGCCGCGGCTGCGCCTGCGGGCTCTCCATCGTTGGGCAGTGAGCTCATCCACGACATGAGGGCGAGGTTCGGGAAGGTGCTCAGTCGCAATGTGAGCTTGCAACTCGTCGAGGGTAGCGTAGGTGAGCTCGCAGACGTCACTTGGGCAAAACAGCTGCGGTGGATCGTTCACCTCGAAGTTGTATACAGAGCGGTGTTTTTGGCATCGCCCAGGACGATCAGCAGCAGCAAGATGGTTGATCGCTGTCTGTCGGCTCGCGAAGGTCGATCGGCAGTTAGGGCATTGGTTCGTAATCGTGAATCTCGTATGTTCGCATATTCGGCCGTGCTCGCCTCCCTCCCCGCTCATCGTCTGGTGTACTCGGAGCGCTTGTTTTGTTTCAGCCGTGAACAGGCATATCGCTCCATCCGCACATAGAAGGCCACGCGTATGGGGGCTGCTCCAGGCGACAGTTGCATCTGGAGCACTGCGGGGTGGTGGGACGGGCTGTGCAATCCACCACTTTCGTGCACGTGCAATCGTTAGCTTGATAAACACGTCTCGACCAGGTGTCGGTCGAAAAATGTCGGGCAGATCGTCGCCAATGACGTCTGGGCATGCTCGTCCGTCTGCAAATACATTCAGCAACTTCATGTCATCAAAGAACTGCTTACGCCAAGGATTGGCCATATGTGTGAGTCCGTTACCATCTGGGGAGCCACGAATATTGTCTGTAGATGTTGTGTGCACAGGGGCCCATGCGAAGTCCAGCGTCGTCGTTGACTCGCAGAGTAGTCAGCCAAGAACACAGGCTAGTAGTTGTGCGTGCTGGTCACTTTCGCGTGCAGCTCGTTGCCATCGCTCGATGCGCACAATCTGTATGTCCAGTGAAGGCGGTACCATCTTCAATTTTTTTCCATGCTGCATGAGATGAGATATTGCGAACAACCTCGGCGGTGCCAGAGGTGGCGTCGTCGTCGGCGGACTGCTTGATATATGCGGTACCTTGAAGTAGAGCTCGAGCGTAACGAGCTACACAGGCGTCTATATGATCGAGTTGTGCTTTTGTCAGTACACGTGCTTCGAGTCCAGAAGTGACGGCTGATAATACCTGACTTCTGAAAACCTTTTTGCGACGTCTCAGGTATCGGCAGTTCTTCCAGAAACGTCCCATACTACGCCATCCTCGTGCCGCAGCAATACACCGTCCTTTAACCTCGGCGTGGTTGTGACCGTCCGCCTGCATGGTGGAGCCTAGGAACAGGGTCGATGAGTGTACTTCGCCTTCAACTGGTATCTTGCGATAATGCAGGGCGCGCGCCTATCTTTGAGCGCCAGTGCCGACGAACGTCGGTAGAAGAGCCTTTTTCCCCGCATTCTGCTGTAGTCCGATGGTGCGCAGCTTGTCGTTCAGGATCTGGTCGGATTGTTGCACTTTGTAGGCCGCCATCTGCGCATCGTGGCACATGTGGGTCTTGGTGAGGTCGTCGGCGTACTTGCGAACGCTGAGGTCGACGTTAGTCCCAGTGAACTCGCACCCTGCAACCATCGATGTACTGATATCGGTAGTGAGTGCATCGTTCCATTCGGTAGTGGGCTGCATGAAGGCCACGCGGAACTTGATCGCAGCGTCGGCGCCTCCCATGAAGCAGCCTACAGTGTTCTGGTAACCCTGGGCGTCGGTCCCATCGCTAATCACACACGCTGCTCGACGATGCCTGCTTTTCATGATCGTACAGTCGCCAGGTAGGTATATACTGTCCACAGCTTCGTCGAGGTGGGAATGGTTCACTGAGGCGAAAGCGTTCGCTATGTCGTGTTTAGTGGTAATGTGGCTTCGTTGCTGCTTGGTGAGGCGCCACTGCAGTGCTAGCCCGACTGTAATCGCTGCTGAGCGTGATCGTGTTCGCGCGTAGCCGTGCCCGGTGTCATGCAATGGTGTGGATGTGAGTGACTGTCTTGAGGCAACCCATGTCTTTCCGAACGTACATAATCCATGTAGTAGTCGAGTGCCTCGTGTACGTGGTTTATTGCTCATCTTGCTTACTTGATAAGTCTGAGATAGGTTCCACCAAGCATTGAGCCGTTGGTGCTGACGAACCGCAGCAAGTTGGGTGAGGATCGCGTCGGTGAGGAGGGGGCCAGGGAAAATCATCGTGTGGTCGTACTCGCGGCTGCCGTCTTTATTACAATCATCACTTCTATCGACGAGTAAAAGAGACCAGATTTCTGCAGGTAGCGACCATTCGGGAGCAGCTCGTCGGCGTTTGCAAATCTTCCGTAGCTGGCGTTTGATCGCGTCAAAGTCATACTGGGCGTGTCTCCACTGATGTGCAGAAGGGCAGAAGCGCTCGTCGTTCGACGCAGCAGTGTCGATGAAGTGCTCGATATCAATCGGTGCCGCCTCCATTCCTCCTTCCGCGCCAGGGAATGCCATATCTTCAGTCCATGTTTGAACAGAGGGGCGCGCGTCGGGGAGATCGAAGTAGCACCGTTTGCCAGGGCCCTTTCCATTGCCTGCAAGTCGTCGACACGCTCGCCAAACCTCTGCTTCCAGTCCTGCCTCGTCGGCTTGTTGTAGTTCGCGAAAGTGCTGCTCATCTCGGAGGTCGCGTAGTCGACGTCGAAGTTTTTTGCATGCAGCACTGCAGCGGTGAAGAGCGAGCGTGTCCTCAAGGTCGTCTGTTAAGTTCTGCCGAGCTTGTGTACGTGCGTGTAGAGCTTGACGACGTTGCTCTGCTAGCTGCTGGTACTCTAGCTCAGTCGTTGACTTTCTTGCTTCAAAATATTCCAGCGCCCGTGTGCGTATCTTCGATATCAATAGTTGCCATCCAGATTCCATCGCATGTCTTTCAGCCCAGTCTGCCATATCTCGGTAGCCGTTCTCATTGAGGTAGTTAGACAGGTCGGCCTCGATGTCGTCGCGTAGCTGCTTTGCCCATTCATAGAATCGTTCATCCTTCCAGGCCAAGAATATGCGTGTGTAGTCCCACTGCGGTGTTGTCTGGGGTTTGTCGTATGTTGGGGCGCAGTCCACGCCGATGCACGGCATCCTGTGATCCATTAGTCGTTGCGACGGAAATGCTCGGAGCCGCTTGGTCAGGCGGTAGGCAATATTATGGCGACGTACTCGCGGTAGATAGCGTATCGGCATCACCAGGTAGTCGATGCAGCTCGAGTGCATTCGTAAGCCGTGATAAGTAGGGCCGCACGGATAGTGGGTGTTCGCTGCTCACAGGGCGTAGTCCATCAGAAACGCGTGGAAAGCTTCGCCCGCGTAGTGCTGCTGACCGTATGCATGAACGCCTATGGTGGCGTCGTCATCCTCTGTCAAGCAGGCGCGCGCGAGGCTGTCGTTCAGGTCGGCGCCGATGAAAACGCAAGCGCGGTTCGGCAGGTTCGAGACGATGTCGCGCAGATAGCTGAGAATTTGTCGATTAGGACTTCGTTCTTGGAGGCAGTGGTGGCGCGCTGCGATCTCGGCGGGAAGTATGCTGTGATGAAGGTGAAGTCAAACATCGCGTTCTTCACGCGCGTGGCGCCAATACGGCCGCGTAGAGCGGGTGGAGGCTGCCAGATCTTGACTATGTGTGCCTTCCGAAACCATCGTCTGTTCAGCCAGATTTCGGCGCCGCATGATTTATTGCCTGTCGTGTTCTTAATACTGCGATGCCATCCAAACTTCAGCATGAGAAACTCCGCTGTCGAGTGCGTCTCGTAGGAGGACGCTGTCTTGGTCTGCGTTCCAGAGAGGAGAACGGCATCGATGTGTTCGAGCTCCTTTGAAATCTCCAGGCGTTTGTCGTAATCTTGCAGAGACATCGGATTCCATGAGATGAGACGCATGTAGACTGTCAGTGTGTGACAAAGAAGCCCGACTTTCAGGACAGTGGGCATAACGTCCACGCCCTGGCGAACTCCGAAAACCCGAGCCAGAGCTGAATGTGTATATATATATATATATGAGCGGTAGCGGCCTCGCGCGCGGCGACGGGGCAGAGTAAATCAAAGCGGCCGAGCAGGCGCGCGCGACCGGGATTTCCTGCGGGATCGCCTTGGATCGCCGCGCTAGTCACCATAGCAGCTGAGGCACATAGCCATCCGGGCACGGATGGCGAGGAGGGAAAATGCTGCCCGTCGCGGGACGGCCCACGCGAGGACGAAGCGAGCAGCTGCCATGGAGGATATAGCCAACCCCGCGTGGTTGGCGAGAGGAGGAGGCCAGCCGCGCAAGCGGACGTCCCGCCGAGTGGCACAATGCGTGGAGGGCGGTGCCACCGCTGTTGCAGGGGGGAAGCACCAGGAGAGGCAAGAGAGGCATGCGACAGGCAGGCAGAGCCTTGGATGCTTCAGCGCTTGGGCATGGATCGCCACACGTGTTTCACGTCAGCGGCGCAGAGGGTCCTCAAGCGCGAGCAGCAGATGGAAGTGCTAACTACGATCGAGCATTGTCGAAGGCGCAGCGTTCAAATCGTCGCACGCTGCAACATGCAAGCGATTGGTGTCACACACACACACGCACACTCTCTCACACACACACACACACACACTTTCCTCCAGTGGCGAGGTGGCGTCACCGTCGCGATCACTCAGCCTGGGCACGCCTCGTCGAAGATCACCAAGCGTGACAAGTGGGTGGACTCCCAGGGTGAGTCGCGTACAGAATACTATGCCAAATTCCGGTGGGTGGCTGCGCTAGGCGAGCGCACGTGCAAGGACACCCAACGTGGTGGGAGCACAGCACACATACGTACACACATGTGTGTGTTGCTTCCTGGCCGGCTGGTCCAACTCAGCGAAAGATTAGCGAAATCGTGAACGATAATCCATAAGTGTTTCGCCCCCTGCCGACGGGACCCTCACTCGGAGAATGGGGCATGCAAGAGCTATGTTGTGAGGCCTCGGCGCCGTCGTGAAACAGCGTCAGAACTCCGAATGGGGGCCATTTGGGATATCCGGATGCACACCGTGCAGTTTACGGAGAGGCGAAGATTGCGCGATTTAAGAATTATGGTCTCGGGAGCGCGAACACACCGTAAGTTGCAAGGGTTTAAGGCGTGGGGGGCGCGAGCACGGCGCAAGTTACGAGGGATTGTCGCTTCGGGGGCGCAGATTTTGTGTATTTGCACATGTCCCAGGATCCCCGGAAATTCTGAGAACCCCCAGGTGAAGGTAATAACCAGGGCCCTTTTCGGCTCCCCCCCCTCTCGCGCGGATTTCAACAGTTCACAGTAGGAAGCACAACACAGAATTGTAACGTCGAAGACTGGACACTGGAACTGGAGCAGGGAACAGCAAGCCTAGTCCGCGGAGCCTGATGGCCCCGCGAGGGGGCCTCTGCGGATTTCCATCGAGCTTTGCTGATGAGACAGCGCTGGACGCTTGGTGCGGAAAGCCGGCCGTGGACGACGGGCAAGCACAGGCGAAGGCCATCAAGAACGGCCAGGAGACGGCGCGGCGGTGAGGTGGCCAGGCAGTGTGGGCAAGGACCAGGGGCGAAAATTGGGCAGAGGCGCCAGGACAACGGGAGGAGGAAGCGGCCAGGAGACAGCGCCGCTGCGGGGTGGCTCCACAGTCTCGGTAAGGGCCAGAGGCAGAGCAGCACACAAACAGACACACACACACACACACACACACACGCACACACAGGTTCGGTCGTCGCGGGCGGGCAAATCGCCACGCCGTCCAGCCCGCGCGCGCCCAGTAGTCAGAGGGAAGAGAGAGACAAGCAGCAAGAGCAGCGGGATGCCGCCGATGAACGGCAGCGGAGAAGCGGAGGGCCACCGGGCTGGCGGCGGCGAGACCCGGGGGGCAGGGCCACGCCTCGAGCTGGGCGGGCGCGCGGCGGCGGCCGAGGCGCGGAGCGGCGGCCAGGCCCGGCGGACGGCGGCCAAAAAGGCGGCCCGAAGCAGGACGGCGAGGGGCCGCTCGACCGAGCTTAGCAGGGAGAGAAACACACACACACACAGACACAATTACTCGTCGATTCCCCAGGAAATATGGGAAGTGGGGGGGGAGACGCAAACCCAGAAAATATGGGAAAATGTTGGGAACATCTTTCTATGTGTGTGTATTTACTTGTGTGTCCTGGGGCCCCTTTAAGAGCCCACGGCCCGTCGGATCTCTGCCCGGCCGAGCTGCCGGGCGGGGCCGCGCCGGGGAGAGCCAAGAGGCAGGCGCGGGGCGGCGAGGGCCACCCGAGGGCCAGAGAGAGGCCCTGGAGGGCGGCGGGCCCACGGGGGGGCCCGGAGCGGGGGGGCGCCTCGGCAGCATCACCAGGAGCTTCAGGGGCAGCCTCCTCCTCCTCCTCATCATCCTCCTCCTGCTCCTGCTCCTCCTCCTCCTCCTCCTCCTCCTCCTCCTCCTCCTCCTCCTCCTCCTCCTCCTCCTCCTCCTCCTCCTCCTCCGGGGGGATCTTCAGGGTCAGCGGGGGCGCCGCATGGGGCCTCGGCGCTGGCGCTGGCCTAGGTGCGCTGCAGAGGGAGGCGGGCGCTCGTGCACCAGAGCGTGCAGGGGCCTCTGGAAGCCCAGGGGCACGATCTCCGCCGCGCAGGAGTGCAGGATGCAGGTGGCCTCGTCGAGGCTGAGGTGCCAGAACTCTGCACAGAGGTCCGTGCAAGCCCAGCTGAGGTCGTGGAGGTGGTACTTCCAGGCCCGGGAGAGGTCTACTCGCGTGGGAGGCCGCCCAGCAGCATGAGGCTGCGCCCAGGTACGACGGTCCCAGGGGGGACCGCCGCGACCATCAGCAGTGGGGATCATTCTTGCACGCCGCGGGGGCAGTAGTCGCAGCAAAATTTGATTTCGCCGCTGTCCAACCCGACCGTTGTCGATCGTGACGTGGGAGGGAAGAAGGATGCCACACCGTAAAGGATCCGTCGTCCTGCATGCCGGTCGCACCTCCTGAAGACACACACACACACACGCAATTCTTGGCGTCGCGGCCACGCGTGCGGCGGCGCGGCGTAGAGCTACAGCACACACACACACACACACTCACACACACACACACGCGCACACGCACGCACGCACGCACGCACGCACGCACGCCCGCCCACCCCGCACGCACGCACGCACGCACGCACGCACGCACGCACGCACGCTCGCACGCACGCACACACACACACACACACACACACACACACACACACACACACGCGCGCGCGCGCGCGCGCACAGGCACACGCACACTCGTGCTGTTGTTCCTCCGGCGTGCCGAGGAGTCCAGTCGGCGGATGGGAGATGGGGCGTCGCCCTCAGGGCACAGCAGGTTCGCGTCGTGTCGACGCGCCGCGACCCCGCCGCGGGCCTTCAAGGTTCAGCGCCGCCAGTGGCCCTGAATCGGCCAGCATGGCTGGCGATTGGAAAGCTGCCGATCGTTCCTGGTTGAAAGATCCGCGTGGTGTCAGAAACCAACGCGCAGGTCGTCACGACACGAGCCCGCCGTACAACACCCCCCTTGTGGATAGGGGGCTGCAGTCCAAGCTCGCGGAGGTGTGCGGAACTCCTTCTGTGCAGCGCGCACTCCGACTCCGCAAGGGCGATTCGAATGTGTGGAAAAACATTGAAGAAAAAAGCATACACTGTGGAAAAACACTCACTGTGTGTTTTTGCTTCCACGGTGAATGTGTGTTTTGTCCACAGGATGTCTTTTTCCCACATGGTGTTTTTCCCACAGGCTCTTGTCAGTGGCGCCGAGTCGATCTAGCACGGCGCGAGCGCTCCGGCGCGCGATCCGGACTTCGTGGTCGCCCGGTCAGGCGCGGCGGCGACTTCGATGCTTGCCAAGTGCTGTCGGTGTCCTGCAGATCTGGCTCCGCTCGACTCGGGCCTGCCTGCTGGTCGTGGCACGGCTCCGAAAGTCGACGCGACGAGCTCTACGAGCACGCGATTCGGCGGAGAGGGAGGTAGGAGCAGGGCGAGGGGACCCGAGTGCGACGAGCGGCACGACGAGCGCGGCGAGTGCGACGACGAGCTTGGGGGTCCGCCGGGCGAGGGGGGGGCGCTTGTGGTGGGGGGGACAGGCTCTGGTAGGGTGGGCCTCTGGGGGGGCCTCTGGAGGTCCTTTGGGGGGCGCCTCTGGGGGTGGAAGGCTCCAGGGCCCGAGAACAGGACGAGAACGAAAAGCACCGCTTCGCTCGAGCCCTGCCGCGGAGGCGGCGGCCGCTGCGGACGCGATCACCGCCTTCCTGGCCACGGTGGAGAGCACCGTCGCCGCCGAGGACCCCGCCCGCGCCCTCGGAAAGCCTGGGCCCGCGCGTCGCTCCGCTGGTGCTGGCCCGCCACGCTTCGGCGTCGTCGTCCTCGCTAGTCGTCGTCGTCGCTAGTCGTCGTCGTCGTCGTCGTCGTCGTCGTCGTCGTCGTCGTCGGCGGCGGCGGCGGCGGCGGCGTCGTCGTCGTCGTCGTCGTTCGTCGTCGTCGTCGTCGTCGTCGTCGTCGCGACGCGCTACCTCCACTTCCTGGGTCCCCGCCCACGCCCCGCCGAGCATCTCCGGGCTTCCCGCGGAGCGGAGCGGCACGCTATCCGCTCGCAGGGCGAAGCGCGCTGCCGGGGCCGCCGCGGCGACACGCCATCCAGGAGTTCCCGACCGTACTACAGTCGGCCCGGATTAGTAGGTCGACCTTGCCAAATCAAGGGTGCTTTCAATTTTGTGTCCTGTGTCTCGCGACCCGTGCCCCTTACATTCCTGTGGCAGTGTGGCCCTCGGGAGGATCTTGTGTCCTCTCGCGTGTCCTGCCCAATGAAAGACGACTGTACCCCACCCCTCGTCTTCGCACGGGAGGGGCCGGCGCCACGGGCCGACGCCCGGGATCGGGTCGGACGAGAGGGGGGGCACGGGTCAGTGGCAACGTCAGGGGGGCATCGGGCAGGCGGGGGCGCACGGACACCCCAGCGCCCATGCACCGCCCACGGGCGCCAGCTGGCCCACCCCGCCCTGGAGCGTGCAGCTTCGCTCTCGGAGGCCTCGATCGTCGATCTCTCAGCAACGCACCGCCGATGGCAGGTCGGTGCTTCCTCCCTGAGCCTGTTCCCCCGAACACTGCCCCTCCACAGGAGGAGTATGCAAAACTAGCTCTTGAACGTGAGAAAGGGACGATGTGCGACTATTCCTGGCGACTTGTGAATCTGTTCGAGAATTTTTTACCACTTCTTCTTGTTCCGCCCACAGTCCGCCTGTAGGAGGACACGCCCGACCCAAGGTCAGGAGCGGGGAAGGTGCGAAGTCTGCTGCGCGTGCAGCTGGTCCCGGGGCCCCGCCGCTAGACGCGCTCCTCGATGCCCGGAATCTCTCCCGGGACGTGATCCGGTCAACCCCTGCGCGCATTCTTCCTGGATGTCGGCCTCACCGGTTCGTTATCTCGAAGAAGAAGAAGAAAGAAGAAAGAAGAAGAAGAAGGAAAAAAAGAAGAAAAAAAAAAAAAAACGCATAAG
>CAUYUJ010019636.1:144662-174970 GCA_963575745.1 Prorocentrum cordatum
GCCCCGGGGCTTGAAGGCTTTAAAGGAGGAGGAGGAGGAGGAGGAGGAGAAGGAGGAGGAGGAGGAGGAGCAGGAGCAGGAGCAGGAGCAGGAGCAGGAGCAGGAGCAGGAGGAGGAGCAGGAGCAGGAGCAGGAGCAGCAGGAGCAGGACCAGGAGTAGGAGGAAATCCAAGAAGCATAAACGATGTTGAAACAAACCATCCCTCCAAGTCCCCTCGTCATAAGTCCCTACAAGGGATCATGCTCACTGAAGGAAGTGCATCGTTGAAAGACAACTGTTTGCAAATCCTGTAACATGCTATGCCACCGTCCTTGGGCCTTCAACGCCGCGAGTCAAAATTATTGTTTTGCCCTGGCGATTCTGAATCGTGCCGAAACGCCTACTCTTGGGACTTCATCACCGCGAATCAACGCGACCGTTGTGCCATGACGACACTGAATCACGCCGGAAAACCATTCCCTGGTCTCCAACACTTCGAGTCAACGTGATTGTTGTGCCCTGACAATCTTACATCGTGCCAAGGCATTGTTGGGGGACGTCAATCACAGAGATATTCGAAACTGCTGTAGGGTCTCAAGACAAGGCACGCGGCGCGAAAGCGCGAACCACATGGTAAAAACCACCCGCCCTCCATCCGTGAAACTCTTTGCTAGGTTTTTAGCTTGAATGTGCGCGGCACTGAGACGAGAGCCAAAGTTTGAAAAGGAACGACCCTCCATTCGCCAAAGTCTTGCAAACGTTTGAAAACGAATGTGCGCGGCGCTGAGGCGAAAGCAACATTTTGAAAAGGAACCGTCCTTCGTTCGCGAAATTTCTTCAAACTGTTAAGTCGAATGTGTGCGGCGCCGAGGCGAGAACCACATGTTGAAAACCACCAGCCTCCATCCGTGCAGCTCTTGCAAACGGTTAAGACGAATGTGCGCGGCGCTCAGGTAAGAACCACATTTTGAAAACCACCCGCCCTCCATCCGTGAAACTTTTGCCAACGTTGAAGACGAATGTGCGCGGCGCTCACGCGAGAATCACAGTTTGAAAAAGAACCGCTTTCCACCCGTGAAACTGTCGAGGGACTTTCAGGAATGGTGCAAACGCTTGGCCCGCCCCACTGACACGTCTCGGGGTGCGACAAGGAGGAGTTATGTATAAGGAAAAGGGATGGAGGAGGAGAGAGGAACAGGAGGAGGATGAGGAGGAGGCGGAGGAGGAGGAGGAGGACCAGAGGAAACCCACGAGTCATCAACGATGTTGGAAGGAACCCTCCCTCCAAGCTCCCTCTTCATAGGCCCCTACACCGGCCCACTTCCATTGAGGGAATTGGCTCGTTGGAAGACAACAGTTTGAAGATCCTGAAGCGTGCCAAAATATTGTCCTCGGGACTTCAACGCCACGTATCAACTTGACTGCTGCGTCTTGACGATCCAGAATCGCGCCAGAAAGCCATTCGTTGGACTTCAACGCAGCGAATCAACAGAACTGCTGCGCCCGCATAATTCTGAATCTTTCCAAAACACAGTTTCGGGTACGTTGATCATGGAAAACCGCGAAACTCTTGCAAATGTGTAAAACGAATGTGCCCGGCGCTAAGGCGAGAAGCACATGTTAAAAAGGAACCGCCCCTAATCCGCGATATCCTTGCAAGTTTTAAAAACGAATGCGCGCGGCGGTACGGCGAGAGCCACATTTTGAAAACGACCCACCCTCAATCCGTGAAAATCTTGCTTATGTTAAAAACGAACGTGAGCGGCGCTACGGCTAGAGTCATATTTTGAAAAGGAAGCGCCTTCAATCCGTGAAACTCCTGCAACTGTTCAAGACTAATGAGCGCGGCGCTAAGGCGAGAGCCACATTTTGAAAACGACCCGCCCTCAATCCGTGAAAATCTTGCATATGTTCAAAACGAACGTGAGGGGCGCTAAGGCGAGAGCCACATTTTCAAAACGACCCGCCCCCAACTTGTGAAATCCCTGCAAATGCTTAAGGAAAATGCGCGCGGCGCTAAGGCGAGAGCCACATTTGGAAAGCGTCCCGCCTTCCATGTGCGAAACTGTTGTCACGTTTTCAGCTTCAGGGTCATAAGTGGTGAGAAAGTCTCAGACGAAACGCCCGGCCCGCCCTAAAGATTTGGCTCGGGGTGCGACAGGGAGGAGTTATCTATAAGGAGAAGGAATGGAGGAGGAGAAGGAGGAGGAGGAGGGGAGAGAGGGGGGGGGCGATCTGGCGCGCGCGAACTTGCTGTCGCGCTGCAGCGGCAGGCCGGCGTGGCCGGCGTCGTGGCCGCAGCCACTTCCAGGTGCCCGCCTCGGCAGCGCTCGAGCGGAAAATCGCGCTCCGCGCGTGCAAAACGCACACCCCGCCTAGGAGCACTTGCGCACTGGAGCCGCCTGGGGGTCTGAGGTGGCCCAGTACTTGAGCTGGCCAGCAGGAAGGGCGGGCATCTGGCCCGCAGAGCACTGGGGCATATCCGACGCCATGCTGTTGCTGCAGGCTCCTGACCGCCAGGACGCTCGCAGTGGCTCCACGCTGCAGAGCTGCCCCACTACGTGCCCGCGCGGGCCGTCCTCGGCGCCCAGGCCCTGCATCCCCCTCTGGAGGACCTGCCTGCCGGAGCCTTGGGATGCAGCGCGCCGCAGCGCTGCGCCCGCCCCCCTGGCTGGGGCGATGGCGATGGCGATGACGGGGCTCTGCCTGACTTGGGATCGGCCACACACGAGGCGCTCCAGGGAGGGCCTCGCCTTCGAAGCTCGACGGAGAGTTGCCATCTCTTCCTCGGCGCAGGGCGGCGGAGGCAAAGCGCGGGCAGCTCCGCCCGCGGAAGGCTGGCGGAAGCAGACGTCGACCTCCCAAGAGAGATGGTAGCCTTTTTGGGCTCAGGCCTCCCGGAGTCCGCCGCGCGGCGGCCCTGCTGCCTGCAGGGCTCACCGTGATCTTACAGTGGAGGCCCATGCCAAGAGACACCCCGCTCGCCTCCAGGGTGCCCGGGGGTTCCTTGGGCTTCGATGGCTTCGCTATGGCCAGCGCAACGCTCGCACACCAGAAAGCCATGGACGGCCTGGGGGTTCCCGGGCGGGGTTTCTTGCGGAAGGTGTCTTGTGGGCCGGCCTCCACTGTGCGGCCAGGCGGGATTCTGCAGGCTCGCCGTTGTGACTCGTCGCCGGCCCGGTACAGTTTTGTGGGAGTCGATCCAGGGAGAGGAAGCATGCTGCCGAATATAGTGATTGCCAGATGTCTAGGAAATTCTTCAAACATGTCGTAAACATGTTTGTTTAGCAAAAATGTTTATAAAACGTGTGTGGAACATTTCAAAAACACTTTAAACACCTCGTCAACTCAATGATAGGATTGTTAGAGTGTCCAGTGTCCTGGGATCCACAACGTTACAGCCTGGAGCAGGACGGAGGCGCCGTCCGCAGCCCCCGCGCTCACGAGGCGAGGGCGCTCGGAGCCTCGCGTCAGTGCACGCGCTGCTCGGACAGGCAGCAGGCGGTGCGGCTCCTTTGGAATGCTGCCGCGTCGGAGAGCTGAGAGAACCCACCGACCCCGAGTTCGCCCGCCGGCGCATCGAGGAGGAGGAGGAGGAATTGGAGGAGGAGGAGGAGGAGGAGGAGGAGGAGGAGGACTCGATGGAACAAGGTGATGTTTGCGCTGGGGATGCCGCTCGCACGCACGGCAGGTTCGCGACGTGTCGCCCGGCGGCGACCCCAGCGCGTGCGTTTTGAAAGGTGGAACGCCGCACGTGGCCCAGAGTCGGCCCGTCGTCGAACGATCCGGCGTGAGTGGAGCGGCGGATCGTTCGCCCCCTCCAGGGTTCGTTCGCTCTTCCTCCTCCTAATCCTCCTCCTCCTCCTCCTCCTCCTCCTCCTCCTCCTCCTCCTCCTCCTCCTCCTCCTCCTCCTCCTCCTCCTCTTCAAGTTTGAACGATCCCCGCGGTGTCAGGAACCAACGCCAGGGTCGACACGACGCGAACCTGCCGTACGCTTGGAGGTCACCACCTCACGCCAGCGTGCTTGCGGGGCTCCAGAGTGCATCGGAAGTTTGCGCGGTAGTTGAAGACATCCATCGCGTCTGCTGGAGGGGCTGCTGGAGGCCAGCCCTCAACGCTGAGGGCTACTTCAAGCCGCGGCAGCTTCCACCCCGATCCGAGGGAAAGAATGCAACAGAAATGTGCACTTTCGGAGGTCCAGAAGTTCATGTCTGTGCAGCTGTTGCCTCTTCTGTCCAGGCCGCGGCGGCGTTCGCCGTGGTCTCTCTGCTCCGCCCCGGCAGGCTCGCACACAGCTAGGCTCGTGCGGCCGCGGCTGCCCATGAGAGCTGCTGCCTTGGCCTCCCCCGACGCGTGCTGCCGCACCCGGACTGCTCACCTCACGGCCACGCTCGAGTTGCCGAAGCCTTGCGAGGCCACGCTCGAGCACGCCGCGCTGCTCCACGACCGGGGGCCTCACTGGACCGCACCGCGCCGGCCCGACGCGGCTGCTCCGCCTGCAGGGGCGGCCTGGCCCCCCTCGGGCTCGGCCAGCACCTCGAAGGAGGGCCAGCTGAGACAACGGCGGCTTTTCGGCCCAGCCCACATCGGCTCAGAATCGGTCCACATTATTATTGGAATTGTTGTTGTTTTTCTTATTATTGTTGTTGTTCTTCTTCTTCTTCTTCTAGAGAATGGGGGCTGTCATCTGAACTCTACAAGTTTAAATCCGGCATAGTGCGTGTTTCCCAATCGTCCGAGTTTCCCGTTTTGATTCTATTGTCCCTCACTTGCTCAACAGCCGTGTCCAGGCGGCGCATCGGCAAGTCAAGCTGCATACATGTGCGTGGGAGCCGCCGCTGCGCCTTGGAGCCCGACCCTTGGCGACCTTTGTGCCAATGGCGTGCGAGGGTCATCAGCAATGCTCCCTGGATCAAGCTCCAAATCGGCCCCCGGACCCCTCCCAGGGTCCTGACCCGTGTCTCGACCACTGGCGACCTTCGTGCCAATGGCGTGCGAGGGTTCTCAGCAATGCTCCCTGGATCAGGCTCCAAGTCGGCCCCCGGACCCCTCCCAGGGTCCGGACCCGTGTCTCGAGGCGAACCCGGCCGCGGCGGCGGGACGCTCCCAGGAGGCCCAGAAGCGGCGAAGAACGCCAGGGAGGGCCGCCATGGTCTCGGCTGACCCTCTTCCCGACCAAGGGCATTGTAAGTTTGGGCCTTAGCTCGAAGACCAAAAACATAAACGTAAACTTTTGGCGCTCCGCGCGGATTTCTTGGATCCGCGCTGGGTCCCCGCCGCGGCGCCGCCCATGGCGCGCTCCGCGCGCCAGGGAGGGGGGTCCAGCGCAAATCCAAGTAATCCGACAGGAGCGCCAAAGTGTATGTGTATGCCGTTGTTTATTCTTCTGCTAGCTGCCCTGGCACGCCCGGGCTGAAACGCAACACGTCTCGCGTTCAAAGCGTGCCGGGTCGCGACGCTGCGCGTCGGTTCGGCGCGTGGGCTTGCGTGTTGGTGAGCTGCGTGCCCATGTGCTGTGGGTTGCGTGCTGCGCATCAGGGCAGCGAAGGCCTGGGCGTGTCTGGCCCGCGGACGCGCCGCCCCCGAGCTGCCCCCGCGGCAGTCAGCACCCCACTGTTGGTCGGCGGCGCCCACGGCGGGTGTGGCGCGAAGGGGGGGGGCCGTCGTCGAAGAAGGCGCGGGGGCCGGCTTCTGAGGAGGCCGCCTTTGGAGGATGAGGCCAGTTGCTCACTGGATATCTCGAGCTCTTCGCCGCCTCAAGCGGTGCGTGTTCAGAGCAGGAACACATCGCCAAGCCGCGCTTGCTGTGTTCCCGCTCTGGACGCACACCGCTTGGGAGCTCGAGAAACCCATCCAACAAATGGGGGAGGGGGGAACAGGAGCAGAGGGGAGGAGGAGGAGGAGGAGGAGGAGGAGGAGGAGGAGGAGGAGGAGGAGGAGGAGGAGAGGGGAGGAGGGGTGGGGGAGGGGGAGGAGGCGGAGGAGGAGGTGGAGGAGGAGAAGGAAGGAGAAAGGAGAAGGAGATTGTGAAGCAGGGAGAAACAACTGCAGCAGCTGGAGGAGGAAGGGGGAAGGATGGCGAGGAGGAGGACGTGCGACCGCCCGAAGTGCGCGAAGGCAGGGGAGGAGGAGGAGGAGGAGGAGGACGAGGAGGAGGAGGAGGAGGAGGAGGAGGAGGAGGAAGAAGAAGAAGGAGGAGGAGAGAAGAGCAGCTGCAGCAGCAGGAGGGGAGGAAGAGGGGGCCCACCACCTCGCAGGCTGCCAGCAGCGGCATGCACCTGAGCCTCTGCAGCATCCTGTGAGAGCCTGCCGCCCGCGGCCGGTCCTGCGCCGCAGCCGCGGGCTGCGTCCACGCAGTGGCGCCGCTCTTTTTTTTCCAGCGAGCCCGAGCGCCCTCCGGGGGCCCCGGGCCTGGGCGACCCCCGCATCGCTGCATCCGTGCACCCCTCCCCTTCGGACGAGGGCGAGCCGAGGCAGCGGCAGCTGGCCCTCGGGGGGCGCCCCCTCGGCGCCTCGATCGGGCAGCGGGCGCGTCTGGACCCCGGGAGGGGTCCTGGGGGCCGATGGCGAGCTGCCCTCGTCTCGAGTCGCCCTGCTCCGAACTCCTCCCCTTTGTCTGGACAGCTCAGCCAGGGAAAAGACACAGATGCAATGAGGCGTCGACTCCCAGGAAAGCATGGGAAAATGTGGGAAGTGGGGGGGGGGAGAAGACGAGAGCCCAAAAGGTATTGGAAAGTACAGGGGGGTCCTGGGATTTGTGTCTGTATCTGTTTGTGTGTCCCTGGTCCCCATTGACAGCTGCTCCCTGTCGCGCCACCAGACGCGTCGAGGCAGGCCAGGCTCAATTCGGGCCTGTCCCTCTACAAGAGGAATTTTCAAACATAGCAATCGGTGGACTTTTGTTTCGAGTATGTTAGAGATTGGGCGTTTTTTGACTATGTTTCATTTGTCGTTCAAAATCCCCCTGTAGGAGGACATGCCCAACCTAAGGCCAGGCGGTTCGCTCGAGGCGGCCGCACGGTTTACGACCTTGAAGCTTGAGAGGTCCAGCAGCTGCGCGGATATGGGGTCTTCGCTAGAGGCTCCCTCGGATTGTCGCCGGCTGCGTGCAGCAAGTCCCGCCGCCGTGCCAGCCCAGCATTCTGGGTGGCGACTGTTCGAGGGAGCACGGCAGGCCGTCACGCGTGACACCTTGTGTCTCCAGGCTTGGGAGAGCAGTATTGATGATGATGAGGAGGAGGAGGAAGAGGAGGAGGAGGCGGAAGAGGAGAAGGAGCAGGAGGAGGAGGAGGAAGAGGAATGCTATCACATATGACACTTGTTCGTCTTTACTGCTTGAAGAGCTATCATGGAACTCGTTTCGGCCGCCATGTGGCTGTCCTGACCTCCTGTGAGTCAGTATGGGGGACAGATCCCTTGGGGCCGTTGTGGCGCCCTCTTGAGCCGTCTTGGGGCTCTCTTGGGCCATCTGGGGGCCCTCTTGGCAGTATGGTAGGTGTCTGGTCTGGGGGGGCGTCGTGGGGCTGTGCGGCTCCCGCTAGAGATTTCCTCAAACTCTATACTTAGGAAGCTTGAAACAGTTGCTCGCTTCTCACCACCATCCTGCGGTGTTAGGTCCTCGCTTTGAAGAGACAGCGCCCCGCGTCTCCTTCTCCTCCTTCCTCCCTCCTCCTCCTCCTCCTCCTCTTCCTTTTCCTCCTCCTCCTTTTCCTCCTCCTCCTCCGCCTACTACAACTACTATTACTACTACTACTACTACTACTACTACTACTACTACTACTACTACTACTACTGCTACTACTACTATTGCTACTGCTACTGTTACTGCTACTGCTACTTCTACTACTACTACTACTACTACTACTACTACTACTACTACTACTACTACCACTTCCACTACTACTACTACTACTACTACTACACCTACTCTAACTACTACTACTACTACTATACTACTAGACTAGTACTATACTACACTACTACTACTAACTACTACTACAACTACTACTACTAACTACTACTACACCAAGTACTACTACTACTACTACTACTACTAACTACTACTACTACTACTACTACTACTAGTACTAGTATTGTAACTAGTACTACTACTTACTAACTACTACTACTACTACTACTACTACTACTACTAATACCAGTACTACTAACTATTACTACCAGTACGAAATGAGTACGTACATACTACTACTACTACTACTACTACTACTACTACTACTACTACTACTACTACTACTACTACTACTACTACTACTACTACTACTACTACTACTACGACTACTACTACTACTACTACTACTACTACTACTACTACTACTACTACTACTACTACTACTACTACTACTACAAAACTACAACTACGACTACTACTACTACTACTACTACTACTACTACTACGACTACGACTACTACTATACTACTACACTACTACTACTACCACTACTACTACTACTACTACTACTACTACTACTACTACTACTACTACTACTACTACTTCTACTACTACTACTACTACTACTACTACTACTACTACTACTACTACTACTTCTCCACCAGCCCCCACTGATCAGGCTTTGCAGAAGCTGGGGCACCAGCGACCGCACATCCTGATACTGCACCTCGCTTTGGGCCGGATGGCCTCACAGCCAGCTCGGCGCGCGCCCGCCGTTGATGATATTTTTTCTTCATTGGAACTGCATGGCAGCTGCTGACGAGCTGCGGCTTCAGGACATTTCGGACGAATTCAGGAACATCGATATCATTGCGCTAACTCCCACCGGTGAGCGCGCTGGAGACCAAGGTCGTACAGTTTCTCATCTTCGGCACCGAGTTGCACTCAGGCACGGATACGTACCTGGTCGACATTTGTTTCACCCTCGGCCGTCGCGGCGACGCGACGGACGTGAATGTACGGATGGTGCACCCTCTCGCCGCTACCGTGAGACTTTGTGATGTATATGTTTGTGGCTTGAGAAGACGTTCGTCTGGACTCGCGCCAGATCGTCCGTTTTCGCGGGGTTCGGCCTGAACGATTCGTTCGGACTTCGACGGCAATACGGCGGCGAGATGGTGGAGATCGTTTCTCGGGCCTCCGGATCCTTTGGCAGCGGCGAGCAGAGATTTGCGGGAGATCGTGTTCAGGAAGTTATGGAATGGCATGCGCTACGCGTAGTATCTATGGACTATCCAGTCGGGGACACGCATTACGGAAACGTCAGTTCCAGCCCTATTGACTACGTGGCAGCTTTTGAGTGGCAAGCTCCTGATGTGATGAGGTGCTGCGGGCTGAAGAGGGCCAACCAGCGACTCAAACTTGTTCGTAAGAAGGGGCTCCAGGACCATATCCCGATCCTACTGAATGCGCGCTGCGACTTCGACCTATCGGGGTCTCGGGCGGAAGGTGTACGATGGGATGCGGTTGCAGCGAAACATATCGGCAAGCAGGTCACGACCGATCCGAAGGCGCAGCGGTGTGCCGAGGAGAGGTCTCGCCTTCCTGCAGAGCGTCGCCGACAGCGTGAGTTCGGTGACGATGCCCTCGAGTCCTCGTTGGCGCAGTCAAGGCGCCGCCGAAGGCTCCGTGCGCTGCGACGGAAGCGACAGACGGTAGTGACTGAGCAGCTTGTGTTGGAGATCGAGCAGGCTTGGCACTCGAGAAGGCTCGCTGAAGTCTGGCGGTTGACACACCTGTCGTTTGGGCACTGTCGAGGGCCTCGCAAGAGGCGCTACAACACGGCCGACGAGTTTCTGCCTCGCGCCGACGAAGTGCGCGATTATTTTGCGCAGGACGGCCCACAAGGTGGTTCCAAAGCAGCGCCCACAGACATCAAGCAGCTCTTGGCCGAGAGCATTGCTGATCTGCCTCCCCCCCTGCTGTTGGTGCAGACAATTTTTGCATCAGCGGAGGAAGGTCGCGATGACTTGCCGCAAGTATGTGTGCTATTGGCCCTTGCGCCGAGACGAAAGGCCTCGCCTCTGCATAGCGCCCCCACGGAGATTCTGCAGCTCGCGATCGACTCTGCCAGACGCTTTGACGGCGCCCATCGACCCCGACGTCGACGCAAGACGACGACGACGAAGACGGCTATGATCTTCGACTGCCCCCCAGGTCTGGAGCTGAGGCCCCTGTTCCTCGGCACCAGTCTGCAGGTGATCGCAGAGGTTGAGGAGCCAGCGCCGAAGTCTTTACGAACGAAGCTTCCTTTCGGGCCCTCCAGCAAGCGCCCCGCCACATCCGACGGATTGGCAGGGCCCCAGAGGTCTGGCACCATTTGAGGGCCATGGGACTCAACAAGATGAACGGGGAGCAGGGGTCCAGGGCTCGACGTTACATCCACGGTCTCTGCAGGACGGGGCGCTCTGGCATGAGGCCCAATTAGTCAGGGGCGTCTCGGACATCATCCCCGACAGGGAACATGGACAGTTCCCGCGGCGAAGTCGCGAAGGCGCACCGACGTGCCAGGAGGCTCTTCTCTGGAGGCTTAGGGGCCTCGGCATTTCCTGCGCGACCTCGATGGAGGGCATGTCAAACGCTTTCGGGTGCTCCACCTCCGAGGCCCTGCGCGACACCGTTAACCAGTCTATAGAGCTTGCACCCAGCAGTTCTTTCACCAGCGCCACGAATGCAGTACCTTTACGATTCAGACAGCAGACGGGGAGCAAACTCTACGGAATCCACTTGGCGCGTTCATGAGCGACGGCCCAGCGGCGGCCTTTCTTGCTCGAACATTCAGATGGCCAATCCAAAAGTGGCTCGACATATGGAGAGCATGCGCGGGGCAATTGGCCCCCTCACCCTCGTGCGTCTAATTACACGGAATGGGCGCGCACTTCTCTGGCTCCAAGGGTTCCCCCCGACAATATGGACGAGTACGTTTGGCTACCTGAAGACATATGCATTGCCTGGGCGCCGTTCCCCAGGCGCCCCGCGTCGCTCTCGCGTCGCATATGCCGACGACACCAGTAGGACGCACTCGGTGGGCTCGGCGGCGAATGCACTGTGATCTTTAGGCATTGCTCATCAGCGATCCCGAGAGTCTCTGGCCGACGGAGGCTACGAGCTAAGAACAAAGGTAGGAGTTCACATGTCTTCGTCGGCAAGGGGTCGATGGGGATTCTCGGCGTCGGTCTCCGGAGACTTGCCCCCAGTATCTGGCAATGTCCAGTTCGACAGCGCTTCCCCGGGCATCGCCGCGTCCGTCAACGGAGGGGTTCTGGAAGAGCTACGCCGTCGAGTTCTCGCTCGTCGTCAAGGTCACTACTACATGGGGCGTTTCTGGTCTCAGAAAAGGGCGCGGCGCTTGACTCGGACGGTTTTCGGAGCTGCACTACAGGGGGCGATCCCATCTGGTCTCACCACGCTGTTTCTTACTCCTAAACAAGAACAGAAGGTGGACAAAGTTTTGGCGGGCTTCGCTCGCAAATTATTCGGGGGCGCCTGTAAGGAGGCGGAAATGCTCGACGACGACGGCAATCCCGTTGAAGACGGCGACGGACGAAACACGATAAGATATCGAGCTTGCACCGACGAAGCTGCGTTGCGCAGAGTAGGCATCGCCCCCTGCGGCACGGAATTGAAAGTCTGACGCCTCCGCACATGCCAGCGCCGGCGTCGACACCCACGCCGCCGCGCTCAGGAGATTGGAGCGGTATTCGGGCAGTTGCCTGTGGAAGCCACGCCCACCATTCTGCCCAGTGGTACTTTTTCTCTCTCTCTCTCTCTCTCTCTCTCTCTCTCTCTCTCTCTCTCTCTCTCTCTCTCTCTCTCTCCTCTCTCTCTCTCTCTCTCTCTCTCTCTTCTCTCTCTCTCTCTCTCTATCTCTCTTCTCTCTCTCTCTCTCTTTCTCTCTCTCTCTCTCTCTCTCTCTCTCTCTCTCTCTCTCTCTCTCTCTCTCTCTCTCTCTCTCTCTCTCTCTCTCTCTCTCGCTCTCTCTCTCTCTCTGCTGCCGCCAATCCCTACGCCTGACGCTTTGCGGTTGATTGCATCGGGCTACTGAGGAGGAGTGAGGAGGAGGACTTCTTGGAGGATCTGCTCGTCTTCCACTCCGCCGCCCCTGCCCCGCTCAGCCTCAACATCCGTGCTCTTTTCGAGGATCCACAAGCTCGCGACAGGTTCCTTCGTCTCGATCCGGGCACACCTCGAGCAGCGGCGAAAGCAGCGGCAATCCCCCCCCCCCTTGAACTCCACACGTCTGGAGGCGCTGAAGATGGGCCCGAAGCGGCGCATCCCCCACCAGCCCCGACTACCTGGAGATGCGAGTTGAAAGACCCGACGGGGTGCGTCGAGAGTTTCACACGAGAAAGGCCTTGCTGGCCCAACAGCGCTGCTCTGCCGAGGGCGGTCACTCTTTTCGATTTCTTGCCCACACTATTACTGTCACCAACCAGTGTCTATTGCCGTCAAACCTTCAGGGCGCGTCGGATCGCTCAGGAACATACGTTGCAGGCTCTGCTCCGTCGGAAATGTATTCGACTATCGGTATTGTTCCATCCCGTCCAAGAGCCTGCCGAGCTGGCCTGCCCTCTCGCACCAATCACGGTCGCCTCGACGCACCAGCGCGTGGCGAGTGGGCTCGGCATGAACGCAAACGAGTCTGCATATGAGTGGGCCCGGGTCTGCGTAGGTCTGTGCGCGAGTGAGCCCGGGGGAGCGCATACGAATGAGCGTGCGTCTGATCACGGGTGCAAATGAGCATGAGTGCGTCTGCGCATTATGGTATCAACGTGAAGAAGGTGCGAAGGCGTGAGCAAATATGGTCACGAGTGGGTCTAGCCGTCAGCGGCTCAGCAGGAACGGGTCTGGGCGCGAGTGGATCTAGGAACGATTGAGTCCTTGCATGACCCAGTTTGGGTATGTGTGGCCGCGCATCCATGAGTCTTGCTCATGTTATGCCGCTTTCTCGGCCTCGCCCCCCACCCCTCCTCTCTTCCTCCTCGCTGTCCGTAGCCGCCTTGGCCGCGGCCTCTCGCGCGCGGCGCCGGGCGCCCCCTGGCCTCGCGACATGTCGGAGCAGGCAGCGCTGAGGAGGGCGCGCTTCGCGGGCAAGGGGGGGGGCTTCTGCGGGCGCGAACAAGCGCGGACGCGGGCGCTCCGAGAGGTGTGGCGCGAGGAGGGGAAGAGCGCCTGCGGCGCGATGTCCTTCGTGGCCAGCCGCGCGAGGAAGACGAAGGCCGGGAAGTCCTCCGGCGACCATCTTAAATCGCAGTCCATCAAGGAGTTCTTCGAGCACGTGGATGCTGACCCCGAGTGGCACCCTAGGAAGCTGACCGAGGGGGGGGCTCCGCGGCCAGAAGCGCGCCCAGCGGGGCCCGAAGCAGACCGCCATTGCGGCGGCAGCGAAGCGTCTGCAGAAGCAAGGCGAGGAGCCCACGTACGCCGCTATCGCGGCCGCGTGCCCGACGGTTGTCTTGAACCCCGACACGGAGCAGCCAGTGGACAAGAGGGCAGTCTACATTGCATTCCGGGAGGCTTGCTATGATGAAGGAGCAGACGATCCGTGGGATAACAGGCCGCGCCTGTCGCGGAACGCGCTGGACGACGTGTCCAAGCGGAGGCGGTGGGATGTCACGGAGCACGTGATTTCTCTGTCGCACAGGCCGCAGTGGTACTACGACAATCTCGCATTGCGTGACCACTGCAACCCTGCCCCCCCTCGAACTCCGAAGAAGGCGCAAGACATGGCGCTTGCGCGAAAGGGCAAGAAAGGATGGATGAGCAAAGGCTCTCAGGCGCAATCGCGGAACCTCCGCGGCCCCAAACACCACCTCGACTTGAATAACTTTGACACGGTGCGGGCGTGGTGGGCCCCGGTCCTCACGCGCGGGAAGCTCCACATCGAGCCGCTGCCTGACGATTTCCCTGGGGAGACTCCGCTGGGGGCCGAGATCATGCTGGCAAAGGTGCGGGCTGCTCTGAATGTACGTTTTCCCGGGGGCGGCCGGCAGCCTCGCGTGCTCTTCACGGACCGCGGGAACGCCGGCTCAGGGGCAATCACCGAGGAGTACCGCGGGGCGTTGAACCGCTGCGACCTGAGGGCATGTTTTCCCGCGGACGCTTCTGCGCAGCCTGGCCAGCTCCAGGAGGTCATGCTCCACGAGACCGCGGTGTCGTGGATGCGGGACAAGCTCGCGAAAACGCTCCCGAAGCGGTGCTGGGAGGAGGCCCTGGAGGCGCACCGCGCCCGGCTAAAGGCCTGCGCGGCGCAAATCAATAGCGCTTGTGACGTCGACGGCCTGCGCCGCGAGCTGCCGTCCAGGGTAAAAGACCTGAACCGCCGCCAGGGAGACCGCCTCGCCAAGTGATGCGGCTCGCTGAAAAATAGCGCGCGCCTTCTTTAATGAAACTTTCGCACCTGTCTGACGGGAGAGGGATCAAAGGGAAGGGGCTTCCCTTCCGCACGATTACGACGTTGCTAGATTTTTCTTTCGCTGACAGGCTTGAGGAGGAGGGCGCAGGGAAAGGGGGCGACAGAGACGACGACCGACGGAGACGACGACTCGAACGGAGACGACGACTCGAACAGACAAGCCCCTCACACACGCCGACAGGGTCGGCGGATTTCGGTATAACTGGCACACGTTTCGTGGCCCATACGGAACCCACCGAAGGCCCCAGTTGCAAAGTTCGCATGCGTCTCCCCCAGCCAGCACAGCGTGTCGTGGCCCATGGGAAGCTTCACCGAAAGCTTCAATGGTAAATTTCGCATGCGTCTCCCCCACACAGTACAGCGTTTCGTGGTCCATCGGGAGCTCCCCCGAAGTTACCCACAATTGCAGTGTTCTTAACTGCACATGGAAAGGTCCTTCGCCAGGATAGCGTTCCATGAGCGACAGTTACATGGATAGAGACGCGTTCCTTTTCATGGTTTAAAGTGCCGCTGTCGTTGGACATGTCATCGGAATTTATGACCCCACCCTGATGCACGACTTACAGCGTTCAGGATGGAGGAACGGTGTTCCGGCCTCAACTGCGGGCACATGGGGCGCTCGTGTTTCAAGGGAGCGCCTCGCGCAGTGAGAAATCACGACTGCAGTGATTTATGCCGGGGGACTCGGGATGGGAGAACGCGTTGCAGCTACGTTGAGACAACTTGGGTTTACTCTGGTCGTCCTCCTCTTCCTCCTCCAAGTCAGCATGAAGAAACGAATGAGCCGTTCCAGGGCGTTCTTCGTTACGGAGGGCATTAGAACGACCGTAGCGCCCGATACATCCTCCGAGCGTTCTACTTGCTTGGGTTCCCCTGATTGTCCGAACCCAATTGTTGCTCGTATCCCGCCGTCGCCTGATTTCCATTCACACCGCATCAGGACAGGTTTCAAACAGGCGATCTGCATATGGTTTGCCCCCCCAACTCTGCAAGAGAAGGAGGAAGAGAAGACGGGTAGCGGAAGGAAGGGGGAGATGACGACAAGGATGGACAAAAGGAGATGTTTCCAACAAGTGGACTGCTACTGTCTGAGCGCGACAGAAATTACCGACAATATTGCGTTATATCCGAGTGTTCCCGTTGGTTGTCCAGGTGAGCAAAGCATTCGGTTGACCCTGCTCCACGGACTCCATGCCCCATGACCCCTTCTGACGGCAGCGAGCTGCTCACCAAAGCGAGTCCACCTTCCGACAAGTGGAAATGAAACTAAGAGCGCAAAGCTCAGCGAAGAAAAGCTAGGGTCAACGTCAATAGTTTGTGGGTTATTTGACGTGGTTGAGCTTAGCCTGGGTCAGCAAAACACAGATCAGCCCAGCTGAACTCCATTGGGTATAGATTGGCCTAAGTGGGCCCAGTTTAGGTCGGGTCTGCTTACCTGAGGTATATTATGGTCGAGCGCAAGGAAGTGTTTCGCAGCTCAGACCAGATTGATGCGGTTATTCTGCATGGGCTTATATCATCCTGCATTGGGTACGCTGAGCCTCGACATAGCGCATTTGATGCTGGAGCAAAGCCCAGCCGAATTCGAATGAAGTTTGATTTGCTTTGTCTGGGCCCACCTTGACTAGTTGAGCCCGGCCTTGCTTGGCTCATGACGATGAAGTCCAGGCTTGATCCAGTGAGCTCGGATGGAGACTGAGAGTTGGCCCTCTGCTTTGACCCCGGATGCAGTTACAAAGACAGGGGCTGCATTCTGAAGCCCCCCAGATGGATTCTCACGTTCTCACGAAGTGAGCCTTCACATGGCATTTTCGCCTGCCGGTGGCCGCTTGGCCTCCTAAGGCCGCCTGCGGCTTGGACTCCTGTGGCTTCCCTTTGGCCGTGGGGAGCCGGGCCTGACTCGGGCGTCTCCTCGCCAGCGGTTGCCCGATCCCTTGCAGTTTCTTGCGGCTCTGCCTCCTGTGGCTTCGCGGTTCTTTCCAGCCCCTCTAGCCTTGCCTCACACGCCCTTTCGCCAGTGGCTACTTGGCCTGCCATCCATGGCTGCTCAGCCCGCTCCCTCGCCAGCCGATGCTCTCTCTCTCTCTCTCTCTCGTGGCCTGGTGCGGCAGTGACTACTGAGTTTCCAGTTCCCCGAGCGGTGCTTGCACTTGGGGGGTTCTTACTGGGGCTCTGGGGGAACTCGCCATGTCTCTCCCAGAGTCGGCCGCGGGTGCGTGGCATCCTATGGCCCCCATACCGCCTCCTTTGGCATGGTTGCTGGGATCGGCTTGGGGGCGTCGCTTCCTATCGCCTCCAATCGTCTCGCTCGATCAACTCCTGGAAACGTGTGACGCTTCTCCGTATGCCCACCAGCCCATCCTGAGACGATGTGAAATAAGGAGGCCAATAATTGTGAAATTCAACCTCGAGGAGCCTTCTTGGAGCCATTTGGGACACCTTGAGCTATCTGTGAGAGCGCGCGATCCATCGTCGCTGGCCTGTACAAACGTAGAATGGGGGGTCAGAAACCAAGGGTCCCCCTTGAGGCGGCGCACGGTGGCGCAACAGAGCGATCTAGGAGGACACCCATTTCATGGTCAAGGTTCATGGTTTCAGGGTAAGGTTCATGGTCAAGGTTCATGGTTCCAGGGTAAGGTCCATGGTTTCAGGGTAAGGTCCATGGTCAAGATGTCATGGTTTTGTAAGGTTGACTTTTTCACTATCATGTTACGTTGCCACCGTTGAAGGGCCCTTTGGGGAGGAGCGCTTGAAATATATCTTCGCAACGAGCCCCAAAAATGCAACTGCGGCACCGTAGTGCATTTGAAATGGAGAGGGGGAATCGGCTCCTCATATGGGAATCAACATCATCATCATCATCATCATCAGCACCATCATCATCGCCATTGTCGTCTACCCCTCGTCGGCTGGATTCGGCTCGGAATTCTCAGCGGTGCTGGCCTGGGTTTCGAGAGGCCTTGGCACGCCGCCGCGGGCCCGTGGTCCTCTGGACAATCATCCATCATCCCAGTTATCATCACGGCCCTCATCGCTCTCATCGCACTCACCACCGTCACACTCAAAATCAAGCGGCATGGGCCCTCAAACCTCGTCGCCACGCATTGGTTGTCGAAAAAACGTCAGGCGTCAGGCCTCGTCGCCACGGCTGGATTCGGCAACCTCTCGTTGCTATGTTGGCCCCGCACCTCGGGCCCTGATCCGACGAGGCGAATTTCCCCCAGCAGGGACACCTCCAGAGAACCCGTTTGACCAGGTCCTACGTCGTCGTCGTCGTCGTCGTCTTCGTCTTCGTCGTCGTCGTCGTCGTCGTCGTCGGTCGGCGCCGTCGTCGTAGACGTCGTCGTCGTAGTTCCCATCCGTCTCGAGGCCCTCCACGCCCGCCGACGAGATAGGGGATAGGGGATAGGGGATAGGGCCATGCGGAGGGGGAGGCGGATTTGACGATGAGCATCGGGGGATGGGCTCGAGGTGGATGGAAGGGGGGTGGAATGTGACTTGAGTGGGAAGAGAGGACGGGGACCGGGGGGAAGCCCGCCCGAAGGGTTACCGCCCATAGCCCATAGCCCATAGCTTATAGACCCATAGGGTCCACCAGATTCCTTCAGTCTGATAGGGTTCCCGATTTCTACTGGTGTCAAATAGGGGGCCCGAGTTGTACGGATATCGGATATCTCATAATGGGGTTCAAATTAATTCAGTAGCAATATTTCAATCATTATTTTTCCAACTAAGAAAAAACACAATTCAACAGCCATATGTCATATAAAATATGAGTTATAAAATATAAACTATGGGCTGCTGTGCGTAGCCAAACTTCGGCATATATAGAAACGGGGCATGTTAACGTGTTAAGTGTTAAGTGTGAACTGTATTGTAAATTGTTAGCTGCTAGCCATTTACAGCTTACATTTATTCATTGCGCAGATTGACCAAATAAAATTCACATCTTCACAATTGGCTGGGATGATTGACATATTGACCAGACACAAGTCACTGGGAGGGCTGACCAGTTGATCATATACTATTCACACTTAGCAAGTAACGTATTTACCATATTGAGAAAACTCGCTGTGACTATTGGCAAATTAACACTATTGACAAGATAAGATTGACAGATTGACTTTATAAGATTGGACACGTTGACCATAGGCATGCCGCCCTATGAGATGCCACCCGCGGGGCCGCCCCATGGGATGCCGAAAATGTCGACTCGACCCAAGGCGATGAAGTCGGCGCCGCCCGCGGGGACGCATCAACCCATGGCGCTGATGCCGAAGAGAGCGCAGCCAACGTCAAAGGGCCCGCCCCCGTAGAAACGCCCAATGCCGCCCAAGGACCCGCTGCCTGCCAGCGCCTGGGCAGAGCCTGGGTAGCGCCTGGGGGCGCCAAGCAGCGCCTGGGCAGCGCCTGCGGCACCAAAGACCAAGGATCGCCCGGGTGCGCCTGGGAGCGCCGGGGGCCGCTCGGAGGCGCCTGGAGACGCCCAGCAACGCCCGAGACCCAGGAGCGCCTGGAGAGCGCTTGGACGCGTCTCGGCCTCGCGTAAGGCAGCGCTTGGGAACTCCTGAGGAGCGCTCAGGAACGCCTGGTGCGTCTGGGCACGCCTGGGAGCGCCTGGGCAATGCCTGGGCAGCGCCCGGGCAGCGCCTGAGAGCGCCTGGGGGCGCCTGGGAACGCTGGGGGCTCGGGGCCGCTAGGAAGCGCCTGGGGGCGCCTGGCAGCGCCCAAGAGCGCCTAGGGGGCGCTTGGAAAAGCTTCGGGCCCGCGCAGAGCAGCGCTTGGAGCTCTTGGGGAGCGCTTAAGAGCACTTGGTGCGTCTAGGGGCGGCTGGAAGCGCGCCTCGCAGCGCCTGCCGGCCCCTGGGCAGCGCCCGGGCTGCGGCCGGGGGCGCCAGGCAGCGCTGTGGAACGCCTGGGAGCTGTGAGCGCTTAAGGGCGCTTGTACGCGCGCCGCGCGGTAGTTTGCGCTGGGGACGCTGGCAACTCGCGCACGAAACCATGTGTTTTGCAAGGGCGGGCGGGGGGGCGCGCAAGGTGATGCGCGCCGCGAAGTATTTGTTGCGCATGATTCTGGCGCGCCAGGCGTCCTCACACGCACCGGGCGCTCCGATGCGCCTGCGCGTTCCCCTGGAGCCCCCAAGCGCCCGCCAAAACGAGCACGGGGCTCATCCAAGCCTGGAGGCGCGTCCATCACCATCGCCAGCGCCATCATCATCGTCATCAGTACCACCATCAGCATCACCAGCACCATCAGCACCATTATCATCGTCGACGCGTTTGAATTCTATATGTCATGGGACATTGGCGGGTGACAAGTCGGATCGCCAAGTTGGCTCTAAGCTCTAAGCCCTAGGCCTTAAGCCTTAACCATTTCAGATTTAAGCCATTAGCCATTAGCCCTTAGCCTTGAGCCCTAAACCCGGGGCCCTGAGCCCCAAACCCTGGGCCCTCAGCTTTAGGCTCTGAGCCCTGAGCCATAAGAACTAAACCCTGAGCCCTGGCCCTTGAGCCCTGAGCCCTGGGCCCTGAGCCTTGAGCCTTGAGCCGCAAGCCCTGGGCACTGAGGCACTAGGCCCTGGGCCCGAGGTGCAAACGCGCACACCATGTGCCCGCGCTGGCGTCTCGTCGCGCATGCGACGCAATCTTGTGTCAAATCGCTCGAGAATTTGGTGGAACTGCACATAGGCCGCAATGTTTGAAATAATCTGGCGCGCTGCCATCTCGTCGAGCGTCTTCTCTCGGCGCGCGGCCGAGCCGCGCCGCTCGCTTCGCGGCCCATTTCGAACGACTTCAGACGCCGCAAACGTCGACCTTGGTCGCCGAAAAGGTCAACCTTGGTCGCCGAAAAGGTCGACCTTGGACCCGAAATTTGCGACCTTGCCCAGAGACCCCCCACCTTGGGCCCGGAAAGTCCCGGAAGGCCCCGGAAGACCTCCGGAAGACCCCACCTTACCATGGTCGACCCCCCCACCTTGGGCCCGGAAGGCCCCGGAAGACCTCCGGAAGACCCCAGCTTACCCAAGGTGGCAAGGTCCCATGCCAGCCAGCCCAGGGTCAGAAAATTGCACCCTGGGCTCGCGCCCAGCCCCCGGACGCACAAGTGCGACCCAGAATGGCGCGCCGCTGGCCCATTTTGCACAGCGATTGTCTCGTCGCAAAGCAGCGCGCGGCGCCCGGGGGGGCGCGGCCTGGGGCGCACATCCCCCGGCCACTCCCAATGCCCCGTGGCAGAAGCATCGCGACGCGACAAGGCGCGGGCGCGCGGCGGCGGCGCCCGCTCCCCATCTCGGAGTTCGAGAGTCGCGGGGGCGCAGCGGCCCGACATAATCTGCCGCCTGGGGCCTGGGCCCTCCGCCCTGAGCCTTGAGCCCTTAGCCCTTAGCCTTAGGCCTTGAGCCCTGAACCATTAATTCTGGGCCCCGGCCCTTCAGCCCTGAGCCTCAAGCCCCTGGGCCCTAAGCCTTGAGCCCTGAGCCTTACGCCCTACGCCCTGGGCCCTCACCTCCGAGCCTTAAGAACTAAGCCCTTGGCCCTCAGCCCTTAGCCTTCGGCCCCTAGGTCCTAAGCAGCCCTGAGCCTTGTGCCCTGCGCCTTGGGCCCTAAGCCCTAAGCCCGATGCCCTCGGCCTTCGGCCTTCGGCCCAAGTCCCTCAGCCCCAAGCCCTGGGCCCCGAGCCCTGGGCCTCAAACCTTAGGCCCTGAGCTCGGAGCCCTAAGAATTAATCTGCAATTCCTAGGCCCTAAGCCCTCAGCCCGAAGCCAAAAAGCTTAAGCCCTCAACCTCTACCCTCAACCCTCAGCCCTGAGCCATGAGCCATGAGCCTTAAGCCCCAACCCCAACGCCGTGAGCACAGAGCCCTGAGCTCGAAGCCCTAAGTCCGAAGCCATAATCCCTTGACCCCTAAGCCAGTAGCACTTAGCCTTGAGCCTTGGGCCCTAGGCCCCGCAACCCACACCCTGGGCCCTCAGCTTCAGGCTCTGAACTCTGAACTCTGGCCTGAGCCCTGAGCCCGAAGCCCTAAGTTTTGAGCCCTGAGCCATTAGTTCTGAGCCCTGGCCCCTGGCCCTTCAGCCCTGAGACTTCAGCCCGAGCCTTGGGCCCTGAGCTCTACGCCCTAAGCCCTGAGCCCTGAGCCCTGACCCCTCAGCTCCGGGCCTTAAGAAATAAGCCCTAAGTCCTAAGCCCGAAGTCCTAAGCTCCTAAGCCCTGTAAGCCATGTAAGCCATGTAAGATGTAAGCTGCAAGCCCTGTAAGCCCGAAGCCCTTAGCCTTCAGCCCCTGGCCCTGCGCCGCGACCTACGCCCCCAGCCCTAGGCCCTAAGCAGCCCTGAGCAAGGAGAAGGGAGGAGGAGGAGGCGGAGGAGGGGGGATGGGGAGGGGGAAGAAATGAGTAATGAATAATGCGCATTGAATTGCGAATAATGAAAATGTGGTAATGAGGTAATGAGGTAATGAGTAATGAGGTAATGAGTAATCAGTCATTAATGAGATAATGAGTAATGAGTAATGAGAGTAACAAAGTAATGTGTAATGTGGTAATGTCGTTCCGTCGTTCCTGCCCCCGTACCCCTCTACCCTCTACCCTCCGCCCTCTCCCCAAACATCTTTCTGAGGCGGCGGGGGGATGATCCTAGTCTCCTATGCCGCCGTCCCCAGTCCTAGCCTCGAGCCCTGTCGTCGTCGTCGTCGTCAAGGAATGCTGCCTGCAAGGACGTGCTGCGAGGGGTGATGGGGGCTCGCGGCGTGAGGGTGCATTGCAGCATCGCTGGTGCATCCTGGGTTCACTCAGGACCTCCTCCTCCTCCTCCACCTCCTCCTCGCCCATGGGGCTCTGCAGCCCCCGGAGCCCCTGGGGCCCTCCCCGACTCCTGCACCAACTGTGTCGACAAACGACGGTGCGATAGAAGAGACGCAGAACACACGACAACACTGAACCTGGAGTACATTTAGCAGCTGCCTGGCTCGAGTAAGTAATAAGCTACAGGGTTCAGGCTACAGCAACTACTCGCGCAGCCTGTGCACTGCACAGTGCACAGCGCACAGCCTTCTCTGCGGCTGCCCCTGGGCCCCCGTCCAGCGACACGCAGCAGCAGGGCGCAATGCCAATGTTCAAGCAGGCGTCGTGGTCCCAGAGTTTAGTGAGCGAAGGGCCAGATGAGGACATCGGGGAATACGCGATCTACATGAAGAAAGCCATGACGCAATTGCAGATCACGGCCTGCCACATGGAAGCGTCAAGGACGGTGACGGACATCAAGGTTGACGGACATCAAGGTGGAGTGGGCGACCAGCGACGCAGCCCCAATCTTGGACCATTGAGCCTCGGGGGCAAATTGGTAGCCCTCGCCAGATTCATGCCTCATGCCTCATGCCCATCTAGAGGGGGCTGGATTGAGATTCAAACTGACCATAGAGGAGGAGGAGGATGAGGGGAAGTTGAACGATAGTAGATAGTATGGATGGCGAAAGGGAAGAGGAAGGAGATGAGGGGGAGGAGGAGTTAACAGTTAACCGAAATCAAACGTACCAAGTACCTACGTACCCTCGGCGGACGAAACTGGGAGGGATGAGGACGAGGATGAGGAGGAGGAGTAAGGATAGGAGATAGGAGGTGGGAGGTGGGCTGGGCTGGCATCTAGTTCTGAGATTCCCACCCCGAGGCTCGAGGCTCGGGGCTGTGCAAGTTTCAAGTTTCACTTTAGGTGGTAGATCGCCAGGTCTAGGGGGAGTTGGGCCACGGTCCAGGGAGCCACGCGTGCGCCTCGAGGGCACGGTGGCACAGGCCACCGTGAGGAGTCAAAGCGTGCTTGGATCAATGCGGCGGTCGTCGAGATGAACACGACTTGAATTTTGAAACACTTATCGAATGATTGTCGTCCTCTCACCCTGCGGCCGCCTCAAGGCTGCTCCCATATAATCAATATCGCGCCTAATCAATATCGCGCCTCAATCATCAATATCGCGACGATCGGCAATCTTCGAAACATATTTGGGCAAACTCGGGTTCTCTTGGGGGCGTCTTGGACGTCTTGGAAGCGTCTTAGGGTTGTGCTGGAGGCCGTTTGAGGCCGTCTTAGCCATCTTGGAGGGCATCTTGGACTGTCTTGGTGCCATCCTGGAGCCATCTTGATGCCGTCTTGGAGCCATCTTGGAACAACTACTACTGACCTTGATTGACCTTGCAAGTGACCTTGAACCATGAAAACCCCGACCTTAAACCTTGAAAATCGAGGCCCAAAGCCTTGACCTTAAACGGACGACCTTGACCCTCGGGGGGTGTCCTCCTTGTTGCGCCGCGTGCGCCGCCTCAAGGTCCCCCCTTCACCCCCCACAAAAAATGTAAAGGGGGCCAGAATCGCATGTCGGACCAAACCCAGCCGATTGGCACCAATTCCATCCAACTGGGCCACTTTTCAACGGGCCACAAGACAAATCGTTTCCATTTACAACCAGCCGTCTTGAGCCGTATCATCAGACTCTTTGTGTAGAGTAGTGTAAGACGACTCATAGTTCAAATGCACATCCTGAGAGTACACATCTATTGTGGCAGACAGCATGAGCGCCACGGTTGGAATTGGTGCTAGACTACGTCCTGCCATTTGGAACTTGCGTTGGTTTGAAACTGAGTAGCGGTCGCACGATGGTTTGTGAGAATTGGACGACGTTCGCACGACAGTTGTGTAAAGTTTCGCGGTTGTTGGTCTTCATGTGTGAGAATCTTAAGAGTTCCATCAGCGAGCAGCAAAATGTTCAAAAACGAAATGTGCAGCTCCATCAGAAAATCCTATTAATCCAAGTGAACAGCTCATAATTTCAAACATGAAATAGTCAGCTCTCAAGTGGAACCAGGACAACACCTCCATGTGAGCAAGTTGCACAAACGAGCTGTCGCATGGCAGATGACGCCTCGAGGGTTTGCATCATGTGACGTGGGGCCGGTATTTTTTTTCCATGGTCATTTCACAGTTCTCATATGGGAGTCAAATTGCTTGTTTGTAGCATTTCTATTGCATATCATCATTGATAACTGATGTGTCGCAGGCGTTAATGTTGCCAGTATGGGATATGTGTTCGTTTACGGTGTATTGGTTGTTGCTTCATTGTGTTAAACACGTGCGATCTGGTATCAATTCGAAACGCATCGATCCAAGCAGGCCACTTCATTATTGAATATTCGATGTGTGTGTCCATAGAAAATCAATAGGACATTAGCCGACCCAAGCCCTCCGCAGAGTTATTCGAACACCCATGTGGGAATCCCAAATAATCCCAAGGAATACATGAGAAATCTCTGCGGACCCCTGAGGGGTCTTAGAAGAACCACGACGAATACTGAGGAATCCTTGGGGAACGTCGAGGAACCCTTGAGGAATCCTGAGGAAACACGAAAAATAGTTGAGAGGAATGCTTTGATGAATCTCGGATGAATTTGTTTAGGAAACTCTCAGGTAGCTCGAAGGAATATCAAGGAATATTAAGGGTAGTCAGGCATAAATATATATATATACATATACATATACGTATATACATACATATATATATATATGTGTATACTGGATATTTTAGGGATGTCCGAGGAATTTCTCAGGAATCTCTAGGGCATCTCAAAGGAATCCGTAAGGAATCTCGAAGGCATCGCTGAGGAATCCCAAAGAATCCCCGAAGAAATCTCGGAGGAATCTGTGTAAGGAATCTCTAGGGCATCTTTAAGGAATCATTGGAGAATCCCTAAGGAATCTCGAAGGAATCTCTGAGGAGCTTCTAAACTGGTTGGAGCTGGCATCAGTTCGGTTGGAATTGGTACCAAAATGGCTGGAATCCGTATCAATCGGTTGTAATCCGTCCCATTTTCGGTCGGATCCCCCCGAACCTCTACCCCCCTTTCCACCCCCACCCATTGGTAAAGAGCCGGGCGGTCCGGAACCTCCCTCCCCCCCAGGAAAGTTATTCGGTGAGGGCCAGACCCCCCTTTCTCCCCCTTCAGAGAAATTTTGCCGGAGGGTCCAGACCCCCCTCGTCCTGGCAACGACGACGACGACGACGACGACGACGACGACGACGACGACGACGACGACGACACCGACGACACCGACGACACCGACGACGACACCGACGACGACGACGACGACGACGACGACGGCGACGACGACGACGACGACGCCTACGACTTCGCCGACGACGGCGACAACGTCAGCGGCGGCGGCGCAGCTGTCGCCAGCGCCCGCGCCAGGCGCCGGCCCTGATAGCATGCTATTGGGGCTCAGTCCAGCTCTCAGTGAATCCTATTGGGACCCATAGGGTACTCCACTCTACCATACTCCATTCTACTTTACCCTATTCTACCCTACTCTACTCGGCCGTACCCTATCGTATTCCACGTTGTTCTATACTGCTCAAGTTGTACTCTTACACTACTCAGCTGTGCTCTGCTCTACTCTAATCATCTACTCTTCTCAAATCAGTCCTGGTCTATTCTAATCTGACTTACGTTTCTCAACTCTATTACAAAAGTCTTATTCAACTCTACCTACCGTGCCCGACCATACTCGACTCTGCTCGACCCTATTCTATCTTATTATACTCCCATGCTATTCTACTGTACGTCTACTCTACTGAGCTCGTCGTCATCGTCTTGGTCGTCGTCGTCGGCGTCAGCGTCGGCATCGGTGTCGGCGTCGTCGTGGTCGTCGTCTGTCGTCGTCGTCGTCGTCGTCGTGCGTCATCGTCGTCGTCGTCGTCGTCCGCGTCGTTCGCTAGCGGCGGCGACGTCGTCGTCGTTGTCGTCCTCCTCCTCATCCCCCTCGTCGTCGTTGTTGCTGCCGGGGGGGGGGTTCTGGACCCCCGAATAATTTTCCCAGGGGGGGGTCTGAAACCCGCCCCGCAGCCTGGTTTGGAGGGGGGGGAACCTCCCTCCTGGCCAGCAGCGGCAGAAAGCGTTTCTTCAGCTATCTTGGGGCCCTCTTGGGGCCTTCTTGGAAGTATGTGAAGCCTCGCTTGGGGAACTTGGGAGCTCTCTCGAGGCCATCGTGGCAATCAAATAATGGGGGGGTCTTGATTACTGCCCTCCCGCCAGAGGCCGAATAGTTGCCTCTTCTTGCGTTCGTGGGGCTTTGTTGGTCGATCGTAGAGTCACTGCAAGACTTCCAGAGCCGATCGGAGGGGAAAAGGCCAGAAGGGGCACAAATCATTAATTTGCTTGAGATGCTGGAAGACACTTGGGCTCTCGGAAGCGTCCTTGGGAGGCTCCGTGGCCACTTGCAACCGTCATGGGGCGGTCTTGAAGCTCTTTGGAGGTGTTCTGGAAGCTATCTTGAACCATCTTGAGCTATGTTCAACGATCTTGGGCTCTGTGGGCCCCCTTGGAGCCATCTCGGGCCAGAAAGAACCTCTTACACCTCGAGAGACGCTCCGTCCTGACCCAGGGGAAGGAGGGAGGGGGGGGTAAGTTCCCAGCGGGAGCGTCGAAAGTTGCCTTGCTCACTCCCACCCGCCCTCCCACCACATGAGTAGCACCCGAGTCCCAGCATGGTCAGGGACCGCCATCTACAACCATCGGGAACCAACGCAGTCGCCAGCCAAGTGCGCCAACGCGCGTCACAGCACACATCGGGCAATACAGCGACAACCCCCCACTACCATCACCGTCAAAAAAGCAATGCAAAGTGACGGCGTGGTGGCCAGCATTGTGTATTGCGTGTGCACCCGCAATCACTTTGCATGTTTTTTTTTGCACAGGGATGGTTGGCCTGCGCACAGCGGGCAACATGATGCCCCCCGCCGTTCTGGCCAAGCAAAGTTCCAAGCGATCGCGCGTCGCCCGAATCTAATTAATATGTTGCTGCACAGTGCACGTTGCCGTGTTGTTGACAGGGGTGATGGGGGAGTGGCGTTGCTCCTGGTCGGCACCCAGTCGTGTAAGAAAGGGGATGGTTATTAGTAAAGAACAATGATAAAACCCTGCCTCCGGGGAAGCAAGAAGTTGGAAGAACTGGCCCCAAAAAAATGCTTCACCCAGGGGGGCTGGTGGGATTCGAGCATGGCGCCGCACCACGGAGTGGAAGTGTAAGCCCCTCCAGGTAGCAGCAGCAAGACGCAGCGACGGAGCCATTCCCCCTGGCAAGTGCAGACGCAAGGGCTTGGGCAACAGAGCCTCAGAGGCGCAGTTTGCGTTTGCCTTCCTCCCTGCATTCATGTCGTTGTTCCGCGTCTTCCTTCCGATCTCTCCCCACGATATCCGAGATGCGTCTCATGCTCACAGAATCGTAGCTCGTTCGAATATGGCGTGTGGGCTAAAGGCCGCATAGTATTGCCACCATTGGTGGACACAGCGAGCGGGGCCAATGACGCTTGCGCCCGTTTGTCTCACGATCTAGCTGCGTTCTTAAGCATGGTGCACTGTCTTTGCACGTCTCGTCCATTCGCAGGATACCACCTTCACCTTTGGCATGACACCACCTTTATCTTCGAATGGCACCACTTATACCTGCAAGCTTCGTCCAAGCTGCTGCACTTGGGGAATAGAAGAAAGATAGATGCCGTCAGCGAGATATCATCGTTCCAAGTATTGACACGGTAAAATCAAAAGATCGCGCTTGTGTGATCGCGCGCACACGTTGGGTCATGTGTGGGCAATGAGCTGCGCGAACCGAGCGCCATGATGCACGGCGAATGTTCCCCAAACAGTGCTTGCAATTAGGGGTTCTTACTTGACTTCACCACCTCGGGTGAATGGCGACTTTTACGGGCGGTGCCGCCCGTCGCCGCCGTCGCCGTCGCCGCCGCTCGGGGCGAGTGGCGGCTTTGCGGGCGATGCCGCCCGTCGCCGCCGTCGCCGTCGCATGTATTCTCTTTCTTAGGAAGGAAATAGATTATACCAGCCCCCCCCGTCTTGGGCCATCTTGGGTCGTCCTCTTTGGCGTCGTGGTCGTTTCCGTCGTCGTTGTCGCCGTGGTCGTCCTTCCTCCTCCTCCCTCGTCGTCGTCGTCGTCCGTCGTCGGCGTCTCGTCGTCGTCCCTCCTATTTCGTCGCCGTCGTCGTCGTCGTCGTCGTCGTCGTCGTCTCTCCCCTCCTCCCTCGTCGTTGTCGTCGTCGGCGTCGCCGTCCTTCCTCCTTCTTCGTCGTTCGCGTCGTCGCCATCCTCCCTCCTCCCTCGTCGTTGTCGTCGTTGTCGTCGTTGTCGCCGTCGTCGTCGTCGTCCTTCCTCCTCCCTCGTCGTCGTCTTCGTTGGCGACGTCGTCTTCGTCGTCGGCGTCGGCGTCGGCGTCGTTGTCGTCGTCGTCGAAGTCGTCGGAGACGTCGTCGGTGTCGTCGTAGTCGTTGTCGTCGGTGTCGCCGTGGTCGGTCTTAAGAGGTTTTGCAAACCCGAGTTGTGGGTGGGCGGGTGGGATGCTTGCAAGAGCGTGGGATGTGTCAAATCATGGGTAAAGACCAATTGCACCACATAGATTGCACCGCATAGACTGCACTGCATAGGTTGCACCGCGTAGGTTGCACCACCGAAATTCCACAACACAGATTGCATTACATAGGTTGCATCGCGTAGATTGCATCACATGAATTGCACCGCATAGACTGTGCCGCATAAATTGCATTACATAGGTTGCATCGCATACACTGCACCAGATATATTGCACCGCATAGAGTGCAAGAACTAATTGTGTGGGGTCCGCGCTGGCTAACATTATGGAAACACGGAAACGGTAACAAAGTATCCCAGAGCGACCCGACCTAGGAGTTGGAGCCCCGAGGATAGCATTATTAGTAGTAACGGTAAACGCCGTGCTCCTCCGTCTCTTTATCGTCGCAGGTGTAGCAGTAGCGGTAGCAGTAGTAGTAGTAGTAGTAGTAGTAGTAGTCGTAGCAGTAGTCGTTGCAGTAGTAGTAGTAGTAGTAGTAGTAGTAGTAGTAGCAGCAGTAGTAGTAGTAGTAGTAGAAGTAGTAGTAGTAGCAGCAGCAGTGGCAGTAGTAGTAGTAGTAGTAGTCGTATGAGTACAGCTTAATACCTACACACCTAGACATACATCCACATCTACACCTACAGCTACATCTACATGTACACATGCATATACATGCTATGATATGCTATGATATGGTATGCTGCGCTGTGCGATGCTATGCTATGTTATGTTATGATATGATATGATGCGCTATGATGTGATATGCCATATTATGCTATGCTGCGCTAAGCTGAGCTAAGCTAATCTAAGCTAAGCTAAGCTAGGCTAGGCTAAGCTAAGCTAAGCTAAGTTAAGCTAGGGTAAGCTAAGATGATGTAAGCAACGCTAAGCTAAGGGGACGTAACTGGGGGAACCGCGGGGCGGATACTGGGGTAACCGCCTGGGGGGGCTTTCCACTGCCTGGCCCCTTTAAGCCCAGAGAGTAAGAACCCTTCTAGGCAGAACCTAGGTAGGGAACAACCAAAACAAAACTCACATGAGCAAACAAGCAATAAATGTTCCCCTCCTCTGCCGAAGAAAGTGCGAGTGCTGCGGGTGATGCGGATCAGTTGGTGCCGACTCCGATGCACATGTCATGATTTATTCCCCTCGTCGCTTCTCCACCAGATCTGCCGCCCTGCAAAGGCGCAGGTGTTCAGAGCGCGTTCGCCTCAGCATCTCGCGTCTGAGGACAGGGAGGACCATTCTGGTGCAGAGTTTGAGTCCGTCTGCTCGAAAGCTGAGACGGCTGCCAGATGTTGACCCCGCGATTCCCTGGCACGTGTCTGCAGGCCGCCTCTAGGATCGGCGGCGAGCCCAGGAAGGCACGAGAGGCGGCGGGCCTGTTCGGAACGCGGCGAGGCTTCTCAGGAGCCCTCGCGCCCCCTCATAAGCTTTCCGCGTCCTCGGACAAGGCCCGCACCGCTTCTCGGAAGGCTGGAGGCCTCCGGAGCCTTCCAGTGAAGCCGCGAGCGTGGCGGACGCAGCTTTCAGTTTCGCCCCCAT
>CAUYUJ010019637.1:0-12500 GCA_963575745.1 Prorocentrum cordatum
GGAGGCGGAGGAGCGCCCCTGCCAAGCCGCACAAGTTGGGGTGCAACTCGCGGGTGGCGCACGCCCCCTCCAGCCGGAGGGGTGCGGCGACCGAGGGATGCAGGAGGCTACTGTCCTGCTACAGGAGGACGCGGAGGTGTCGGACGTCCCCCGGCCGGGGCATTGTCTCAATGCACAGGTGCACCTCTGCGCCCACCATGCGCAGAAGTATCGGTCTACCCTGATCGGCCGCAAGTGCAGCCTCCCCACTTGTCTCCGCATGGCGAAGGGTAGCTGCGGGGGAGCCCCGATGTGCGGGGAACGTCTCCGACGGGACGAGGGTCACACCGTGCGCGTCGAAGCGACGGTCCAACCTGGGATTCTCGGGGGCCTGCGCCGCCGCATGCGGGCGCGGGCTCCAAGCCCCGCCAGGGCGCGCGATTGGACCGCGCACGCTGCCGATGGGGTTGGCATAGCGCCCGGGCCGGTCTACCCCCCGCCTCTACCTCCCCCCGCTGCACCGCCACCGCCCGCCGTGGCCCCATCTGTCGATGTGGAGCCCACGGGGGTGCAGGCCATATAGCCTCTGGGCCGCAGCCGCGTCGCACACGCTCCGCGGAAGCAAGGGCCAGCGGACGCTCACGGTCTGCCGACCGCGGAGCCCCGGGCGATCGGATCGCCCATCACGGGTGGCTTCAGGAGCCCCTACTCGTGAAGGTCTGCCCGATACTTCCGGGCGACCCTCGGGGAGCCGAGGAGGCGTACGGCGCGCCCCCGGCGAGTCCTTGGTTTATTCTATTGGGGGAATGCGAGGGGCTCGACGCACGGGGCACTGGCGGGGACGCCCGACTTATCATCGGGACTAGCCTCGAGGGCGTCAGGGTGGAGGTCCCAGCCAGCGAAGTCGTACGGCACCCCCCTCCGCTGGAGGACGGGCGCTACCCGATAGATTGGATCAATCGGCTGCTGTACGAGGTCCCCCAAGGGGCTCGGGAAGTGGGGTTGCGTGTCATCGCCCACACATCCCGCAGGATCTGCTGGCGATGTTACGCCAGGAGCAGTGGGGCGGTGTGGGCGTGGAAAGCGCGAGCGGCTGGAGGCGGCGCTACCTGACGAACACGGAGCGCCAGCAGCTGCAGCACGACCCGGTGCGCACACTCGGCCACCATCGGCGGGGCGGCGCGCAGGGGGCGCAGCCTGCGCCCGGGATGGAGGGCTTGCCCCGTCCAGCCCCCGTGGCGGCACCGTCGCGCTTGGCGGCGGCCGCCGCCGGCGTGAGCGAGGATGCTGAGGAGCCCGACCCACTCGAAATGTTCATGGATCCCTTGCGAGCCGAGGATCTCAAAGGACGGGGGGGCCAAGCGGCGGCCCTCAGTGCATTAGGTATGGCCGCGGACCTGCTCGGGGTTCCGCTTGATCAGGCGGAACGGCAGCTGCGGCGGAGGGTCGCACAGGTGGCAGCGGCGGGCCCACTGGGGTCCGACCTGGAGCGCGCCCTCGCGGATTTGGAGGATGCGCAGCTGGAAGCGCGCGCGCGGGAGCGTGCTGCGGCCGCCGACAGGGTCCCCCTGCAGGGCAGCCTCTCACGCGAGGGGTCGCGGAGTCGCTCGGCGCGGGGACGGGATCCCAGCCCGAAGCAGGGACCCCGACGCGAGCTCTTCGGGGCCATGCCCCCCATCCAACCCACGGGCCCACGACGGGGCTTGCTGGGTGATCGGGACCTGCTGGCGCGCGATGGACGCGGGGGGGCCGCTCGTGGGGCCAATCCGCTCCTCGACGGGGCCTCGGTCCTTGGCCACCTCACTGGCCAGACGCCCCACGGGGGCGGCCTGGGTGGGGAGCGAGCTGGGGGTCCAGGCGACGCCGGGGCGGCGGGCGCCCTGGGCGGGCTTACAGCCGAGGCCGAAGCCCAGATCATCGAGCGCCTGGACCGCCAGAACCGCCTCACCGAACGCCACGTCCTCGCCGCCGAGCGGCAGGCGCGGGCCACCGAGGGCGACAAGAAGGCCCGGGGCACCAGGGCAGGGATCGGTCGGGACGAGGAACTTGATCTTTACATAGCCCGGGGATGCAACACCTTCGTGGTTGAGGCCTGCGAGGGGATCACGGGGAAGGACTTTTTCGACTCTCTCAAGCGCATGTGTGCGCACTCCAAGAGCACGCTCAAGACGATCGGGTTTCCCTGCCTGGTTACCAACCGTGTGGCGCACGGCTACGCGGCGCTCGCCTTCGGGACGGGCCCTCACGACCTGGCGGTGGACGACTGCGTCCCCGCGCGTGACGAGGACTTCGATGGCTATCGGCTCCCTGTGGACGACAAGCTGGAGCCCCGCCAGCGGCCCGCCACCCACATGGCGACTTGGTTCAAGAGGGCCCGGTGCGAGATCCAGATGTTCGAGTCCATCGTAGGGGTCGCACATGGGGCGGAGCGTCGGCGGTCGTTAGGGTTCGTGGAGGCGGCCTTCGAGAGGGACCCCTCGGAGTTCCCAGACCATTGGGTCAAGGATCTGTGGGAAGAGCTCCGAAGCACCTGGGTCGAGGAATTGCGGGAGCTGAGGCGCCGACTCTGTCGAGAGCTCGACACCGAGAACCCGAGGAGGGAGGACATCAAGTATATCCTACTCAAGCCGGAGAACGGCTACGATTTGCCCCGAACGTTCGACCTCGGGGACCCGAACGCCTACTACCAGCAGGTGGTCGTGCCCCGGCGCAAGGCCGCACTCACGCGCCTCCTAAATGGGCAGCTGAACGCCCACCTCACGAAGCGACCGCCCAAAGCGGGAGGGAGCGAGGAAATGGGCGATCCCCGGCCCACGGCGCAGGGGGATGACAGGCCCAAGGCGGGGGCTGGGCCCCAGCCGAAGGCGGGACCCAAGGCGGGCACCGGGGCCCCAGCGGGGACAGCTCCCAAGAGGGCGTACCCAGCGGGCAAGGAACTAACACGCCCGGAGCGTACGCGATCCGTGGCGCATGCGCCCCGCAATAAGGACAACGTCCCTATCTGCTGGGGGGCCACCACGCACATGGGCTGCTCGCGGAAGGCTTGCGATTGCCCTAACTCCCATGACCCCATCAAGTCAACGCGCGGCTTGGACTACTCGGTAGTCATGCAGCTCACGAGGCGCGGGGGGCTCCTTGGGACGCCCCGGATCGATCCCAAGCAGGTGGATGGGATGATTGCGCAGCTGCGCTCGCAAGCCAAGGCAGCCGAGGCCGAGAAGGTTGGCGAGGACACCTCCCCACCTGCTGCCCCTGACTCCCAGAAGGAAAAGGGCCGTGGCCGTGGCAGCGGCTCGCGAGCAGCGGGCGACCCGGGCCCGGGGCAGGCCCCGGACGACTACACCGCGCTCCAGCTTACCGCGATGGAATCTGACCTCCGGGAAGCGGTTAAGGGCCCCGACTTCGGATGGCTCGAAGACCACGACCGCCCGCGCGCGGCGGCCACTTGGGACGCCCAGCCCGCGGGTGATGGGCCGGAGCTTCGCCTCAAACTCATGCAGGAGCTCGAATCCGAGGGCATCTTCGCGCCTCTGAAGGGGGCCAGCGAGTACTTGCAGAGCCACGTGCGCGGGCGCGTCTTGGGGGCGCGCCTGCGCGGGGAGCGGCTCACCCTGGAGCGAGCCCTCGAGGAGGCCGTGGACCGAGGCCATCGGGGTCTCAGCAGCGAGGCAGCCGACCTGCATGAGGCGCTTAGCTGCGCCGCAGGATACGTCACCGAGGGCGGGGCCGAGGTTGGCCCGGTTGCGTGGGACACCGACGGGCTGATAGGCCGCGGGTCCTATACATTCTGGGACGGGGACACCCGCATCCAGTGGGACTTCATCGACTACCGGGACCGCCTCGGCCCTACAGAGGAGATGGGCCAGGCGATGGGCCTGGAGGTGGGCGACACCGAGGAGCGGCAGTGCGTGCTACTGCACGTAGCTGCGGGGGTGCTCCTGCTACGCGCGGGCGAGGGCACAGGTGAGCCCAGCCCGGACGCGGTGCAGCAGTTGGCCGCGACGTATCGCCATGCACTATGGGAGGAGGCCCATGAGGCCCTGCGGGCCCTGGGCGACTCCCCACCGTGGATCACGGCCCTGGAGGCCGATGTCCGCTCCTACGTCCATGATGCGGTGCACCCGCACCACGACAAGGACTATCGCTGCCTGGCAGCATGCCCCGTCGCCGACCTCGACGCCGTCACGCTCCAGGTGCACCGTGTCAACGGCAGTGGGCGCCTATGCGTGGACCACCTAATGGGAACGGGCGTCGGCGCGGAGGATCACGTAATTCCGCTCCTGATCTGGCGCGGCCATATGCGCGCCTTGCGCCCACGCTCCCACGCGGAGGCGGCGGCCCTAGGCCAGCGCTGGGGGCACGCAGGTCGCCTGTCCCGCGAGATCGTAAGTGTCGGCTGGCGCGAGATGCTCGATGAAGGCCCGGACGTTGAACCCACCGTCCCGGGCAAGAGCGCGCCCTGCACCCACTGCAAGGCAGCGGAAGGTCGGGCGGGCCGCGCAGTGGGACGCGCGCCAGTCTCGTTCGGGGAACATCCAGCCGACGTCCAGGCACGCCTCCTGGAGGCGAACGCGATGCCAATTCGACACGACCCCGCGTTCGCGTACGGTTTGATCGCCCAGGAGGTGCACGCCGGTTCGGGAAATTGGTCGGCCGCGCTTCGCGCCGAGGGCATCCGGGTGCTGGAGCCGATCGAATATTACGACGACCCCCTCCGAGAGTCCGGCCCACGGCCGGATCATGACACCCTCGACCCAGCGGTTCGCGCGCGCCTACAGGAGGCCGCACGGACCCCCATGGGCCCCGACGTGGCCAACGTTTGGTGCTGGGGTACCCCGTGTGGCTCGTACACCGACCTCGGGCTCATGACCCAGCCGGGCGGGACCCCGCAGGGCACCCGCACGTGGGAGCACCCCGAGGGGGATGGCTCCAAAGAGTTCGAGCGCGTGGGTAACAGCCACACACAGTTCACGTGCGACACCTGCCGCATCCTACACGACGCTGGCAAGGAGTTTCTCATCGAGTCCTCCTGCCCCTCGGGCCGCTACCCCATGATTTGGGACCAGGCCCCGATGCACGAGCTGCGTCGAGCGACGGGGGCCATGATCGTCCCGATCCACATGTGCGCCTGGGGTAAGGCCCCGTCCGACGCGCCAGAGAGCCGCTATCGCAAGGGCAGCTGGTGGCTCGTCAGCCCCCGGCTGTACCTGCACGCTCTGCTGTTGGCGCGACGTTGCCCACGTGACCACCACCACGTCGAGCTGAAGGATCACGTGCCGGGCTCGGGCATTAAGCGCACCAAGGAGGCGCAGGTTTGGGCCCCCCGCCTTTGCGCCGCGTGGGCAAAGGTGTTGAAAGGGGCCTATCACCGCTGGTCGGTGAGCCAACTGCGTCGGCAGTTGGCGCCTATATGGGAGGATGGCCCGGGGGCGTCCCCCAAAATCGCCCGGGCGGAGGCGCCCGGGCGCCTGCAGGGCGTCGACTTCACTGGAATCGAGCGCCTGCAGGCCTCAGGGGACGGCTCAAAATGCGGTAGGCTTAGCCCAGCCATGCACCGAGCATTGGCGGGGCTTCCTAAGCCCCCATTGGGCAAGGCACAGGGGGAGGTGAGTGCGGGCAAGACTCGACCCCCCTGCGAGGATCCGGCCAGAGATATCGCGGAGGACCTCGACGGGTGCAGCCCGGCGGAGCTGGCCACGGTCTACCTGGCCTTCTGCACGGAGCACCCTGAGTACGACCCCGAAGCCATGCGGACCCTGGTGGGGCTGGGGGATCAGCTCCTCCAGCGGGCGGGGTCCCTGAAGGAAGCGGCCGCGCTGCTTAGGCGCGCGCGCCGCGAGCGCCTGGGCAACCCCCTTCGGGGTGTCCTGGGGGACAAGGTGCGACGGTGTTTAAGCCGAGAGCACTTCGAGCACGTCCGGGAGCTAGCGGAAGGGGGAGCCTCCGCGCGGCGGGGCGCGCCGCGGAGGCGCGAGCGAGCCCAGCCGTACCCCAGCGTGCGAGCCCACATCGACGAGGCCTACCAGAAGGTATGGGCGGATGTGACCTGGGGGATCGTCCTGGTGGCTTCCCAGGCGGCAGAGGGTTTTCTGACGGAGCTGGTGGAAGCCCCCCTGGGGAGGGTACCGAAGCAGCTACCGGACAGGACCTTATCGTCCGAAGGGCGTATGATCCACGCGATGCTCTCGGCCAACGCCGCCACACACAAGCGCGACCACCCGCCTGCCGTCCAGCCACGCCATCGGCAAGTGGCGAGGACGGCGGTATGGCATCGCGCGCGCCACCCCGGAGCGCGCCTCCTCTGCGCCAAGCGGGACGTCTCGCGGGCCTTCAAGTGGCTGGACATCGCCCCGGCGGACGTCGGGGACTTTGGCACCTCATTACCGGGGGCCCACGCTGGCATCGAGGGGGACGTCAGAGTCGTTTACCTAGCCATGGTGTTTGGGTGGACGGGAGCCCCAGGCAATTACATGATGCTCGCCCTGGCGGCGAGGGAGCTCCACGAGAGCTATCGGCCTGGGGAGCCGCACTGGCACGACACCACCCACTTCCACTCGGAGTGGCTCATGGATGACCCTGTGGTGGTGGAGCCCGACATTGGGGTCCGGCCGTGGATGGCCTGCGACGCATTGGATGCCTCCATACGTGAGGTGTTTGGGTCCGAAGCAGTGAACGTCAGCAAGAGGGACGCCGAGGGGGAGCCTTCCACCACGCAGATTATCTGGGGGCTCAGTATGGACTTCGAGCGCGAGCGAGTTGGACTCCCGGAGCCCAAGGCCATGAAGATGCGCTTCCTACTGGCGGAGCCGGAGCTGAGCTTCGGCTGCCGCATGGTCCGGCTGCGAACCGCGAGGGAGCTAAGTGGGCTCGGCCAGTTCTGCGCCTGCGCAGCTCCAGCCCTGAGCCTGGAGCTCCCAGCGGTCCACCGGATGCTGTCGGGTGACCCAGGTCAGGCCTACGTCCATCCGCCGGGCGACCCCGAGATGGTAGAGGCTGCGTGGGACGATTGGCACCAGACCCTGGATTGGCTGCGCGTCTGCTTTGAGATGCCGGTCGAGGGTAACTTCGAGACCTCCTTCGAGGGCCTGCTAGGCCTTCGCGAGGCCCTCGCACTCCCGGGGGCGCTCGGCAAGCTGCGCTGGCTGGGAGGCGATGCCACCCTGGATCGGATCGGTGCGCTGGACTGGTCCTCGCGCGAGTACATCGTGGCGGAGGCGGCTCCCTATCTGGAGACGCTCCGCTCCGCCCCTGGGGTCACCTGGCAGGGGGAGGGGGAGATCATCGCGGTGGTCGAACTCCTCTGCCTGATAGCCTTGGCGGCCGAGAAGGGCCCGGACTGGTTCCAGCTTCTATTGCCGTACGTCACTGACAACAGTAATGTCAGCCGCTGGCTGCGACGCCGCCGGGCACGGAACGCGGTGGCGCGCCACCTGCTTCGAGTCCTGGCCATGCTGGAGCTACGGTACAAGTTCCGGGTCCTGGACGGGCTTTACTTACGGACTTACCACAACGAGCTGGCCGACTTCATTACTCGTGCCACGGTGGAGGAGGTACGCCAGCGGATGGCGGAGGCCGGATGGACCGAGCTGTCGCCGGCAGCTCCGTGGGGCGAGCTGGTGGAGGAGGCCGCCCAGCGCGAGCTGCGGATGCCAGGAGACGACGGGCCCTGGCGCGCGGCTGCGCTCCAAGTCAAAGGAGCCCGGGAGGCCCTACCACGCTACGCCCCCCTGCAGGTCGAGGGGGCGCGGCTGCTGGAGGTGGGGACCGCGTGGCCCCCCTTTGGGGAGGCATGGGAGAGCCTCGGTGGGTCGGCGCTGCTAGCGCCGTGGGATGTCGGTGACCGATGGGACCCGGACGACGGGGACCACCCCAAGGACCCCACTGGGGCCCCACGGACCCGCTGGCTGTGCGTGTCACTATCGGAGGACCCCGGTGGACGCGAAGCGACGGGCCTGGAGCGGCTACTGATCACCATTCGGCCACTGGCCGTGTTGCTCGACGCTCCCGTCAACTACGCTGCAGTGCGACTAGGGGCGCGCTTACGGCGTCTCGGCTATGTGGCACTCTCCCCAGAGACGCGCCTACTGTGCACACACTTCGGCGACGTCACGGCACGCGCGCGGGCGGTCCAGGTTTGGGGTTGCGGAGAACGGGTTCGGGCACCGAGCCCCATACCCCCCCTGGGGCAGCCCTGCGTGGAGCCACGCGGCCTCTGCCAGCTCTGGAAAGAGGCAGGGCGGCCACCGCTGGATGAGCTCCGCCTGGACCTCAACAACGGCACCTTGGATCGCATGATGCCCTGGCCGCGCGGCACATGGCAGCCCGCGGGAGGCGGGCGGGCCCAGCGCGTGGTGATTCATGATCCGCGCGGGCCCTGCCATACGGCACGGGCGAAGCCCGACCCGTTGAAGGGCTATGCGAACACCCTGATCCTGGAAGGGTCCGAGGGCGGCTGGACCGCGCGAGCCCTGCACCCGAAAGAAATCTGGTGCGCCCAGGGGGGCACGGCGGAGCTGTGGGATGCCTTGGGCCTTGGAGGTATGCCGATCGCCGAGCGCATGCGGCAGGCCGCTCGTGCACTCCCGCGTCGCACGGCCCGCTGGGTGCTCCAGTGGGCGGAGCGCCTGCTGAGGCAGGCCGTAGAGGCAGCGAGCGCAGGCGAGGCACCCGGGGCGCGCGCTGGCGTCGGACCCGATCACGACCGACTCGCTAACGACGAGATGGTTAAGCTGTGGCTAAAGGCCTGGCTTCAGGCCCCCGATCGCCCAAGCGGGCCATTCGAGGCTGCGCTGGAGGCGGGGAAGACGACGGACGACGCCGCTCGGTTGGCGGACCAGCTCGACCCCCCTGCTACCGCGCGGTCCACCGCAGCAGGGGTGGACGGGGCAGGCGGGGAGCGGGTCGGGGCGGTGACCTTCGCTGTTCCGGAAGGCGCGGGCATGCCCAGGCCAAGCGCCATGGACGGCGTGGGCGGCGAGGCTCGCCCCCCGCGCAAGGCCCGCCGGCGTACCCGCAGCGCCCCTGCTCCCGCGCTGGCGAAGCCCGCCGCCTGGCGGTACGCCGGCGGGGGCGCCCCGAAAGGGATTCAAGGTGAACTCACCGACCCCCGCGAGCTGGATGCGACCGCCACCGAGGCGATGTTGGCCAAGCTTGCCGAAGGGACGCGGGCCAATTACAGCGCCGGGTGGCGTAACTGGGTACTCTGGCGGAGGCTCCGAGGCCGGAGCCCATACCTGCAGGGGGAGACTCGGGACGCCCGCCTTACGGATGAGGATGACCTCATCCGGTATGTCGTGTACCTGTACAAGGTGATGAAGAGGCGGGCCACGACCATCCGCCAGCGCCTGTTCGCCATTCGATATGCCCACACCCTGGCCGGGTTTGGGGATGTGACCTCCGATCGGCGCCGGCTCTGGACCACGATCGAGGGACTCCGCCGCTGGGACGGAAAGGCGAAACGGAAGCTGCCGGCCACGCCCCGGATGTTGCGCTGGCTCCGAGAGTACTTGTTCGCCCACGGGACGGCCACGCGCCGGGAGGCGACCATCCTATGGGCGGCGCTTATGACGGGGTACTTCTTCATGCTCCGCGCGTCGGAGTATTTGGTCCAAGAGGACCGCTCCTGGAGCATGGGACGGGTGGTGCGTGGGCAGGACGTGCAGGGGATGCGCGGGGGTACACCCAGCGCAAGGCTCAGCGACTGCGATGAGGTAGTACTGACGATCACGTCGTCCAAGACGGACCAGTTCAACGCAGGTTGCGTACGCAACCATTACCGCTCGGGGGTGGAGTTGTGTGTCGTGGACGCACTCGCCGACCTCCAGAGGGAGCTGCCGGACCGGTTTGGACGAGGAACCGAGGCGGGGCTCCCCCTGTTCCGCCGGCCCGACGGCCACCCGATTATGCGGGAGGAGGTGCAGGGGCTCCTCCAACTCGCGGCTGCCGCCTGCGGCGTGGACGCAGGCCAGATGGGATCCCACTCCCTGCGCATCGGGGGCGCGACGGCGTTGTACCACGCCTGTCGCGACCTGGAAGCGGTCAAGAGGTTCGGGAGGTGGTCCACGGACGCCTTCCACGGATATCTCTGGGAGGACCATCGGCGTCAGGCTCCATTCGCCCGAGGCATGGCGGAGGGCCACGCCTTATTGGCCCCGGGCGCCCGCGGTGACGACGGCGCCGCGGCCGGCGCCCGCCCCGACCAGTTGGCCGGGAGCGACCCGCCCCAGTTTGGGAGCGACCTGAGGCCCTCGGAACGCCCGGCCTGGGCGCCCGGGCGCCCCCCCTGGGCGCGCCCTTCGGCGCGAGCAGGGTCAACTACGGAGGGGGAAGGAGAGGAGGAGCTGGTGAGATACGAGCCAGGGCGAGGAGTTAACGGGCGTGTGGGGAAGCAGCAGGCGGGTCCCACGGGTATTCAGGTCAGGGCGGGGGCTTCGCGTTGTGGGGGTATCCCGGTGGACCTCTCGCCCTCGACCCCCCTTTCGCTACCGCTCCCGATCGCCCCAGGCACGCCCACCTCCTCTTGGTCCTCTCATCCGCAGCCGTCTCCCACTCCAGAGCGAGGCACGCGAGCAGCGCGCGCGCCCCAGCCTCGCGCGCCAGCCGCGCCTCCGCCCCGCGCTCCGGCAGCGTACATCATGGGATTCCTGGTGGGCCTGGTGGCCCCGGACCAGAGCAAGGCGCGTGGCCATGACTACAGCATCATGGCGGTGAACCCCCTCGGCGTCGTCGTCTCGGGGGCCGCGCTGTCGGACGAGCTCCGGAGTGCCGCCCACAACATCCAGTACACGGTGGTGAACGAGCTGGACAGCGAGGACCTCGTCGAGGTGGTCAACCACGACCACGAAGCAGCCCCGTGCATCGCGGCGGCTTGCTTGGCCGCGGGGGCGAGCGAGGACCACGGCCAGCTGGTGATCGTCGACGGCAAGCGGGGCGCGTGGGGGGTGGGCGCGGGGCCGAATATCAAGGTCCAGCGCCAGGCGGCCAAGCTGGCGCTCGCCCTGGCCCAGTTCCAGGGGCAGCCCATGCCGGAGCTCCGCGAGCTCTGCAAGCACAACAGGGGGCTGCTCGACATGATGCGCACGGTGGACGCGGAGGCGGTCGTGGAGCTCACCGACGTGGACGACGCCTCGAGCAGGGGCGAGGGGAGGTCGACCCCAGCCCCGGTCCTCGAGCGGGAGAGGACGCGGTCACCGCGGCGCTGGCGCGTGCGGCCATCCAGGCTGCAGCGCGGCGCCAGAGCAAAGGCGCTCCAGCGGAGCGCCCGCGGCCCGCGCGGTCCCCGGGCCAAGAGCGCCTCGCCGAAGAGGTCCGCAAGCGCGAGAGGCGCCCTGCGCCCTTGCGCTCGCCCTCGCGCGCGAGGCGTCGCGATCGCGGGCGCGATGCGCCTCGCGATCGCGGGCGCAGGGGACAGGAAGAGGAGGCCGTCTTGAAACCCAAGACGGGCGGCGCCCCCCCGAAGGCCGACATCGTGAAGCGTGAGGCCGTCCTGAAGCCCAAGAGCGGGGGGGCGCCGCCGCGGTCCTTCGAGGTGAAGACCGAGGTGGAGGAGGCGGCGGCGCCAGGCGCGGGGGACGGTCCGCCCCAGCGCCAGCCGCGCTCGAGGAGCCGCCGTAGGCGCAAGGAGGAGCAGCGCCAGGGCGCCCAGCAGCAGCCCAGTGACCAGCACGACGAGGGCGAGTCCATCATCCGCATCGAGCGGGTACCGCACCACGTCGACGCCGAGGTGGTCAGGCAGGTGGTCGTGCCCTTTGGGGTCGTCAAACACATCGCCTTCCTGTACGACCACCGCCACAAGCGGGAGCCGTGCGTGCTGGTGGAGTTCCAGCGCCGCGCTGACGCAAAGCGCGCGCGGGAGTGCATGAGGTCGAACTATCGGTTCTACAAGACGGACCCGTGCACGGTGGTCACGGAGTGGGCGAGCCGACCTCGCGGCCCTGACCCAGGCAGCGACGGGGAGGATGGCCCGACCATCCAGCCGCCTGCCTGCCCGACGTGCGCACTCAAGATGCGCTGGAGCTCCTTTGACCCGGGAGACGGTTGGGGTTGCGAGATGTGCCCCGCGGGCGGAGCTAACAGCGGAGCCCTGCGGTGGCACTGTAAGGGGTGCGACGTGAGCTACTGCGAGGCTTGCCGCGTCGCCTTCGGCAAACCCAAGACGGTGGTGGAGAAGGCCCGGCGGAGCGGCCACACCGTGCGGGAGGCGCCGGGCCCCAGTGCCGGCCATGGAGAGCGCCCCAGCACGGGTGCCACGGGTGCGGGGGCTGAGGGGGACCGCCCGCCGGGCGACCTCAGCTGGCCCAAGCGTGAGAGGTCGCCCAGCCGCAACCGGCCCAAGCGCGAGAGGTCGCCCAGCCGCAGTCTGGCGCGGGACCCAGCGTGGGCGCGGCGCGGCGACACCCCGCCCGGCCGCACGCGGCGTAAGACCGGGAAGCACGCTGGGCAGCTTCGCGCTCCTCGCGGCGGCTGGTACGAGCAGGAGAAAAAGCGGCGGCGTGCTGCCGCCGCGGAGGCTGCCGCGGGCG
>CAUYUJ010019637.1:17500-25000 GCA_963575745.1 Prorocentrum cordatum
GTCGTTCCTTATCGTGCCGACGCCCTCTCCCTTCCTCCCGCAGGACGGCAGCCCGTCAGCCTTCAGGGCGTTCTCGACCCTGATGCCGCGCTCGCCCTCGCTCAGTTTGAAAGCCTCTTAGCCGAGCCGGATGTCCGCCAGGCTCGACACGAGGGGGATCCGATCCGCCGTTATATAGACGCTGTCTTAAAAAATGATCGGCCCCAGTATGTGCAGTTTTGGGGGCAGCTCTCGAGCTGCCATGCCCTTACCGCCACCACTACGAAAAAAAGCTTCTGTCAATCCATTCTTCGTTTCAAGAAAGACTGAGAAGATCGGGCTTGTGTTAGACTGTCGTGAAGCTAACAAGTTTTTTAGGCACTCTCCCTTCACCGAAATAGCTGCGGCGGAGAGCCTCAGCTCGGTCGAAGTCCCAGAAGGCAGGCAGTTGTTCAGTGCATGCGCAGACATCCAGTGTGCGTTTTATCAGTGTGGCGACATTCGGGATCTATGCCAGTACTTCTGCCTCCCGAAGATCAGCCGGGCCGAGGCTCTCCGTGCAGGTATCTCGCTGAAGGATCTAGACGACTCGAGCGACTTCGTCTACCCCGCTATGAAAGTTATGCCGATGGGTTGGTCGTGGGCGTTCTGGTTTGTTCAAAGTCTTCACCTCGAAATTGCCTGGAGGTCTGGGGTCCCATCGGCAATGGTCGCGACTGGATCGTGGCCCCTGAGGCCCCAATCGAGGTCCCGTCTTCTGACAATATAAACGTGTTCGGCCTGGAGCCTGGCCCTGTTCTGGAAACCCGGAATCGCATCGTCGCTCAGTTCGAGGCCGAGGGGTTCACCATGCATGACATCCGAGGTGTCCTCCGACTGCGTCGTGTTGGGAGCTGATGTGGGTGGTGCCGAGCCCTGTACCTGTCGTAACCTCAAGAAGTTGTTAGTTTTACGTAAGGCGCTGTTCTGGCTTGCGTCCGGGCCCTATGTGAGTGGCCGCCAGCTTGAAGTTATTCTGGGGCATTACGTCGCCGCCTGTCTCCTCTGCCGTCCGGGGTTCTCCGTCATGCGAGCTGTGTATGAAGTTGTGAGATCATCATACGACACGCCCCTGGTGCTCTGGAGGAGTTGTCGCTACGAGTGTTGGTTGATGGCGGTCCTCTGTATTCACCTCCAGTCGCCTCTCTCTTTGCCGTGGGCTTGCGAGGTCGTGGCCACCGACGCCTCCCCGTCCGATATGGGTGTCACCGAGGCCACGGTTCCTCGGGACGTCGTGTCGCAGGCCGGAAGGTGGAGGGAGAGATGGAGGTACCGCCGTCTGGAGCCATCGGAGTGGGCGCCCCGTGCTAGAGCCCTCGATGGCTTGGATAAGATCACGTTGCCGCACACTGCTTGGGAAAACCCGTCCGAGCGAGGATGGAAACATGCTATTGGCTTCCCGGAGGTCCCTCCTGATATCCTCGACGCCCGCTTTCGTGTTGTGTATGCTGCACCTTTCAAGTTTTCGGAGCACATCGGTGTCAAGGAGGGTCGTGCAAGGGTGTGGGCCATGCGTCGTGACGCCAGGAATCCGAGTCGTCATTGTTCCAGCAGGCTGTACTTGTTAGACACTTTCTGGGTTGTGCTCGCTCTGGAGAGGGGGAGGGCCACTTCGCACGGCCTCCTCCAGATATGCCGGCGTGTCGCTGCTCTGTCCATCGCCAGTTGCATTTTGGCTTGATCCCGACGGATCCCATCAGAAAAGAATCCCGCGGATCCGCCCAGCAGGATCTGGGAGAGGCGCGAAGCCTGGCCGTCCCTCGGGCCACATGCTAAGCCCGCTCAGCGTGGCTGGAAGGACTTCGCCTTGCCCGTAGGACAGGCCCGCGTGCGCCTTGACGGTCAGGCCGGCCCGGCTCACCGTGCGCAAGAGGCCCGCAGGACGCCTCGAGGGGCCGCCGGTGCCGCTGCGGCGTCCGGCGGCCGCGCCAGTGCCGCTGCGGCGTCTGGCTGCTGCGCCCGGCCGAGGCAAGCGTCGCCCTCGGCTGCAGGCAGCCCTCGCGGCCAAGCGGACCTCTCCGGCGACGGCCACGAGCCTGTCGGCGTGCGAGCAGGCCGCCGTCGGGCCCGGGGCCAGGCTCTCCTACCAGAAGTACTACGACGCCTTCCTCGCGTTCGTGGGGGAGCCGGCCGAGGATCTCGACGAGCTCGAGGTGCAGGTGCTGTCGATGCTGGACACGTTCCTGGACGCGGGATGCACGAAGGCCGACGCCGACTTCCTCGTTGCGCCCGTCAAGGACGCGCTGCCGAAAGCGACTGGGCCCAGGACACTTCCCCGGGTCCAGAGGGCGCTCAAGGGATATGCAAAGAAGTCGCCGCCAAGGTCGAGAGCGCCGGTCCCCCTGGAGGTCGCCGCCGCGGCCATCTCGGGTCTCCTCTCGTTGGGGGAGCGGGACGCGGCACTCCAGGTGATGACGATGTTCAGCACGTTCATCCAGCCGGGCGCGCTGAGGAAGGTGCTCGTGAAGAACCTCCTCCGGCCCACGCGGGCCGGGGGCGCCATGGGGACGTGGTCGCTCCTCCTCGCGCCGACCGAAGGAGACCCCCTGGCGCCTCTGAGGGAGGGGGGAGCTCGGCCGAGGCCGCTGACCAAGACGGGCACGTCCGACGAGGCGGTGCCCCTCGACAACCCGCAGTGGCTGGGGCCGTTGCTCGCGCGACACGCCCACGGCCGCCAGAATCATTCCCCACTCTTCACCACGGAGGGCGGCGCCATGGCCGTGCTGTTCCGCAAGGTCACCGCGGTCCAGGGCCTCCAGGACGTGTGACGTGTGCGCATGTACCAACTGCGCCACGGCGGGGCGAGCGAGGACGTCTTGACTGCTAGCCAGACCCTGGCCGAGGTGAAGACGAGAGGCCACTGGAGCCAGGACAGCAGCGTCAAGCGCTACGCCAAGCCCGGCATGGTCGAACAGCTCCTTGCGGCGCTCTCGCCGGCTGCCAGGGCGCATGGAGAAGTTCAGCGGACGCGGCTCGAGGACCTGTTTGCCGGTCGGGCGCGCGCCTCGTGGCCAGTGCTGTAGCGGCCATCGAGCCGCGGGGCGAGTGCGGCCCTCGCGGTGGTCTCGCGCAGTACCCGAGAGTGACAAAGTTTGCGAATGAGATCGGAGTTGAGTTGATGGCGGGCACCCGCAGGATTTCAGCCGCCTGTGTTCGTGCGGGGTTGGCTATGCGATCGTACGAATATGCCGACTCCACCTTTGAAGACGCTGCCCACCCGGACGTTTGCTAGGGCTCGCTGGGCGCGGGCTCAAAATCGTCTGGGTTGGCCTTGTCTGCACGTCCTGGTCCCGTGCGAGGCGCAATCCTCGCCCGGGCGGGTGGCCAGGGCCGATCAAGTCTCGAGAGTACATACTGGGGCTGCCAGGGCTGCCTGGAAAAATTCAGAAAAGTAGAGCTGGGCAAATTCCAAGCCAATTGGGCCGCCAATCCGGTCTCCCGACTTGCTGCACTCGGCGTCCCCGTCATGATCGAGAAACCCCAGGGATCTATGCTGTGGCTTCACCCTGGGTTTGGGTCCTTGGAGCAGAAATACAACATTGCCGACTGGGACCACTGTGCTTTTGGATCTTGCTATCGAAAGAGAACCCGTTTGCTGTATGCCAATTGTGTGTTGGATCCCCTGGGCTCAGATAAGTGTCGGGACCATGGAATATGTTCTTACACTCAGCAGCCTCATACGGAAGTGGCGGGCAAAGATGTTGATGGCACATCCCACTCTTCGAAAGCGTCGGCATATCCAGTAGAGTTCTGTGATAAGGTCGCTCACCGACTCTGCCACCCGTAAATCGTGTTGCTTAAATTGCCGCCTCTGGGTATTTGTTCCTGTTGACTTTATGATTACCCTCCCTCCCCCCCCGGTTCATTTATGAAAATGGGTTTGGGCTAAGAGGCAGCTGCGTGAGCAGCGCTGGGCTTTGTTCGACAGTAAACAGCTGTTCAATTTTCCCGTATAACTGACTCTGCTGGCACTGGAAAGAGGGATACACTCATCATCAAACACGTGGCCCTGCGTGCTGGTTAGTGTGTTCTCGAGTGTCTCCATTCCGTTGCCATTTTTGGACTCGAATCCAGAAACTTGAAGCGGTTGTCCCTCCCTGCCCTCCCTCTCTCCTCTCCTCTGCTGGCAAGTGTTTCCCCTTGCTCACAGGGGCTTGGAGGCGGCTGCTTGCGAAGCGCTGGGCATTGTTCGACAGTACGCAGCTGTTTAACTTTCCGAAAGCGCGCCAATGGCTGGCCCTGAATGCACAAAGGGGGGGGGTGCTCGCACCCCCCCCCCTTCCCCTCCTTCAAAGGGGGAGTGAGGTTTTCGACCCCCCCCCCCTCCCCCCCTTGGCGCTGGAAAGGGGGCGGGGTTCGACCCCGCCCCCCCCCTTCCCCCTTTGCGCCGAACAGGGGGCTGGGGAGGGGGCCTCTCGGGTAGTGAGTAGGGAGTAAAGTGTTTTGAGTAGCGATTGGTGAGTAGTGCGTATTTGATAGTGAGTAGCGCGCAGTGAGTCGTGAGTGGTGAGTAATGAGTAGTGGGTAATGGGTGGTGGAAGTAGTGAGTAGCGCGTGGAGAATCGTGAATAACGAATAGAAAGTAGTGGGTAGTGAATAGCGGGAAGGAAGTAGTGAGTCAAGATTGTGAATAGCGAGTAGGGAGGAGTGAGTAGCGTGTAGAGAGTAATTCGTAGTGAGTAGCAAGCAGGGAGTAGGGATGACGGAGTAGACAGTAGAGAATAGCGAGGAGTGAATAGTGAGTAGTGAGGAGTGAGTAGTGCGCAGTGAGTAGAGAGTAGTGAGTAGTGAGTGGTGAGTAGCGAGTAGCGAGTTGGGAGTAGCGAGAAGGGAGTAGCGAGTAGTGAGTAGTGAGTAGCGAGTAGGGCGTTGTGAGTAGTGAGTAGTGAGGAGGGAGTAGTCAGGGGTCACTAGTGAGTAGAGGGTAAGGAATTGTGCGTAGCGAGCAGGGGGTAGCGAGTAGTGAGTAGTGAGTAGTGAGTTGCGAGTTGGGAGTAGTGAGTAGTGAGTTGGGAGTAGCGAGTAGGGAGTAGGTAGTAGCGACTAGTGAGTAGTGGGAGCGTACTGAGTAGTGATTAGTGAGTAGTGAATAGTGCGTATTGGGTTGCGAGTAGGGCGTAGGGAGTAGCGAGTATTGAGTGGTGAGTATACTTTGTAGCGAATAGTGGATAGCGGGTAGCGAGTAGTGGATAGTGCATAGTGAGTTGTGGGCAGTGAGTACTGAGTAGTGAAGTGTGGGTAGTGAATAATGGACAGTGGTTAGCGGGTAGGGAGTAGCGATTTGGGATTAGTGCTTAGTGGGGATAAATTGTGTTTAGTGAGTAGTGAGTATTGAGTAGTGAGTAGTTTGTAGTGAATAGTGACTTGTGGATTGTGAATAGAGAGTACTGAGTAGTGCGTCGTGGGTAGTGAGTCGTGGGTAGTGAGTAGTGAGTCGTGAGTTCTGAGTAGTGAGTAGTGAGAAGTGAGTAGCGAGTAGTGAGTTGTGAGTAGTGACTAGTGCGTAATGAGTAGTGAATGCTCTTTGGGGCTAGGGTTTGGGTTTGGGGCTCGGAATAGGGGTTAAGGTAAAGGTGAGGATGGAAGTTAGGGGTGGTAGGGGTCGGGTTCCGGACACTGGGGGCGCCGTGGCGAAAGGGGGGGGGGGAGTTCGAATTTGGCGGCCAAAGGGGGGAAGGGGGGGGGGGAGGGTTCGGACCCCCCCACCCTTTTGAAAGGGAGAGGGGGGCGGTCCCCGACGACGGACCAGGACAGGGGGGGGGGGATCCCCGACGACGGATCGGGAAAGGGGGGGACGGGGAGGGGGGGGTCCCCGACGACGGATCGGGGAAGGAGGTGGGGAGGTCCCCCCCCCCTTGGGGTCATCCAGCGGCGCGCCCTCTAACTTTCCCGTATAACCGAGTCTGCTGGCACCGGAAAACAGGATACACTCATCAAACACATGATGGTGATGATGACATGCGAAGAGCAGACGCAGGGATGGAAGGAGGGAGGAGGAGGACGAGAAGGAGGAGGAGGAGGAGGAGGAGGAGAGAAAGGAGGAACGTGGGGCGCTGTCTCGTCAAAACAAGGATCCAACACCACAGGATGGGTGGGAACAAGCATATGCACCGACCCTTGCCTGAACCATCCTCGGCCCAGGCTGGATCTGGCCAGAGTCGGTGCATGTGCCTATGTATCACCGCCCAATGAAACGGGCAGCGGGGCGTTTTGTTTCGCGCTGGGATGGCCGCCGGTGATGCTAATCATGGAGATCGGGATTTCATATGATGGAAGCTGAGGTGGGGTATATCTGGCAGGTGCGCTAATATGTCCGAAGTGGCTGAGGGAGGTTCGATAAATCAACAACATGGGCGGAACACGCTTAGCCAATATCGCCAACCGCCATAAGCCACTTGGGGGATTCGTAAAGCACTTATCAGCTTGGTCATGCCAGATATAACCCACCTCGGCTTCCACTTGGAACCCCTTTTATCCCCTCAGCAACCCCGCGGCCACCCCAGTATGCAGGACCGATGATGACAATTGCCAGCTTCCCACCTGAGGGGAAGACGGGTCCACCATGCTAGAACAAGCCGAAGAAGAGAGAAAGGAGGGAGGTGGAGAGGCGGAAGAGCGAGACGCGAGATGCCGAATGCGGCGACTAGCGGCTGGCACGAGACACGGGCAGCACAAACACGGCAGGACACGCAGGACAAAAAACAACATCTACTGGGCAAAATGGCCGCGGAACTTGGCCGAAACGGCCCAACCGAACCGGGCCGAACCGAACCGGCGCGAATCGGTCTTTTCCCCAACACGAACAGAAAAGAACCGAACCAGTCACATGTGACATTCGAATCGGACCGAACTGGCTTCGATTTGGGATCCGAAACTGGCCGAACCTCCCCCCAAACCAAAGCGAACCAGAGCGAACCGGACCGAACCGGAGCGCAGATGGCAACCGGTGCGAAACGGGTCGCGAGTCGGTGGGATCGACTGGACCGCAAGCTGGTCGACTCGAATCGGCGCGAGCCTTCCCCGCGTCCCCGCGCACCCCCCTCAGAGCCCCGCGCGGCTCTGGACCCGGCCCTTGTCAGGAGTCCGGACCCTCTCCCGGGCCCGCCCTCCCCCCGGGCCCAGACGCTCACCCGGCCCGGGCATCAGCCCTGGCCCGGACGCCCCCCCAGGCCCTGATCCCCTCCGCGCCCTGGGCTCCTCTCGGGCCCAGAGCACGGGGGCCACGATGCTCGTGAGGGGTGTGCCGACATGGGTGGGTGAGACGCTTGCGGTCGACGCCGGTGGGGCCTTCGGCGGAGCTCCATATGGGGGCACGCACGAGAAGTGTTAGGGGTGTGCCGAAACGAGTGGGTCGGACGCATGCGGCCGACGCCCCTGGGACCTTCGGTGGACCTCCCTACGAGGCCACGATCCTCGTGAGGGGTATTCCATGACGATGATGATGATGATGATGATGCTGCTGCTGCTGCTGATAATGATGAT
>CAUYUJ010019637.1:32500-40000 GCA_963575745.1 Prorocentrum cordatum
TAGGGCCAACCAGGGGCCCAAGAGGGCTCCAAGAGGGCACTCAGAGGGCCCCAACAGGGCCCTAGGAGTTATGTACCAGCCCAGTCTTAGGGACCCCTTGGAGCCATCTTATGGGCCGATGTCCCACGGGGACCACCGGGTAACTCCGATGTCCCACGGGGGATACCGGGTAACTCCGATGTCCCACGGGCCGATGTCCCACGGGGACCACTGGGTAATTCCGACGTCCCACGGGGGACACCGGGTAACTCCGATGTCCCACGGGCCGATGTCCCACGGGGACCACCGGGTAACTCCGATGTCCCACGGGGACACCGGGTAACTCCGATGTCCCACGGGGGGGCACCAGGTAAATCGTGCCCAGACCCCCCCTTGCAAGGTCGAGTTACCCGATGTCCCCCGGGGGACACCGGGTAACTCCGATGTCCCACGGGCCGATGTCCCACGGGGACCACCGGGTAACTCCGATGTCCCACGGGGGACACCGGGTAACTCCGATGTCCCACGGGCCGATGTCCCACGGGGACCACCGGGTAACTCCGATGTCCCACGGGGGACACCGGGTAACTCCGATGTCCCACGGGCCGGGTAACTCCGATGTCCCACGGGCCGACCCACGGGGACCACCGGGTAATTCCGACGTCCCACGGGGGACACCGGGTAACTCCGATGTCCCACGGGCCGATGTCCCACGGGGACCACCGGGTAACTCCGATGTCCCACGGGGGACACCGGGTAACCCGATGTCCCACCGATGTCCCACGGGGACCACCGGGTAACTCCGATGTCCCACGGGGGACACCGGGTAACTCCGATGTCCCACGGGCCGATGTTCCACGGGGACCACCGGGTAACTCCGATGTCCCACGGGGGACACCGGGTAACTCCGATGTCCCACGGGAGGCCACCGGGTAACCATGCCCAGACCCCCCTTGCAATGTCGAGTTACCCGATGTCCCCCGGGGGACACCGGGTAACTCCGATGTCCCACGGGCCGATGTCCCACGGGGACCACCGGGTAACTCCGATGTCCCATGGGGGTCCACCGGTTTACTGAATAATGCCGAATGCGCCCCTTGCAAGGTCGACTTACTCGACGCCCCTCGGGGGACACCGGGTAAGTGGGGGGTGTGGAGCGCACCCCCCGCTTACCCGATGTCCCCCAGGGGACACCGGGTAACTCATGCCCGACTCCCCCCCGTGCAAAGTCGAGTTACCCGATGCCCCCCCCTCGCCACCGGGTAACCCGTGCCTAACACCCCCCCTGCAAGGTCGAGTTACCCGATGTCCCCTGGGGGACACCGGGTAAGTGGGGGGTGTGGAGCGCACCCCCCAGTTACCCGATGCTCCCAAGGGGGGGCGCCAATAACTTATGCCCGTCGTCGTCGTCGTCGTCGTCGTCGTTGTCGCCGGTCGTCGGTCGCGGGCCGGAAAAATTTGAGGCTTCGGATCCGTTTCGGGGCCCCCCTGGGCCCCGAGGGCTCCAAACCCCTGGGGAAAAGCAGCAGCAAAACTTACCACTCCAGGTCGAGGCGTCGTCGTCGTCGTCGTCGCGTCGTCTGCGGGTCGAGAGCTCCAGGATGGGGCCGAAAGCTCCGGGTTGGGGTCGGGAGCTCCTGGACGGGGTCGAGAGCTCTGGGGTCGAAACAGGGGCCAGGAAATTTGGTCCAAGTATCGCTGCCTGGTCCTGCAGGGGCTGGGTAAGGGTGCGTTTACACCTCCTCGTCGTCGTCGTCGCCGAGGAGGAGGAGGAGGGCCCCAGGAGTTCTGTACCACCGGCTGCTGGGTTGGTACATAATTCCTGGGGCCTTCTTGGAGCCCTCTTGGCGCCCTCTTGGCGCCCTCTTGGGGCCCTCTTGGGGCCATCTTGGGGCCCTCTTGGGGCCCTCTTGGGGCCCTCTTGGGGCCCTACAGGGCCAACCAGGGGTCCGAGAGGGCTCCGAGAGGGCCCTCAGAGGGTCCCAAGAGGGTTCAGGAGTTCTGTACCAGCGGCCGCTGGATTGGTACATAATTCCTGGGGCCTTCTTGGGGCCCTCTTGGCGCCCTCTTGGGGCCCTCTTGGAACCCTTTTGGGGCCCTCTTGGGGCCCTCTTAGGGCCCTCTTGGAGCCCTCTCATGGGCCAACCAGGGGCCCAGGAGGGCTCCAAGAGGGCCCTCAAAGGGCCCCAAGAGGGCCCCAGGAGTTATGTACCAGCGGCCGCTGGGTTGTTGCACAACTCCTGGGGCCCTCTTGGGGCCCTCTCGGAGCCCTCTTGGGGCTCTCTTGGGGCCCTCTTAGGGCCCTCTCGGGGCCATCTTATGGACGGCGACGACAACGACAACGACGACGACGATGACGACGACGACGACGACGACGACGACGACGACGACGACGACCACGACGATGGTGGTGACGACGACGACCACGACGACGACGATGACAACGACGACCACGATGACGACGCGCCCGAAATCAGCCGACAAAGCGACCTAGTAGTTAAACCGACAAGGTGTCCTTCTTTTGGCGCAGCGGCTCCGAGACAGCCTGCAGGGCAGCCTCTTTTTGGCCGCATCGGCTCCGAGAAGCCTGCAGCTCGGCCCCCGGTGACATTTTTTCGGCCCGCCCTTTCAAGGCCCCACGGCCGGCTCTTGGGTCGAGGAAGAAGAGGAGCAAAACCAGGAGAATCAGGAGCAGGAGGACGAGGAGGTTGAGCAGGGGGACAAGGACGAAATGAGAGGCCTTAAGCGGCTCCGAAAACCCTGCAGCTCAGCGCGGTTTGGTCTCGGAGCCGCTTCTGGCCTATCATTCCGTCCTTGACCCCTTGCTCAAACTCCTCGTCCTCCTGCTGCTCCTGCTCCTCTGGTTCCTGTTGATCACCTCCTCGTCCTCCTGCCCCTCCTCCTCCTCGACCCAAAAGCTGGCCGTGGGGCTTTGAGATGGCGGCCCCACAAAACATCACCGGGCCTCGGGGTGATATGTTTTTCCTGGGGGGGGCAAGGGCGTCCGCAGACGAGCCCGCGCTGAGCTGCAGGCTTCTCGGAGCCGCTTCGGGCCTCTGATTCCGTCCTTTCCTCTTGCTCTTCCTCTTGGACTGTTTCCTCGCCCTTTGGGGCCCTTTTGGGGCCATCTTGAAGTCAGCTTGGGCCGTCTTGGGACCATCTTGTGGACATCTTGGGCCGTCGGACAGCCGAAAAAGAAAACGCGCCCAAATTATTCAACAATTGAAGGGAATAAATACAACCATTTGGGCATTTCGGGCTCTCCTGGAGGTCCTCTTGAAGACTTCCTAGACTGTCTAGGAGGCCCCTTGCATCCCCTTGGGGCCCTTGGGGCCCTCTGTGGCTGTCTTGGGACATCCTGGGGCTATGTCGAATCGTATCGTTGCCATCTTGGACGTTTTGGAGCCGTCTTGAAGGCCATCGTGGGCGCCTTGGAATTCTCGTGGGCCGTCTTGGAGGCGCCTTGGGGGCCTCTTGGACCGTCTGGAGGCCGTCATGGGGCCGTCTTGGAGGCCTCTTGGGCGCTCTTGGGGCCATCTTGGGGGTCTCTTCGGCGGCATTGGGCCGTCGGCAGGCCGAAAACGTCAAAATCCATCAAGAGCCCACGGGAAATCAGCTGTCTTGGCCTCTTCGGGCCTTCCTGCAGATCCCTTTGGAGGCTTCTTGGACTGCATTAAAAGCCTCCTGGGGGCCTTTGGGGCCGTCCTGGGCCATCTTGGGGCCATCTTGGACGCCTCGGGTGCATCTTGGGCCGTCTTGGAAACATATTGGAGCCGTCTTGGGCTCTCTTGGAGCGATCCTAGCCGCCTTGGAGGCATCTTGGTGACCATATTGGGCCGTTTGGGCCGTCTTGGTGGCGATGTGGGCCACACCTTCTGGTCCTTCCGAGGGGCAGGCGGTCTGGGCCGAAGGCCACTGGGAAGGGTTTGAAAATCAGAATCTCAGCAAAATGTCTGGCACGCCGTCCAACCCTGTGGCAAGCACAGGGGGCGGCGGATCCAAGACGCCTACGGCGAATCACCGCCGCCCCCAGCCTTTTTGAGAAGCGCCTATGTGGCCAAACGTTGGGCCCCAGCTTGGCCAAGCTATCTGATTATGTATTCCCCCAGCCGCTCCGGAAACTCTTCGGGGAACGCTTGGGGGAGGCTGAGGGGGAGGATCAGGAGAGGGAGGAAGAGGATGACAAGGAGGAGGAGAAGGAGGAGGAGGAGGAGGAAGCCTCTTGGGAGCCTCTTGGGGCACTCTTGTGGGGCCTCCTGGGGGCTTCCCGGGGGGCCTCTCGGAAGCCTCTTGGGGGCCTCTTTAGGCCTCTTGGGGGCCGTGGGGGCGTCTTGGGGGCCTCTCCTTGGCAGTCTTAAATCGTTCCTAGCCCGTCTGACGGGTCTGGCGCCGTCGGAAGCCGTCTTGGGGGCCTCTCTGAACCGATGTGGGGTCCTCTTGAGGCGTTTCAGGGCCGTCTTGGAGGCCATATTGGGCGTCTTAGAAGCCTCTTGGGGCCGTCTTTGGGGCCTCCTGGGCAGTCATGGGGCCATCTTGAAAGCCTCCTGGGCGCACTGGGGGCGAGGAGGAGGAGGAGGAGGAGGAGGAGGAGGTTGAGGAGGAGGAGGAAAAGGAGGAATAGGAAGAAAAGGACTGGGAAAAGCAGGCGGAGAGGGAGTAGGAAGAGAAACAGGGAGGAGGACCAGGAGAAGGAGGCAGGGGGTATGAGCGAGGAGACACAGTCGGGCCCTGGGATTTGACGGGTGAAGTTCGGCCCCTTCCCCCGCAAGCCGATCGGCCTCATTGTTTCCCTTCCACGCCCAGATGGGCACGCCAGCTTCGAGAGCCTTCGTGAGGGACAAATGAGAACGGACCTTGCGGAGGGTAATATTTTCAATCCCATAGCCCTGAGCAATCTGGAAGATCTGAACCCATAATTCAGAATACGCCAATCTTTCGAAGTCCTGATCGGGCCCCTTGGCCCAGACATCCACGACAAGCTGGCAGTCCGAGGCGATTTCCACGACGCCGACCTCGAGCGTTCTCCAGGCCATGAGAAATACATAAACCTCGCCGCATCCCGCCTCCTGCACAGGGTGGGGAAGCGGGCCGTACTTGGACGACAAGACCACCGCAACCTGGGGGCCCATGCACACGACCGCCCACCCCGCCCTGCTGAAGGGGAGGTCGGGATCCAGCGCTGACCCGTCCAGACAAATGCGGTGGCTCATGAAGCCTGTGGTGGAGACCTTGTCCCACTTCACATACTCGTGCTGGACTGGCGGCGGCCACTTCGCCCCTGGAGACACAGCCAGTCCACGCGTGAGAAAAAGAAGATTAGCGCCTGGCTCAGCAGCTCTCTCCTGGAGCTCCTGAAGATCGAGGTGCCGTCTGAGCCCACAATGAGCAGGGCATCGGCAAAGACGGCGCATCTGTGTCCCAGGCTCGTCGAAGCAAACCTGGCACCTGACATCAACAACCCTGCGATCTTCATACAGCACTGCCTGCGCGGGAAAGCCACCTGCAGCCAACCCAGACAATAACAAAACCTTCTCCTTACTCTGCTTGCTGCTTGCTAACCTCGTTGCGGTATTGCCAGCACAGCTTAGCTATTGGGGCCGCTAGGGGGGGCCCAGGGGACCCAAACATCTTCAAACCCACGCGGCTCCGAAGAAGGTCATGGGCATCCTGGGTGATCAGCTTGTGCAGGGACCTTTTCCCGATAACGCCCACGTCAATCATAATGCCAGAACGGGTCTTCCAAAGCCTCCAGGAATCAGAGCACCACACCAACCTCCTGAGCGTAAGAACCACTGCAGAGCCTGGGCCACGCACGTCAGACCGCGCCAGATTGGGGCAGCGCTCCGCCGCCTCGAAGCAGCGGCGCAGCGTCGTCGCATCCACCCAGCCTTCTCTGGCGGCACGCGACCATGCAAGAAGAGGGAGACGATTAGCATCAAACTCGGGATCTGCCTCTGGAACAGAAGACATCATAAACTCCAGAGCGCGGCTTCGACCTCGAGCAGCGCCGAAAGTAGCCGAGGCCGGGGAAGATCTCAGAGAACGAACACGCCTATCATCCAGACCTTTGACCATGGCCCCATACATGCCCTGCGGGAGCGCCCCGCCTCTGATGACCTTCATGAGCCCCTGGAACGAGCTGCGGAGGCTGCGAAACTTGGAGAGACGGCCCTTGATCTTGCGGAAACGGGACCCCACGACGGCCCTGGACCTGCGACCCTTGGGCCCCATCCCAAAGTCGCATCCCAGATCCCTGGTAGCCGCAGGGACGGTCAACTTCCATTTGCTCAGACGCTTGGCCAATCCACGGGCCACCATAGAACGCGAAGATAAAACCTTGCCTTTCGACTCCGAGACAACCGGCAGTTGGCCCCCCAACAGCCCGCATAGGTAGGCCGTAGCATCCCCAAGACGCGCTTGGACCACCTTAGCAGCCCCCCCCCCCCCCCCCATGAACAACGCAATGTCGTCGACCACGTTGAAGGGGACGGCGGGCGGGAAGTGCTCGCACACTTTATCCAAGGGAGACAGCAAAAACAGCTTAAGCAACGTCGTCGCGAAGGGGCACCCCGCCAGGATGGCCTGCGCAACCTGCGCCACGTCCGAGCAGATGCCAGGCAAGCTGAGGACCCGAGGCCCTCTGTACTTAACGATAAGAAGCCTGAGCCTGAAAATAGGAAAATGCCAAGCGACCGCGGCTTGCACAAGAAGGACATGAACCACTTTTTCGTACGCCTTGGTGAGGTCCAGCAAGGTGGGCCCCGTGGTGAACCCCATGAGGCTGCGGTTCTCAACAGCGAGGCTCTGCTTCCAGACAGCCCTCTCACAGGACTTCCCTTTCACTCCGTAATGGCAGGACCTGGAATGGCGATCCTCCCACTCGACAGCTTCATGCCTAGCAAGCTTGTGGAAAACCCTGCTGACCCCACTCTCGATACCGATGGGTCGGTATCCTCCTTCAGGCTTAGGAAGCTGCGCCAGCAGGATGAGAGCGATGGCAGAACTGAAGATGCCCGAGCACTCCTGCCAGTGCCAGAACAAAGCGAGGCACTTGAGGGCCCCGTGCGAGAGATTGGCCAGCTCCCCGGGGTGCAGCGCGTCACTTCCTAGGGCCGTGAACCTCTTGAACTTAGAAGCCACTCTCCTGATGGCCTCAGGGTCGCGGACAGGAGGGCATAGATCCTCAATGGAAACCCCCCTCTCGCTGGCTTGCTGCTGCAGGAAGGTGGTGCAGTAGGCAGCGGGGTCTGGCATGGCCTCCGACTTGGGTGACGGCTTCCAGACTCCCTTCCAAGCCTCCAAGAGCTCATCCACTTGCTGCTGAGGCCCAGGGGGTGGGGCTCCCTGGAGGCTGGTGGAGGGGATCCAACCAACGGAGGGCTTAGAGTACTTGTGGGCCATACCAGCCCCATCCGAGACAGCTTCGGCGACCCAGGTCCTCCGTTTTGCCCCTCGGTCCGACTTGGCGGCGAGCTCGTGCTTGGTCGCAAGCTTGGTCGCCGCGCAGAATAGGCCATGCCA
>CAUYUJ010019637.1:45000-47732 GCA_963575745.1 Prorocentrum cordatum
GGCCCCATAGGCCCCAGTTCTACCGCCCGCATGCGTTCCCCCCCACCCAGTGCAGCGCTTCGTGGCCCCATAGGGAGCTCCACCGAAGAAAATATTCACAATTGCGGTGCCCACAACTGCATATGGTAGGGTCCGTCGCCAGGATAATTTTTGGGGACCCTCTCGGACCGTCTTGGACCCCTCCCACAAACTCCGCGTTCCAAAAATGGTGGGGCGGCGGTGTCTGCCCCCTCAGGGGCGTTCAATTAAATAAGTAACGAAACCTCTGTGGGGGCCCAAAAGCGCCTTCGTTCACGAGGAGGGCTAATTACGGGAACAGCCACGGAAGGACCTCAGGAACATCGAGCCCCTTCCGAACACAAGCTGTTCCTTATCTCAGCGTCTTGATTGCACCTGAGACCCGAACATCGGAGCCTGCATCGGGACCGCTGGGAGCGGGAGCATGAGGCGGGGTGCGGGAGAGCCCCGCGAACAATGACGGGAGAGGCGGCGGGAGCACGAAGGAGCAGGAGCGGCACTCGCCAGGTGCACCAACAGGAGGCCAGGAGGGCGAACGAGGGCCGAGGATGAACCCAAGGGCGGCGGCGGCGAGATCGGCGAGGACGGCGGCCACGGCGGCGTCTGCGGCCGCTGCTGGCCTGGGCTCCACAGTGGCACTGCTGTCGCGTGGGGGCCTCGCGCCGGGCGGCGACGGCGCTTTCCGCCCTGCCCGGGTCAGCACAAACAGGGGTCGACCAGGGCCCCGTCGCGAAGCCTGGCCACCCGCCGAGTAACTCCCAAGCCCAGGTCAGCGCAGGGCGGAAATGGGCAACGGGCGCCACATGGCTCCCAAGCCCGGGTCAGCCAGAGGGCGCTGGCGGACCCCTGTTAGCGCTGACCCCCGTCACGGGCCCCAACTTGCGCCTTTCCATCCATCCCAACACTTGAGGGGGGACGAGGAGGGGGGGACTTGCTCAACGGGGGGGAGGGCACCCTGGCGCCGAACAGCGATGAATGAGCGAGCGAGGGGTGGTCCATGTTTCCCCTTTCCCCGGTGAGGTGTCAATGGAGAAGGACGCAGCCGACCTTTGCCCCCCAGCCCAAAAGCTCCAGGCGCCGCCCCCGGGCGACGGCGCGGTGGTCCACGTCGCCGCGCGGCTGCTGCACCCCGTGCGCGGCGTGCCCCACAAAAGCGACACGCCCAGCGCGGAGGTGCGGGCGAGCAAAAAAAACACGGCGAGGCGTCGGAACCCGGCAGGCGCGGGCGGCCCCGAAGGCCCACCCCGCCGAGGGCCCAAACATCCCACAAGAGACCCCCAAGAGGACCCAAGAGGCCCCCCAAACGCTCCCACGACGCTGCAAGAAGCCCCTCAAAACTCAGCAGGAAGCTTCCAAGACGCCAAAAGACGTCCTTAAGAGGGCCGGGAAAGACACCTCAAGAGACCCGAGGAGGCATCCAAGGGGTCCCCTGGCCAACACCAAGGTGTCTCGATGATGCCGCACTCCCCCCACAAAGGCAACTCCCCTGGAGGTCATCGTTCCTGACGGGGCTGGTGGAGATACGCGACGCGTTGAGACTTTGTTCGTGAACTCGCCTCCTCGAGTTTCTGAACTCAGCCTCCCATGCGCGTCGTCGAAAGGCATCACTACTGAAGCGAACGCCTGATCAGCGAAATGCGGGCGCGGGCGGGCCAATTTCCATTCAAGGGCGCAAGGTATGCGGCAGCGGCCACGCAAGCGGGACAAACTACTGAACAGGCCGTACGGCCGCCAGCCACCTTGTGACTTCAAGAGCATCGCAAGATGCGCCACCTGGAGCGGGGCGCACAGGGCATCAAGAATCTCCATTACCCCAACGTCGACCCCAGATATGAATGCGCGAATAGCCTCGTGAGCGTCGCCACTTCTCGAGAGCCCAGGGCGCCCAAACCACAGCTGGGCCACAGAGGCGGCAGAGACCCTCAGTTCCTCCAGAGGGGCACCATCCTCGCGAAGGTCGCCACTTTCCGAAGGCCAGGGCGCCCGAAACACAACTGGCCCACAGAAGCGGCAGAAGGATGTAGCCCACCCAGAGGGGCACCATCCTCGCGAGGGTCGCCACTTTCCGAAGGGCCAAGTCGTAGTAGTAGCAGTCGTCGTCGTCGTCGTCGTCGTCGTCGTCGTCGTCGTCGTCGTCGTCGTCGTCGTAGTAGTAGTAGTAGTAGTAGTAGTAGTAATAGTAGTAGTAGTAGTAGTAGTAGTAGTAGTAGTAGTAGTAGTAGTGTAGTGTAGTTAGTAGAGTAGTAGTAGTAGTAGTAGTAGTCGTCGTCGTCCGTCGTCGTCTTCGGTCGTCGTCTCGTCGTCGTCGTCGTCGTCGTCGTCGTCGCGTCGTCGTTCGTCGTAGTAGTAGTAGTAATAGTAGTAGTAGTAGTAGTAGTAGTAGTAGTATATAGCAGCAGTAGTAGTAGTCGCAGTAGTGGTAGTAGAAATGTAGTAGTAGTAAGTGTACTAATAGTAGTAGTAGTAGTAGTAGTAGTAGTAGTAGTAGTAGTAGTAGTAGTAGTAGTAGTAGTAGTCGTAGTCGTAGTCGTAGTCGTCGTAGTAGTAATAGTAGTATAGTAGTAGTAGTAGTAGTAGTAGTAGTAGTAGTAGTAGTAGTAGTAGTAGTAGTAGTAGTAGTAGTAGTAGTTCAGTAGTAGTAGTAGTAGTTCAGTAGTAGTAGTAGTTCAGTAGTAGCAGTTGTTCAGTAGGGTAGTAGTAGTAGTAGCAGTAGC
>CAUYUJ010019637.1:47832-77935 GCA_963575745.1 Prorocentrum cordatum
CGCTTCCAAACAGGCAGGGGGCGGCGGTGATTCGCCGTAGGCGTCTTCGATCCGCCGTCCCCTTTTGCTTTAGCAAAGGGGTGCCTGGCGTGCCAGACTATATGGGTTTTGGTCATTTGTCCAAAAGAACTCCCCCAGGGGCTTCGGCACGTCCCGCCAGCCACCCGGAAAGCGCTGAATTCCCCGATCTCGTCGGCTTTTTCGCTCAAGATGGCCGAAGATGGCCTCCAAGATGCCTCCAAGACGGCCAAGATGGCCTCCAAGGCGGCTAAGATGGCCCCAAAATGCCTCCAAGACGGCCCAAGATGCACCCAAGACCGCCTAAGATGGCCTCAAGATGTACCCAAGACGGTCTACGACGGCCCAATAGGCCCGCAAGAGGCCTCCAAGACGGCCCAAGAGCCCTCCAAGACGTCCTCCAGGAAGGCCTGCAAGGGCCAAAATCCTTGATTTTCCGTAGGTTTTTGAAGGATTTTGGCAGTTGCGCCTTTTCGGCCTTCCGACTGCCCAAGACGGCGAGGTCCCCAAGATCGCCCAAGAGGCCCCCAAAAGGGCCCTATGACGGCCCAAGTGGCCTCCAAAACAAGAGGGCCCCAAGACGGCCCACGAGGCCTCCAACACGCCCAAGATGGCCTCCAAGACGCCCAAGATGATCTCCAAGACGGCCCCGAAGCGCCCCAAGAGGGCCCCAAGTCGGCCCAGAAAAGCCCCCAAGACGGCTCCCGACGGCGTCAGACGTGCCAGGAACCCACCCAACCCACCAGATGCCGAAGTGGGCTCGACGATCTAGGCACCGAAAAGACGGCCCACGAGCCTCCAATAGGGCCTCCAGGAAGGCCAGAAGAGGCCCACCGCTTACCTTGAAGTTCCTAGGGTTCTCGACGTTTTGACAATTTGCTTTTTTCGCCGAACAGGGCCTGAGACGCGCGTGAACCTTGCCACCGGGGCCCGTGCCGCTAAGTGCACCCCGAAGACTGCCGAAAGAATCGCCCAAGAGGCCTCCAAGAAGGGCGCCCAAACGGGCCCCAGAGGGGCCCCAAAGGCCCCAAGACGGCCATGGAGGCATTTCAGTCAGAGGAGTGACGCCAAGATGGGCCTCCAAGACGGCCCTGGAGCATTCCAAGAGGGCCCCAAGTCGGCCCATAGAGGCCCCCCAAACGGCTTCCGACGGCGTCAGACGGACCAGGAGCCCACCAAGACGGCCGAACATGGCCCTAAGATGGCCCCAGACGGCCCAAGAGGTCTCCAAGAGGGCCTCCAGGAAGGCCCGAAAAGGCCACAACCTTCGGCCAATAGGCGCTGCCAAAAAGGCAGGGGGCGGCGGTGATTCGCCGTAGGCGTCTTCGATCCGCCGCCCCCTTTTGATTTATCAAAAGGGTGCCTGGCGTGCCAAACTATATGGCTCTTGGTTTTATTTCTTTTCCCCCCCCAAAAAAAACTCACCCTGGGGCTTCGGCCCGTCCCGCCGGCCACCAGGAAAATCGCCCCGTCGTCGCCAAAAACAACCGTTTCGCTCGGGACATCCTCAAAAAATCGCGAAGATGGCCCAAGATGGCCTCCAAGCCCGCCCAAGATGGTCCAAGACGGCCTCCAAGACGACCCAAGAAACCTCCAAGACGGCCCAAGACGGCCCAAGAGGTGCCCCAGAGACGGCCCAAGAGGCCTCCAAGAGATCCCCTGCGAGGGCCCGAAGAGACCAAACTCATTGATTTTCTTTCAGTTTTTGAAGGAATTTGGAATGTGTTTCTTCTCGGCATTCCGACGGCCCAAGAGGCGCCCAACATCGCCCAAGAGGCCCCCAAGAGGGCCCCATGACGGCCCAAGTGGCAAGACGGCCCCAAGAGGGCCCCAAGACGGCCCAAGAGGCCTCCAACACGCCCAAGATGGCCTCCAAGACGCCCAAGATGGCCTCCAAGACGGCCCCGAAGCGCCCCAAAAGAGCACCCAGTCGGCCCAGAAAAGCCCCCAAGACGGCTCCCGACGGCGTCAGACGTGCCAGGAACCCACCAAGATGGCCGAAATTGACTCGAAGCTGGCCCAAGACGGCCCAAGAGGCCCCCAAGAGGCCAAAAACCTTGATGCTCCCAAGGTTTGTTACGGATTATGACATGTCCTTCTATTCGGCCTTCCGACGGCCCGAGACGGCCCAAGAGCCCCCAAAGATCGCCGAAACATCGCCTAAGAGGCATCCAAGATGGCCCCAGAACGGCCCAAGAGGACCCCAAGACGGCCCAAAAGGCCCCCAAAAAGGCACAGGAGGCCTTTAAGACGCCCAAGATTGCCTCCAAGACGGCCCTCGAGCATTCCAAGAGGGCCCCAAGTCGGCCCATAGAGGCACCCAAAACGGCTTCCGCCGGCGTCAGACGGACCTGGAGCCCACCAAGACGGCCGAACGTGGCCCTAAGATGGCCCAAGACGGCCCAAGATGCCTCCAAGGGGGCCTCCAGAAGGCCCGAAAAGGCCAAAATCATTGGTTTCCCATGGGTTTTTGAAGGATTGTGGCATTTGCGTTTTTTCTGCCTTCCGAAGTCTCACATCCGATACCCTTACTTCACTTTTCCCTCACATCCTACCGTTTGCCCTATCATCTGTTTCTCCGAGACGGCCCAAATGCCCGCAAAGATCGTCCAAGAGGCCCAAGACACGGCCCCAAGAGGCCACCAGACGGCCCAAGAGGTCCACCAAGACGCTCAAGATGGCCTTCCTGAACGGCCCAAGAGCCCTCCAGGACGTCTGCAAGAGGCCGCGAGGTCAAACAGATCGCATCCAGTACGGCCAAGAATGACTTTCAAAGGTCCGATACTTGCTTGGTCCTGGCCTCAACGTCGGGGGAACATAGGCGCTCCAAAAAGGCAAGGGGCGGCGGGATTCGCATAGGCGTCTCGATCCGCCGCGTGTTGTGTGTGGGGGGGGGGGGGGTGGGGGGGTGTGGGGGGGGGGGGGGGGGGGGGGGTGGGGGGGGGGGGGGGGGGGTCCCCCCCCCCCCCCCCCCCCTGTCGATTCATCGCAGGGGTGCCTGGCGTGCTGAATCCTATCGGTTTTGGCTTTGGCTCTTTTTCCAAAAGAACTCCCCCTGGGGCTTCGTCACGTCCCACCGGCCACCCGGAAGAGGTGGTTGCAAACGGTTTTCCTGCCCCAGTCGGCCCCAAGATGGCCTCCAAGACAGCCAAGATGCCTCCAAGACAGCCAAGATGGCCTCCAAGACGGCTCAGATGGCCCCAGGATGCCTCCAAGACGGCCCAAGATGTATCCTAGACGGCCTAAGATAGCCTGAAGATGGCCCACGACGGCCCAAGAGGCCCCCCAGAGGCCTCCAAGACGGCCCAAGAGGAGGGCCCGAAGAGGCCAAAATTTCGGTTTTTGAAAGATTTTGGAATTTGCTTCTTCTCGGCATTCCGACGGCTCAAGACGGCCCAAGAGGCCGCCAAGATCGCCCAAAGAGGGCCCCATGACGGCCCAAGTGGCCTCCAAGACGGCCCCAAGAGGGCCTCCAAGACGGTCCAAGAGGACTCCAACACGCCCAAGATGGCCTCCAAGACGCCCAAGATGGCCTCCAAGACGGCCCCGAAGCGCCCCAAGAGAACCCCAATTGGGCCCAGAAAGGCCCCCAAGACGGCTCCCGACAGCGTCAGACGTGCCAGGAGCCCACCAAGATGGCCGAAGTTGGCTCGAAGCTGGCCCAAAAGGCCGCCAGAGGGCCTCCAGGAAGGCCAGAAAAGGCAAACAAACATTGATTGTCCTAATGTTTTTGACGGATTTTGACATTTGCTTCTTTTCGGTCTTCCGACGGCGCGAGACGGCCCAAGAGCCCCCAAAGATCGCCGAAAGATCGCCCAAGAGGCCTCCAAGACAGCCCCAGAACGGCCCAAGAGGCCTCCAATACGGCCCCAAGAGGCCCCCAAGACGGCACAAGAGGCCTTTAAGACGCCCAAGATGGGCCTGCAAGACGGCCCTGGAGCACCCCAACAGTGCCCCAAGTCGCGTCTTTTCGGCCCACCGACAGCCCGAGATGGCCCAAGATCCCCCAAAGATCGCTAAGACGCCCAAGATGGGCCTCCAAGACGGCCCTGGAGCAACCCAACAGGGCCCCCAGTCGGCCCAGAGAGGCCCCCAAGACGGCTTCCGACGTTGTCAGACTGGCCAGGAGCCCACCAAGACGGCCGAAGATAGCCCTAAGATGGTCCAAGACGGCCCCAGAGGCCTCCAAGAGGGCCTCCAGGAAGGCCCGAAGAAGCCAAAATTATATATGTCCCTTACGTTTTGAATAATGCTGGCATTTGCTTCTTTTCGGCCTACCAACGGCCCGAGACGGCCCAAGAGCCCCCAAAGATCGCCGAAAGATCGCCCAAGAGGCATCCAAGATGGCCCCAGAACGGCCCAAGAGGACCCCAAGACGGCCCCAAAAGGCCCCCAAAAAGGTACAGGAGGCCTTTAAGACGCCCAAGATGGCCTCCAAGACGGCCCTCGAGCAGTCCAAGAGGGCCCCAAGTCGGCCCATAGAGGCACCCCAAACGGCTTCCGACGGCGTCAGACGGACCTGGAGCCCACCAAGACGGCCGAACATGGCCCTGAGATGGCCCAAGACGGCCCAAGAGGCCTCCAAGGATGGCCCCAGAACGGCCCAAGAGGCCCCCAAGGCGGCCCCAAGAGGGCCCCGAGACTGCCGAAGAGGCCTCCAAGACGCCCAAGATGGCCTCCACGACGGCCCTGGAGCACCCCAACAGGGCCCCAAGTCGGCCCAGATAGACCCCCAAGACGGCTTCCGACGGCGTCAAACGGGCCAGGAGCCTACCAAGACAACCACAGAAGCTCCCGAGAAGTCCCCAAAGACCCGCAAGAGGCCCAAGGAGGCCCCAAGACGCCTCCAAGAGGCTCCCAGGAAGCTCCCAGGAGGCCCCAAGAGTGTCCCCAGAGGCTGCCCAAATGCGCCCCCTCCTCCTCCTCCTCCTCCTCCTCCTCCTCCTCCTCCTCCTCCTCTTCCTCAGCATCCTCCGGATCTTCCCCGCCATCCTCCCCCAAGTGTTCCCCGAAGGGTTTCCACAATGGTTGGGTGAATACAGGGCCCGATAGCTTGGCAGAGCTCTTGCCACAACGCTCGGCCACATGGGCGATTCTGAAGGCAGGGGGCGGCGGTGATTCGCCGTAGGCATCTTCGATTAGGATTACTAATGTTACTGGTCGCATGGTTATTAGGAGCCGTCTCTCCTTATTATGTATATAGAGTCGCACTCTCTGTCGTATTAATAATCGTATACGTATGATTACTCTCATTCGTAATATCATCACCATACATTATGATTATACATGGTACTATCCGTATTATGTATCTAACTATGCTACGTCCTACAACTAAGCATGGTGACACTATTAGTAGAATGAGTGTAAATCGTATTGCTAGTGGTATGGTCAGTGTGATGTCTCGTGTGATCATGATGTGTAGTGGTAGAACAATGTTTCTTCTGATCATCATGACTATTAACGGTCATCGTACTATGCTTATCCTCGTTAATACTTGTAGCACGAATAGTATTAACAATATGATCACTCACGCTATTATGTTTGTGATTCGTATGTCTCGGCCTCCGCCTTGCCTCCCCTCCCCGATGTAGGGGCGGGTCCTCCTGAGCGACAGCCTCCCGCAGCACGGCGGCGAGGACGCCGCGAACGCGGCGGCGCCAGAGCCCTGGCGGGCTTGCTCGCGGAGAGCCAGCGCGGCGCGGATCTGCAGACTGCAGCCCCGAGGAGGAGCAGGACGAAGAGGCCAAGGAGGACGAGAAGTGCGAGAATGAGTGCAAAGAGGAGAAGAGCCAGAAGGAGGACGGGAACGAGAACTAGGAGGACAAAAAGGACGAGGACGAGGACGAGGAGCAGTAGGAGGAGCCAGAGTAAGAGTAAGTGTCTGGTATCGTTCAGATCAACATGAGAGCCCCTTCGTTGCTTCCTTGACCGTCTTGGTTTCACTGTAAAACTTACATTACAGTATGCCAAAGACCCCGTTTTCAATTAGCTATTCAGCCTGGGGTGGGGGTGGCCTTCATCGGGCACTCCTTGCCCAACACCAACATATGCTGCTCACCCAAAAACCCGAATTCCAGAACCCCCAAATTCCACACACACACACACACGACACACACACACACACACACTCACACGAAACACAACGAGGACGATGAGAAGGAAGGCGAGGAAGGAGGAGGACGGGTGAGGAGGACGACGACGATGAGCAGGAGGGAAGGGAGAACGAGGAGTAGGACAAGGAAACTGACGATGATAATGAACAGGACGAGGAGGACGAGGAGCCGCCCGCGGTGCCAGGAAAGTGCTGGCTGACGTCGTCCTCGACGTCGGCACCCGCCGCCCCCAAGAGCAGGGAGCTGGGAACACGTCAACGAAAATATCCTAGACGACTGTTGGCTGGAAGGCAGGGGCGCGCCAAACCTCTGGATACGAATGTAAACAAGCGCGTTCCACTACTCGCACAGTAGCTACTCGCAAACTGTCCACGTCCGCTGTTGGATTCTCGAGTGGTCGTTCTTGTCCTGTCACTGAATGAGAACCGTGTCGACACGAGTCCCACTCATGTTCCATAGGAACTTCATCAGGTCATAGCGCTTCGTCCACAAAGTCCTTCACGGCATCCTCCATCGCGTCTTCAGGTTTCGCACGCTGGGGTTTCCGCAAGCTCGACTAGGGTTCCACCAGCGCTGGCGGCCCCTCCTGCATGAGCGGCGAGTCCATCGATGGTGTTTGCTGCTCAGGTACTTCTCCCTTTTCCATGGGTTTGGGCACCTCGGGTGGATGTGCCTCTGGCGGTGGCTGCGCCGCCGCTGGCTCAGGTTGACCCTGTGCTCCATCTTCTCGAAAGTCCAGATTGCAGGTCAATTAATCCGCTGCCCCCGGCAACTCCCGCGGTGCCCACCAGGCCCCCCCCCCTTGAGCTGCAACGAGCCAAGCCCTCACTTCTGCATGAGATGGTTTCGCCAAATCGCCCAGTGCATACGCGGCGGCGATGCCGCGGCGCACGATCCACATCGCAAGCTTGCCCCCGCGGCCGATGACGCGCGCGCCCCCTCGCCACATGATGATGCTCTCGGGTCGCTTGCCCTGCGCATACTGATCAAAATATAATGCCTAGTCGCCCACATTGAAAGGCCCTCGTTCAAATCGCACCTGCGGTTGCTCTGCCCCCTCGATGGCGACTTCGCCGGCCACCCTCGCGCGCGCTCCTCGCGCTGATTGTCGCAGCGCCACCTCCCGGGCAACCTTAGGACGCCGGCGCGGCCGATGCCGCCGCTGCTCCGATGCGCTGCAGTCCTCCGTCGCCCGCGAGGTCAGCCGGCAGTCGCGCGTCTCCTCCGAGCACCCGCTGCGCCATTAAAAACCCGGACCTCCTGCTGAGTGAATTCTTCGCCTGGTTGATGTCCACAACGGCCTCCAGTGCGTCTTCACGTCCTGCAACCTGCCTGGCCCACGCGACTCTCCTCCACCTTGCCTGCCGCAAATCTCCGCGGCGCCCCGCCTTAGCAACGCGCCGCGCCGCCGCCTTGGCGGCCGAGTCGAACCTGCAGCCGCGATCGGCGATGCGCTCAGAAAAGCCGCCAACAAAGCTCTCGACCAGGACCAGGACGACTCCAACCTCAGGTTCTCCAGCCCACGAAGCCCAGCACAACTCGCAAGTCTCCAGCACGACGCGACAATTCGCCATCTTGTGAACCCCCCACGTAAAGCTACCACCTGGAAAGAACATCCCTAGCAACATATGTCCAGTGAATTGCCACTCAGCCTGGCCTGCATCCTCCTTGGCGAAGGCATCGAACTCCACGACCACGTTGAATTCATCTACTGATGGCTGCTTGCTCGGTCTTGCCAAAGCTGGTCGTCTCGTTCGATCGCAGTGCTAGCAAGGGAATAGTCCGCATGCCCTGATCGCTGCCTCCGACGCCCTCGGAATACGGAGTGCCCGCAACATCTCGACCTTCGACGCGCGCCCGAGTTTCTCGCGCAATCCCCCGATCGCCAACTTGAGTTCTCGACGTAACTGGCCCCGTCGCACTTTGCGCGCGGCATCCTCATCGCCCCCCCCCCCAATCCTCGCCATCGCCGACCTGCGCCCCGTGCACCACGGTGAGAAGATCCGCCCCTGCGATCTTCGTGACTCGCTGCTGCTGTGATAGGCTCGTCCAAACCCCCCATCCGAGCTCTTGCCAGAGTCCGCGTTCGCTCCGAGGACAAGCAGTGCGAAGCGGCGCTTGAACGGCATCGCGGTGCGGCGCCAACGCCAGCAAGACGCGAAGGCTTCGTCTGACCGTCAGCAGCTCGACCGTCGCATGCGCCCCCTTCAAATTCGCGATCTTCGATGCTCTCTGATCCACTGAAGGCCATAGCAAAGCCGGAGGTGTAAAGAAGTCGGCATAGGTTGTTGAAGATCTCCATCACCTGATCCGGCTTCTCCTTCTGGATGCTGGCCCAGCTGCCCTTTCGAGTAACTCTGCACCGTAGTCCTCCGACTCCACCAAAAACTTGGATCCTCGTCTTGCTCTCTTCGACGCTGGTGCTTCGCCGTCACGCTTGCCTTCCGCTGGCCAGCTCAACTCCACGCGTCCTGCCGCCAAAGCAGGTGCACTGTCCAGCTCGATCTGTCGACATGGCCCCTCGCATATCGCCGCCGCCATCTTCGGCGGGCGCGCCGCTGCTCGCGCCGCTCGCCCCCGCGAGGAATCGTAGCCCACCATGCCGCGAGGCACCTCGCACCTGCAAGAACACGCCCTCTCGTCGAAATACATTCGCAATTGGCGAGGTCACCGGCGAACTTCTGGATCGGATCGCGGCCGTCGAAGTTCGTCTTTCCGAATCCGCATCGAACCCCCGATGCACGGCACATTCCGGGCAAATCGAACCTCACAACCAGAATCCCGCGATGCTCGGCTGGCTGGGCGAAAGCAGACCTTCCGAAATAAACGCGCGCCTTGAATACCGCGAGTGCCCTGTAGACTTTGCCAATCGAAGGCAGGATTCGCATTCGCCATGATCGACCATGCACGGCAATCGAAAGCCAAAATAGCGAGTGCAGGGTCGTGCCCGTCTAGAACCTAGGATACTAAACAACAACATCTTGAGCTCAACAGTCATCGGGTCGCATCCGTCTAGCTTGTCCAACGGTTGATAAATCGCCCATCCAAAAGATGTCGCCGCGGCCCTAGTGACTCTGAAAGATCCCCCTCATGGCTCGAAAACCATCGTCGTCTTGTTACCTTTGGTCGGCATTTTCACGGCAAGAGTGCATTCCTTCCTCACCATGGCCCAGTTGCGCGTCTCCTGGAAGATAACCCTGTTGGTAGACTTCGTCAGCTCCTCGGTCCCCCCCTTGGTCGGCTCGTCTCGCACGTCGTCCGCGCGAACTCCTCTCGCCGCCAACGAGACATCTGAGCTTCGGCAAACCTCGCGCGATGAAGCTGAGAACGATGCATCCTCCTTCGCGGTCACCCTGGCGACTCGGCCGCCCCCCTGGCAAACCACCTCCAAGAACGCGCGCTCCTGGTTCGCGATCTCCAGGTCGCTCGCGCAGCGCGCTAAAGCATCGCCCCTTGCTGACCTAAAGTCCACATCCTTCGTCTCCGCGCTCTCGTCGCCCCCGAACTGCGATTCGCCGACGCCCCAGCGAGGCGCCCTCTCCATCTGAATGGGCGCAGCTGCGACCCCCAATGCTGCCAACTCTAGCTTCCCCGACTTCAAGTGAATCCTGTCATCCAGTATCTCCAAGGCAAGCGCCGCTAGCCATGGAGGCGTCTGTCCGGTAGGAATCTCCGTCGAGCTTCGCCTCTGTAGCCGCCGATGCCGATTGGGGCGACACCCGGACCTCGCCCTTCTGCTCGGTGACACTCGAAGTGAGCCCATGGCTCCCCGCACGTCGGCGTGCCAGGCACGAAAGTAAAAACTGCTCGAAACGCTCTCTCTCTCTCCAGCGCTTACCGTGCATGCACAGGGCACGCGCAGCGGCGACCAGCGCCACCGCGTCAAAGTTGATTGCGGTGGACTCGCTGTCTGAATCGACACCAACGGCGAAGGCCGCTCTTGAGTCACCCAGCTGTCCGAATCTATGCTCATCACCAGCGTTGAACAAGATGAGCGTGCGCTCGTCGGTCCGCTCGGCCGCAAGCCTCTCTGGCGTCTCCAAAATGGGCGCATCCGCCCTTGACCTGGGAAGCTCCTGGTATTTTGCGGGGGACGTCGAGCCTCCTGCCCACGCATACTCGCGAAACGAACGGCTCGCCGAGGCGCCCCTGCGCAACGTCTCCTGGCCCCTCGTGATGGCGAGGTAACTCGGGCATCCATAGAACATGCTCCCGTTCGTCTCATCGATCTTCAGGGCCATGCCAACCCTGCGACGGACGGGACAGATGAGCTCGGCGATGTCGCTCCTCTCGTAAATGAACTCCCAGGCCGCCGAGGAAGCCGACGCACTCGATGTCATCAACTCCTCGATCGTCAGTTTGGCGTGGGTATTATTGCCAAGCTCGTTCTTGATATGCTCGCGGCGCTCCTGGATGGTCCTGTAAATATTCATGTCCGCGCGCAGCGGGGAACAAATGCCCCCTCCGCGATGCCCGTGATTCCCGCAATCTCCGCACTTGGCGCTCTCGCCCGGCATCCGCGTCGAGCTTCCTGAACATGACGCCCCAACCGTCCTCGCAATAATGCGCTCATTGTTCACCTGAGCGCGCCCCTCGCTGTAGCCGTTCGGCCTCTCGATGAGCACCTCGCGCTTGCCACTCACCTGTTGGCCCAGGGCGTTCAGGCGCCTCTTGAGCTCGTAAACCTTCCAGTCGTAGACGTCCTCCGCGTCCTTGAACCCCACCCCCAGGGCCTTGGCCGGCTTGACCTTCGCCTTCGGCTTCGCCTTAGGCATTGCTGCCGCTGCAGCTGGCCCTTGAGACTTCATGCAGTCGTTGTCGTATTCCCCGTCGCGGTAGCCGTCGTCTTTGCGCTCGCCCTGGTCGTTCTCGCCGACGAGGGGGTTGGCCTCCGGCCCGCTCGAGTGCTCATAGAGCCCCCTATAACTACTCGTCTGCGCCCTCGCCGTCCCGCTCGCAATCCCCATGCTCTTCTCCGCCCACGGCGCAGGCGCCGGCCATCTCCTGGTCGCCATCGTTCTCGTCGAGCGTGAAGTACGCGTGCTTTGTCTTACCTTTGGCCTTGCCCTTGGCTTTCCGCCTCTTCCACCTCCAAACTGCCTCGCGCCCTGCCGTCAACATGTCGGGCAGTCCTTGTGGTCCGCCCAGTGTCCAATACGTCCACGAGCGCCGCAACGAGTCTTCTGCTTCTCCTGCTCGATCGCCTCCTGGCGCCCCTCGAAAGGTGCCTCGCCTGCGAAGAATTCCCGCTGCATCTGCGCGCCCCTCAACTTCTCCCGCGCCGCATCGCACGCCGAGCACGCTTCGTCAACCGCATCGTCGTTGGAGGCTCCTGCGTCACTGCCATAGGCATCCTGTTCGTCACCCACCGCATTGGCCGTCTGCTCGTCGAACTCCTCGCCCGAGATCTTGGCCCCCTCGTGGTCCCCGACCTGGTTCGCCTTGCCGCGGTGGTCATTGCTCCCCTCGCCAATATTCCGGCGGTGGTGGTGGTGGTGTCCAGGCCCGCGCCTCTCTCGCTCATGGGCGTCTTGGAAATGCACCCTCAGCGCGAGAAGGAATGAATCCAACCCACGCTCCGAGCCGCCGTTCATCAGAATGCTTCCCTGCTGATCCTCGGCGAGGCCCGCCCCGACCAAAAAGAAATGAACCATCAGGTCGTCCGACAGCGTCGCGCGGCTGCCATTCCCCCGCAGATATTCAAATAATTTCTCATTGTTTGACAGGTGCCCACTGATGCCTGCGCCATTTCTTCTGGTAGCTCTGCTCGAAGAAATTGTCGAACGACATACCTTTCTTGACTATCGCTTCGTCTAGCATGGCCAGCGCGTCGAAGATCAGCCGCTCGCCGTCTTCTCTCTTGAGATCCACCAGGCACATCGCCAAGTACTCCGCGCGCCCCCGAGCTCACCCAATCGCACCGTCCAGCAACTTGACACTGAGACGTTTCTCTTTCTTCTCCAGGCTCGTCTTGACCGCGTCATCGCCGCCTCCAACCACTCGAACCGCGCCCATGCCAGAGTGGCCCTTTTCCCGCGCTCCTCCAGCAGCGCTAAATTCGCGCCCGCAGCGTGGTAAACCGCATCTGTCCACAACAATCTCAGCACAGCGGTAGTAAGAGCGCCCTTGCCCTTGCTCGTTGATCTCGCGACCTTCTGGCAGCGCCTGGGCCCCGCGTCAGAGTCCCGGCGAATGTCCGGCCACGCCCGCGATCGGTGCCGCAGGCTCCGCGACGCCAGTCTGGTTGCAGAAACTTTTGACTACAGCACTCGCACCTCTGTCCCGCGAGCTCGCCGGCCGCCCGCCCAGCGTGCGTCTGCGCGGGGGCGCCACTTGGCGCCCAGTGCGCTCTTGCTAAACGCTAGAAGGCTGGTCTTCGAGCCAAGAAGGCCGCGGGGCAAAGGCGAGACGATTGGACGCGCGAGCGCAGGCAGGAGGGGCGGCTAGCGGACAAGAGAGGGGAGGGGCGAGGCGGGCCCCCGAGGGGCTCGAGGGGCACGCGGGTGCTCATAGAGGCCTCGTTGGGCATGATCGAAGACCTCCCGGGAATCGGAGAATTTGTTTCACACGTGCTGGGTCGCCCTGCATCCTGTCCACGACCGCCCGAGAAAATCCCAGAGGGCTCCGCGACCGCTCACAGCGGCCGACGAAGCCGCCAAGGGGCCCGGAGAAGGCCCGCAAAGGTCCCAGGACGGCCAAACACGCCCCAAAAAACCCAGACTTCCAGAACCCCAAATTCCACACACACAGACACACAGACACACAGACACACAGACACACAGACACACAGACACACAGACACACAGACACACAGACACACAGACACACAGACACACAGACACACAGACGACGACAGACACCAGACGACACACAGACACAGACACACACACACACACACGAGGACGATGAGAAGGAAGGAGAGGAAGGAGGAGGACGGGCAAGGAGGAGGACGACGACGGCGAGCAGGAGGAAAGGGAGAACGAGGAGTAGGACAAGGAGACGGAACGACGGCAGTGAAGAGGACGAGGAGGGCGAGGAGGAGCCGCCCGCGGCGCCAGGAAAGCGCTGGCAGACGCCGCCCTCGACGTCGGCGGGCGCCCCCAGGGTGCAGGAAGCTGAGGGCAACGTCGCCGAAATTGTCCGAGACGAGCGCTGGCTGGAAAACAAAAAAAAAAAAAAAAAAAAAAAAAAAAAAAAAAAAAAAAGAGAAAAAAATAAAAATAAAAAAAAAAAAAAAAAAAAAAAAAAAAAGAAGAAAAAAAAAAAAAAAAAAAAAAAAAAAAAAAACAAAGGGAGCGCGCCAAGCCTCCGGATGCGAATGTAAACAAGCGCGTTCCATCGCTCGCAAAGTGGCTACTCGCAGACGGTCCGCGTCCGCCGTTGGATTCTCGGGCGGTCGTTCTTGTCCTGTCACTGAATGATCATCGTGTAGATAGTCCCACTCGTGTCCCATGGGAACTTCATCAGGTCGTAGCGCTTCGTCCACAAAGTCCTTCGCGGCATCCTCCATCGCGTCCTCTGGCTTCGCCCGCTCGGGCTCCGGCGCACCCGACTCGGGCTCCACCGGCGCTGGCAGCCCCTCCTGCATGAGCGGCGGGCCCATCGATGGTGGTTGCTGCTCAGGCACTTCTCCCTTCTCCATGGGCTTGGGGGGCATCTCGGGTGGATGCGCCTCTGGCGGTGGCTGCGCCGCCGCTGGCTCAGGCTGAGCCTGTGCTCCATCATCTCGAAAGTTCAGTAAGTACGGCCACCGTCGCACGAAAATGAATCCGCTGCACCCGGCAATTCCCGCTTTGACCACCGCCCCCCCCCCCCCCCCCTTGAGCAGCAACAAGCCAAGACCGCGTCGGATGGTTTCGTCAAATGATCCGGTGCATACGCGACGGCGACGCCGCGGCGCACGATCCACATCGCGCGCTTGCCCCCGTGGCCAATGACGCGCGCAACCCCTCGCCGCATGATGATGCCCTCGGGTCGTTTGCCCTGCGCATAATGATCAAAATGCAATGCCCAGTCGCCCAGATTGAAAGGCCCTCGTTCAGGTCGCACCCGTGGTTGCTCTGCCATCTTGATGGCGAATTCGCCGGACACCCTCGCGCGCGCTTCTCGCGCTGATTGTCGCAGCGCCACCTTCCAGGCAAACTTCGACGTCGGCGTGGCAGATGCCGCCGCTGCTCCGATGCGCTGCGCTCCTCCGTCGCCCACGAGGCCAGCCAGCAGTCGCGCGCCCCCTCCAAGAACCCAATGCGCCGGTAAGAACCATGCGCCGGTAAGAACCCTGACCTCCCTCTGAGTGAATTCTTCGCCTGGTTGATCTACACAACGGCCTCCACTGCGTCTTCGCGTCCTGCAACCTGCTTGGCCCACGCGACTCCCCCCCGCCTGGCCTGCCGCAAATCTCCGCGGCGCCCCGCCTTAGCAACGCGCCGCGCCGCCGCCTTGGCGGCCGAGTCGAACCTGCAGACGCGACCCGCGATGCGCTCGGAGAAGCCGCCGACAAAGCTCTTGACCAGGTCCACGATGACCTGAGCATCAGGTTCTCAAGCCCACGATGCCCAGCACAACTCGCAAGTCTCCAGCACGACGCGACAATTCGCCATCTTGTGAAGCCCCCCAAATAGAGCCACCACTTGGAAAGAGCACCCGAAGCATAATATGTTCAGAGAATTGCCACTCAGCCTGGCCTGTATCCTCCCTGGCGAAGGCATCCAACTCCACTACTACGTTGAACTCATCTACTGATGGCAGCTTGCTCGGTCTTGCCAAAACTAGCGTCTCGTTTGATCGCAACGCTCGCAAGAGCGTAGTCCGCATGCCTTGAGCGCTGCCTCGGATGCTCTCGGAATACGGAATACTCGCAACATCTCGACCTTCCACGCGTGCCCGAGTTCCTCGCGCAATCTCCTGATCGCCAACTCGAGTTCTCGAGGCAGCTGGCCCCGTCGCACTCTGCGCGCGGCCTTCTCCACGTTCTCCTCATCCTCGCCATCGCCGACCTGCGCCACGTACACCACGATGAAAAGACCCGCCCCTGCGATCTTCGTGATTCGCTGCTGCGGTGATAGGCTCGTCCAATCTCCCCATCCGAGCTCTTGCCAGAGTCCGCCTTCGCTCCGAGGGCAAGCAGCACGAAGCAGCGCTTGAAAGGCATCGCGGCGCGGCGCCACCGCCAGCAAGACGCGCGGGCTCCGTCTGACCGCCAGCGGCTCGACCGTCGCATGTGCCTCTTTCAAGTTCGCGATCTTCGATGCTTCTGATCCGCTGAAAAACATAGCAAAGTAAGGTGTGAGGAAGTCGGCGAAGTCCTCGAAGATCTCCATCACCTGATCCGACGTCTCCTTCTTCTGCATGCTGGCCCAGCCGCCCTTCCGAGTAACTCTGTTCCGTAGTCCTCCGACTCTACCAAAAACTTGGATGATCGTCTTGCTCTCTTCGACACTGGCGCTTCGATGTCACGCTTGCCATCCGCTGGCCAGCTCAACTCCGCGCGCCCTGCTGCCAAGGCAGATGCGCTGTCCAGCTCGATATGTCGACATGGCCCCTCGCACATCGCTGCCGCCATCTTCGGGGGGCGCGCTGCCGCCCGCGCCGCTCGCCCCCGCGCGGAATCGTCGCCCCCCACCATGCCGCGAAGCACCTCGCGCCTGCATGGACACGCCGGCTCGTCGTGAACACATTCGCTGTAAGCGAGCGAGGTCACCAAGGATCTTCTGGATCGGGTCGCGGCTGTCGATGTCCGTTTTTCCAAATCCGCATTGAGCCCCTGACGCAAAGCGCGCCCCTGGCATATCGAACACCTCGCAGCCAGAATCCCGCGATACTTCCACGATGCAGCAGACCGCGGTTGTTCGGCCAGAAAACAGCGCCCTCGGCCGGCTCGGTGAAAGCAATTCCTCCAAAATAAACGCGCGACTTGAATACCGCGAGCGCCCTGTAGACTTTGCATATCGACGGCAGGACTCGCATTCGCCGCGATCGACCACGCACGGCAATCGAACGCCAAAACAGCGAGTGCAGGGTTGAAAACCGTCTAGAACCTAGGATATTAAACAACAAAGCCTCGCCCTCACCAGTCATCAGGTCGCATCCGTCTAGCTTGTCCAACGGTTGATAAATCGCCCATCCAAGAGATGTCGCCGCTGCCCGTGCGACTCTCAAAGATCCCCCCGGGGCTCGAATACCATCGTCGTCTTGCTACCGTTGGTCGGCATCTTCTCGGCAAGAGCGCATTCTTTCTCCAGCGTGGCCCCGTTGCGCGTCTCCTGAAAGAGAACCCTGCTGGTTAACTTCGCCAGCTCCTCGGCCCCCCCTTGGTCGGCCGGTCTCGCGCGTCGCCCGCGCGAACTCCTCTCGCCGCCAGCGAGACATCCGAGGTTCGGCAAAACTCAGGCGACGAAGCAGAGATCGATGCATCTTCCTTCGCGGTCACCTCGACGAATTGGCCGCCCCCCTGGCAATCCACTTCCGAGAACGCGCGCTCCTTGTTCGCGATCTCCAGGTCGCTCGCCCAGCGCGCTCAAGCATCGCCTCTTGCTGACATAAAATCCACAATCTGCGTCTCCGCGCTCTCGTCGCCCCCGAACTGCGATTCGCCGATGCCCCAGCGAGGCGCCCCCCCCCCCCCCCCCCCATCTTAACAGGCGCTATTGCGACCCCCAATTGCTGCCAACCCTCGCTTCTCCGTCTCCAAGTGCATCGCGCCATCCAGCATCTCCAAGGCAAGCGTCGCTAGCAATAGAGGCGTCTGTCCGGTGGGATCTCCGTCGAGTGAGCTTCGCCTCCGTAGCCGCCGATGGCAATCGGGGCGATCCAGACCTCGGCCTTCTGCTCGGTGCCACTCGAGGCAAGCCCATGGCCCCCCGCGCGTCGGCGTGCCAGGCACGGAAGTAGAAACTGCTCGAGACGCTCTCTCCAGCGCTCACCGCGCAAGCAAAGGGCACGCGCAGCGTCGACCAGCGCCACCGCGTCAAAGTTGACTGCGGTGGACTCGCTGTCTGAATCGACCCCAACGGCGAAGGCCGCTCTCGAGCCACCCAGCTGTCCGAAGCTATGTTCATCACCAGCGCTGAACAAGATGAGCTTGTGCTCGTCGGCCCGCTCGGCTGCAAGCCTCTTCGGCGTCTCCAAGATGGGCGCATCCGCCCTTGACCTGGGCAGCTCCCCGCACTCAGACGTCGAGCCTCTTCCCCACGCTTACTTGCGATACGAACGGCTCGCCGAGCCGCCCTTGCGCAGCGTCTCCTGGCCCCTCATGATGGCGAGGTAGTTCGGGCATCCGTAGAACATGCCCCCGTTCGTCTCGTTTATCCTCAGGGCCATTCCAGCCCTGCGACGGACGGGACAGATGAGCTCGGCGGCGTCGCCCTTCTCGTAGATGAACTCCCAGGCCGCCGAGGAAGCCGACGCACTCCATGTCATTAGCTTATTGATCGTCAGCTTGGCGAGGGCATTCTTGTCAAGCCCGCTCTTGATATGCTCGCGGCGCTCCTGGATGGTCATGAAAATCTTCATATCCACGCGCAGCGGTGAACAAACGCCCCTCCGCGATGCCCGTGCTTCCCGCAGTCTCCGCACTTGATGTTCTCGCCCGGCATCCGCGTCGAGCTTCCTGAACACGATGCCCCAACCGTCCTCGCAATACTGCGGCCATTATCCACCTGAGCGCGTCCCTCGTTGTAGCCGCTCAGCCTCTACATGAGCACCTCGCGCTTGCCGCTCACCTGTAGGCCCAGCTCGTTCAGGCCCCTCTTGAGCTCGTAAGCCTTCCAATCGAAGGAAGTCCTCCGCGTCCTTGAACTCCGCCCCCAGGGTCTTGGCCGGCTTGACCTTTGCCTTCGGCTTCGCCTTAGGCATTGTTACCGCTGCAGCTGGTCCTTGAGACTTCTTGCGGTCGTTGGTGTGCCCTGTCGTGGTAGCCGCCGTCTTTGCGCTAGTCCCGGTCGCGCTCGCCGACGAGGGGGCCGGCCTCTGGCCCGCTCGAGCCCCCGTAGAGTCATCTATAACTAGTCGTCTGCACCTTCGCCGTCTTGCTCGCAATCCTCATACTTTTCTCCGCCCACAGCGCTGGCGTCGGCCATCTCCTCGTCGCCATCATTCTCGTCGAGCGTGAAGCACGCGTGCTTTGTCTTACCTGGATTGGCCTTGCCCCTTGGGTTTCCGCCTTTTCCAGCCAAACTGCCTCGCGCCCAGCACGTCGGACAGTCAGTCCTTGTGGCCCGCCCAGTGCCCCATGCGCCCACGAGCGCAGCAACGAGTCCTCTTCTTTTCCTCCTCGATCGCCTCTTGGCGCTCCTCTAAAGGGACCTCGCCTGTGAAGAATCCCCGCTGCATCTGCGCGCCCCTCAATTTCTTCCGCGCCGCATCGCACGCCGAGCACGCTTCGTAAACCGCATCGTCGTTGGAGGCTCCTGCGTCACTGCCATAGGCGTCCTGTTCGTCATCCACCGCCCTCGTCGAGCTCCTCGCCCGAGATCTCGCCGTCCTCGTGGTCCTCGACATTGTTCGCCTTGCCGCGGTGGTCATTGCTCTCTTTGTTGATATTATGGTGGTGGTGTTTTCCAGGCTGGCACCACTCTCGCTCGTAGATGTCCTGGAATTTACCCTCAGCGCGTGCAGAAATGAATCCAACCTATACGCCGAAACGCTGTTCATCACAACGCTTCTCTTCTGATCCTCGGCGAGGCCCGCCCCGTCCAGAAAGAAAAAAACCATCAGATCGTCCGACAATGTCGTGTTGTTGCCATTCTCCCGCAAACATTCAAATAATTTCTCCTTGCTTGACAGGTACTCACCGATGCCTGCGCCTTTCTTCCAATAGCTCTGCTTGGAGAAATTGTCGAACGCCATACCTTTCTTGACTATCGCTTCCTTGTCTGACGTGGCCAGCGCGTCGAAGATCAGCTGCTCACCGTCTTCTCTCTTGAGATCCACCGGGTCTGTCGCCAAGTGCTCCGCGCGCTTCCAAGCCCGCCCAATCAAACCGTCCAGCAACTTGATTCTGAAACGTTTCCTTTTTTCTCCAGGCTCGTCTTGACCGCATCATCGTCATCTCCTGATCCCTCGAGCCGTGCCAATGCCAGAGCGGCCCTTTTCCTGTACACCTTCGGCAGCGCTGAATTCGTGCCCGTAGTGTGGTAAACCGTTTCTGTCCACAACAATCTCATCATCGCGGTAGTAAGAGCGTCCTTGCCCTTACTCGTTCATCTCGCGAGCTTCTGGTAGCGTCTGAGCTCTGTGTCAAAGACCTGGCAAATGTCCGACCACGCCCGCGATCGGTACCACAGGCTCCGCGATGACAGTCTGATTGCAGAAACCCTCTGACTACAGCACTCGCACCTCTGTCCTGCGAGCTCGCAGGCCGCCCGCCCAGCGTTCGCCTGCACCGGGGCGCCAATTGGCGCCCAGTACGCTCTAGCTAAACGCTAGAAGGCTGGTCTTCGAGCCAGGAAGGCCGCGGGGCAAAGGCGGGTCGATAAAACGCACGAGCACGGGCAAGGAGGGGCGGCAAGCGGACAGGAGAGGGAAGAGGCGAGGCGAGCCCCCGAGGGGCTCCAGGGGCACGCAGGGACTCGTAGCGGCCTCGTAGGGCTCAATAGAAGACCTCCAGGGAATCTGAGAGTTTGTTTTACACATCTTGAGTTGTCCTGCATCCGATCCCCGACCACCCAAGACAGTCCAAGAGGACTCTGCGATCGCCTCAAAGAGGCCGACGAGGCCGCCACGAAACCCGAAGAAGGCCCGCAAAGGTCCTAGGAGGGCCAAACACGCCCAAAAATCCGACTATGACGCACCCAGGGCCCCCACCGCAGAGGCCCCCAGACTCTCCCCAGATGCCGAGCCCCCAAGAGGCCCCCAAGAGGCCCCCTGAGGACCCCAAAATGCTTCCAATCAGTTCCCGAGAGCCAAGAGGATTCGCGTGCACGTTCCACGCGATGTTCCCATACACGAGCCCGAAGCCTGCAAACCGGGATGATACCCGAGATGTTGACCGCCCCAGACGACTCAAGGCCCTCAAGATCGGCCCAAGACTGCCGAAGAAGCCCAGGAGGACTACAAGACGGCCCGAGAAGACACCAAGACGGCCCAAGACGCTTCCCGAAAGGACCCAAGACTCCACCAAGAGTGCCCCAAGAGAGGCCCCCCAGTAGCTGAGAAAACCAACTTGCCCCCTGGAGGCCCCTGGAGGCTCCCCAAAACGCTTCCAATAGGCTCCCGAAGAGGTTTCCCAAAAGAGACTCCAAGAAGCCGCCAAGAAGCGTCACGTCCGCATCCCACACGATGTTTCCGGAGGTGTCAGACAGCCTCCAAAACGAGGTTCCCAGAAGCCCTGCTGGATGCCCCAGCTATCTGTGAAAGGCTTCCTCTTACCGCCAGCAGGCCTCTAAGAGGCCCCACCAAGATGCCCCAACAGGCCCCCAAGAGGTTACCAGAGGCTACGAAAATGCTTCCTACGGGTGGCGCCAAGATGGAGGGGCCCAAGTGGGTCCAAAGAGGGTCCAAGCCATTGGAGGCCTTCCGAAGGAACCCAACACGGCCCAAGAAGGCTTCCAAAGAACCCTGCACGGTCCCGCAATGGGCACAAAAAACAGCTGCACGAAGTTCCGAGACGGCCCCGCGAGAGTCAGAAGAGCCCAGGATGGTTATAACGTGGCCCCGAGAGGCTATGCATACACCCAAAGGGGTGTAGCCATGGCCGCGATGGATGGGGTGGGCTTCAAAGCGGCCCCAAAAGAGCGGCACGACTGCCCCGCGTAGGCGAAAGAAGAGAAGAAGGGGGAGGAGGAACAGCAAACGGAGCACCAGGAGGAAGAGGAGGAGCAAACGGAGCACTGGAATGAGGAAGAGGAGAGGCCCTCGTCTCTTCATCCTTGCTCCGCCGCCCCCGTGCCTTTTCCCTCCCATCATGCAGGCTCAAACAATGCTGGTGGCAGATGTGTTGGAAGCCGCTCCTCTTAGTAATTATGCCTCGCAGCGAAAATTCATGTGCATTCTTGAACAACGCCCCCCTGAGGGGCAGAAACGCCAAATGTCTTGACAGGGGTTCGTTCTCTCCACTACTTCTCCCTCCCGCTCCGAGCCCAGCTCCTCCGACCCCTCCTGCTCCCGAGTTCCTTGTAGATCCTCACTCCCCATGGGCGATGCGTGGGCCAAGAGTTCAGGCGAAGCGGAGAGGTCCTTCAAATGTTGTGTGTATGCGCGCATGCCACTTCGCACATACGCATATACAGTATACACATACATATGCATAAGCGTGCGCCTACACATCGGCATCTGCATTTACAAATGCGTACAAGTAAACATATAACATATCCTGACCTAGACCTAGACCTGGACCTAGACCTATACCCATTCATAGACATACACACGTGCATTTGCGTCCGGATTAAGTGCAGTGCGTGCGCAAGATGATACGATTGAGAATAATGCCTAAGTATGTGACATCCCGTTCTATATGTACTCACAATGGTTGCAGAATGCTATCACGTTCAGGGCAGTTTTAGGTGTAATGCGCCTTTAGCTTGCCAATGCCAAAGCCAAGAGGAAACTTTGAACTGCAGTTGCGCCTGGACAATGAATCTTTTGGTCTGGTCTTGCCAATGACAAAGCTAATACGAAACTTCTTTTGGTCTGGCTTCATGAAGTACAGCGCAGGTAAGCAGATGTCTCCATAAGATGCAACGCCGCAATGTCTGTCCAGCAAGAGTGCGATACAAGACAACACACAATAATCCATACCACTGCCATGACAGCACCCTGTACACCCTAGGACGTGGAAATGGACGCTGCAGCCGAAAAATCCGCTGCCAACGGCATGTGCGTTGTGATCCAGAACTCTGCCTGAGCACTGTACATAATCATTGAAACTATAGTCTCCTGCCGCATCCCAAGTGTCGCCAACACGGAACTGCAGCATTCCAAGTTCCCAACACATAATTAACCAACGGTCTCCATGCATGTGGGGCATCATTCAGCGCAAACGCTGCGCCTCGAGATGCAAACTAAACAGAAGTTGCGGGCAGCGTAGAGCGCCAGAAAAAAAACAAGAACAATAACAAGAACAATAACAATAACAATAACAATAACAAGAACAACAACAACAACAACAACAACAACAACAACAACAACAACAACAACAACAACAACAGCAACAACAGCAAAAACAAGTATTTTGGGCGCCAGCGAGCAAGCTCGCCAGGGCGCCCGCGCCGCCGCGTTCGCGGCGTCCTCGCCCCCGTGGTGCGGGCGGCCCTCCCACCAAAGCCCGGCCCCCTTCTGGGGGGAGGGGGTGCAAGAAGCAGGCACAGGCATTCGAAAAAGAAGAAAAAGGAGAAGAATAAGAAGAAGAACAAGAAGCGGCTTAAACAGAACGCTCGGAGCTCCGCGCGGATTTCTTGGGTCGGCGCCAGAACTCCCTCCCTGGCGCGCGGAGGGCAACAGGCGTCATCAGGTGGTCCAGTGCCGATCCAAGAACGCCGCGCGGGCCTCCGAAAGTAGACGCTTATGCCATACGCCGCCCTCTTCTTCGCCAGGAGTGGTGGCCTGCCTAGCACACCCCAAGGCACCCCGGGCGCCCCAGGCAGTCTGTGCGTCGACGCTGGGCGCTGTGAGGCGCAGCCTGGGGCAGCAGCTGGGCGAGCGGCGCTGCGGAGTGCGCCTCCGCGCGTCGCGTGCAGGTGAGCTCTTCTCACAGCGAGACTTTCGTGCTCCTGTTCCTGGGGCGCGCAGGCTCCTCGCCGTCGTCCTCCTCCTCCTCCTCCTCGTCCTGCTCGGGCGCTCCCCCAGCGGCGTCCGAGGCCCTGTCCCTCGCAGAAGCAGAAAAGACTGCATCGGCAGAAACTTTCGGAGCTCCTTGCGGATCTTTTTTTCTCGGATCGGCGCGGGAGCCCTCCTGGCGGTGCCTCTGGCGCCGCCCCTGGCGCACTCCGCGCGCCAGGGAAGGGGGGGCTTCAGCGCCGATCGATGTTGTTTTCATATTATTTCGGTGAACGGTCGTTCCCCAGTGGGGAGGGGGGGGGGGGCGGCAGGGAAACGAGAGGGCGGGGTTACCAGACTCGTGGGTCGGGGTAACGACAGGACGGGACAACGGCAGGACGGTCGTCACCCTGGGGGAGCGGGGTGGGGCCCCCGGGCAACGGCAGGGCGTCCGGCGCCGACCCAAGAACACAGACATCCGACGTCTCGATGTTTCAGGGCACAGGCCTTGGGCCTCTCGACACCTTCCCTGGGACCAGGTTTCCATCCCGCGTCGCAAAAAGCGATGGTCCCGAGGCCCAGCAAGGGCCCTAAGAGGCCGCAGGCGATGCAAACTCCCGTCTCGGATCTTTCGAAACGCTGGATGTCTGGGAAATCCGCGCGGCGCTCCGAAAAGGCTTCGTCGTGCCGTTTTTTCCTCCTCCGCCTCGGCCGATCCGGGGGCCGCGGGGTCGGCCAGGGTGCTGCGGGCCTCCTGGGCGAGTCGGCCTCCGACCTCTCAGCGGGCGAGGAGCGGTACAGACAGACATCTCCACCCTCGGGGACGCCTGCCCCCGGGCGGCTGGGGACCAGAACCCCTCGAAGCATGAGCAAAAACCACGACGGCAAGTTTTTCGCTGTGTTCGGCCTCTGGGGGCCCGTGCCAGCCTTCGGGGCCGTCGAAAACTACTCGGGATGAAAAACCGATCCGGGGAACTCGCCATCGCTCGGACGTCCGTTCGCGCGTGGATCCTTTCGCGAGATGACCCAAAATGCTCCTCGATGACCCCTGCCGAGACAGAATGCACAGGGTTTCTGGGAAGACTGTACTAAAGGGGCCCAAGAATACACAAATAAATACACACAAATCCGAGGATTCCCCATATTTTCCCATCATTTCTGGATTTTCGTCGTCCCCCCTGCTTCCCATTGTTGCAAGTATTCCTGGGAATCGACGATTCATTGTGTCTATGTGTGTTTCTTCTCAGCCTTGTAAACTCTGACGCGCCGCCGTAAGGGTAAAGGCTTCCCTGCCGCCCTGGGGCAGGCGCACCCGACGCAGGAAAAAACCTTCTGTTATACACTTTTTTCGCCCGCGGCACCTCGGGAAGTCAAGGTGCAGCGCGGGTCGAGCGACCTCGGGAGGAGCAGGGGAGCAGAAAGCTGGTCAGACGTGCGAGGCGGGCGGATGTACATAGCCGCCGCCGACCTCCTACAGGAGCCCAGGGGGCGGTGGACACGGGCATATTTGCGGGAGACTCCCAGATTTGGATCCGAGCTGACGGGGTCGGAACATCGCGCCGCATCGCCGATGCATCGCCGACACATCGGCGATGCATCGGCGACGCTGGCGATGCATCGCCGCCATCGGCGTGGAGCAATCCGAACTCCACATCGAACCGCATCGCCGGTGCAGCGGCGATGCGGCGAAATCCTCCGACCCCATCTGCTTGGACCCCAGCTGGGAGGCCTAGAATCTAGGCACCAGGGGGCCAGAATAGAACCACATCCACCGCCCCCCATCGGGTCGCAGCATATCGGACTCCAAAGCGGTGGATATGTGCAAGTCCCAGCCTCGGAGTAAACAATAACTTGCGGAGATCCGCAAGGATTTTTGGGGTCGGCGCTGGACTAAGCGCGCCAAGGACGGCGCCGCGTGGGGCGTCCAACGCCGACCCAAGAGATCCGCGCGGACCTCTGAAACATCGTGTTTATGCAAGCTGTTGTTCTTCGAAGGGCGATGCCAACTGTACACCTACAGCTACACCGATCCTGGCCAGGCCCCCCCAGGATCGGTGCATACGGCCTCCTTGCTTGCCCAGGAAGGCGTGTGCAGAAATCCTCGGCGCAAGATGGGCCCCGCCAGGATCGGTGTTGGTGTATAAATGGCGTCCTTCGAGAAAGTGAAGGGGGTTCCTGGCATGGGGTGCAGGGGAGAGGGAGGAGTTTGGGAGAAGCGCGCTGCCCCAGGGCCCAGGGCCCTGGACGCTGTGTATGTGTATCTATGAATCCGCCGACCCCCGCTTGCATGGGGTGAACAGGCGTGTGAGACATTTGGCCGTCCCCCTCGCCCGTTCCCCCTCCCCTGAAGTCCAAAATGCCATTTGAGGTGGGGGTACGACGTTGCCGAGCTCCCAAACGCATCCCCGGGCGCTCCCAAACACATCCCCAGACCTCACAATCCAAGAAAATTCAAAATCGTACCAAAGTTTGCCCAACGACGACCCTAAACGACTTCGAGACGGTCCACGAAGCGCCCAAGACAGCCCCAAAGTGCTCACAGAGGACCGCTGAGAAGGCCCCCAGAAGCAAACATCGCCCCGTCCCCATCAGAAATGCACACTGCTCGGTGCAACTAGCGTGGACATTACGGGAGCCGTCGGGCAGAGAGGGGAAGTAGAGGGGGGCGATGAGGGATACGCAGTAATTGCGGAACAGGAATGTCCATATCGCGTTTGGTCCCAGTCATTTCAACTGAAAGCTACGGCCGTGGTAAAACACATCTTATCTGCATCAACGAAGTCATACGTTGCTTTGGAAAGAGAGAGGGAGGCAACAGACGGCTGGACTCACTCTACTTTAATTTGCACGTGACTCACGTGCGTTATAACTCGGGTTACTGTGGGAGACGAACAGAGGAACATACAGATCAGCACGCGCGAAACTGTTCGCCCCGAAATCTGTCTCAAGACAATTGCCAGCGAGCGCGAGCGACACTGCGAGGTCTGCAGGGGGAAAAGCGGGCGGGGCGGGGCGGGCGCCCTCAGAACCGACCCATCCCCGTTTCAAATTCGCCAGCACAACTGGCCAAGGGCGTGCTAAGATCTCCAGCGACTGGTTAACAATATTATAATTCGCGCGCGCGGGCCGCCCACGGGGTCCCCGGACGAAAAATACCCTGGCAAGGTCCCGCCAATTCCCGGCAAGGTCCCGGGCAGGTCCCGGGCGTGTCCCGGGCAGGTCCCAGCAGGCTCCCATGAGCGTTCCAGGAGTGCTTCAAGTGGCCTCCAAGAGAGCTCAACATGGCCCGAGACGGCCCAAGAGCAATCCAAGACGCCGAAGATGGCCTCCAGACAGCTCAAAGCGCAAACAAGACGCCCCCAGGGCCCAGAGGCCTCCAAGAGACCTCCCAAGGGGGCCCACAGAGGCAGAAATCTGTGATTTTGCTACAATTGTTGAAGGTTTGTGGCGTTCTCGCCTTGGGGGCATACTGGCGCTCCAAGGCGGCCCTAGAGGCTTCCAGGATCGCCCCAAAACGGCCCAAGAAGCCTCCAAGAGCGCCCACAACGGCCGCAGAGGGCCCCAAGACAGCCCCAGAGGCCTCCAAGATGGCCGAAGAGGCTCCCAAGACGGCTCCAAGAGCGGGCCCAGACGAGGGACCCGAACGGACGGCGCAAAGAGGTCCCCTGGAAGCCCCAAGATGCCCCCAAGAAGCCCCCAAGAGGCCCCCGAGAGGCCCCAAGAGACCCCCAAGAGGCCCCAAGAGACCTCCCAAGAGGCTCCACAGAGGCAGAAATTAGCAATTTCCCTGCAGTTTTTTGGGGCGTGCTCGCCCTGGGAGCTTCCCGGCGCTCCAAGACGGCCCAAGAGGCTTCCAGGATCGCCCCAACACGGCCCCAGACGAGGAACCCTAACGAATATTTCGAGCTCCAGGCGCAGAGAGGTCCCCTGGAGGCCCCAAGAGGTCCCCAAGAAGCCCCCAAGAGGCCCCCGAGAGGCCCCAAGAGACCCTCAAGAGGCCCCCTGGAGGCCCCAAGAAGCCCCCAAGAGGCGGCGCAGAGAGGCCCTCACAAGACCCTCACGAGGCCCAAAAAGAGGCCTCCTATCGTCTCACGAACCCTTTCTTCTGTCTTCCCTCTCCTCCTTCTCCCCCCTCTGCAGCCGCCGCCCCGGCCCGAGAAGATTTCGGGTGCCTTACCAGGTAAGGCGACCTCTCGCGCGGGGCAGCTGCTAGACGCGCCCGCCCTCCCCACGCGCCCCGCCACGGCGCGCAGCAGGAGGGCCAGCCGTGATCTGTGCGGCGAGCCAGCCTGGCACCGTCGTGCCAGGGCCGACCGAGGCAGAGCCAGGACTCTGCTAAGAATCGCCGCAGCAAGTGAATTGTTGAAGAGCCACCACAGCAGTATGATATGCACACCCCAGCGTAGCAAGCAGCCCTCTGGCTCTTGGCAGTCGTCCCGCCGCCGTGGAGCGCCCTGGCAGGGACAGCAGCATCTGCAACGGTATCTCTGGGAGTGTCCGGCATGCAGCTACGCCAACAAGTGGGAGTCCACAAAGTGGGTGCAGTGCAATCCGCCGAAGCAGAACAACACGCACAACAAGACAGACTCAGCCTCCATGCCTGCTCCATGGAAGCGCCAAGGCTCCCGACGACCGCAGAACAAGACCAACGAGCACGAGGACACGCTGAACATACTGCCGTGCTCGCCAGAGGAGGCCAGGGCACACCGCCGCTGGCAGGAGCCCCCGTCCGCCAACCCCCAGGAGCTGGGCGAGTTCCGCAAGGCGCTAGGCTCCACGCTCGAGGGCCTCGAGCGCCAGATCTTGTGCTCGCAGGAGCTACGGTTGGATAAGACCCAGCTCCAGGCCCTGAGGCTCGAGTATTCGGTCGTGCTCTACCAGTTGATGTACTCCAGAGCGCCTGGCGCGAGGACGGCGAAGCAGTTGGGCTTCGTCAGCCGTGCCAAGCGTAGGCTCGCCGAAGCCACCAACGCCCAACGGGAAGCCGAGATGTACCTTGAAACGTGCAAGAACCAGTCTCTTGCACTCCAGAAAGAGCTGGACTTGGCAGAAGAACTACTTGACCATTTTCGGGATCTCGAAGAAGCTGCTACTCAAGAAGAACAAGATCGCAAGGCAGCAGAGGCCGCTCGCTCACCAGTGACCAAGCCTCTGAGACGTCCATGTGCCTCAGACTATATGGATGAGGATGGTGATGAAGAAACTCGTGTGCCCCCCCCCAGCCGAGGGCACGCGCAGACAGCGACGCGAGTGGCCTACGACGCCCAGTGGAGCACCCCCTGCTTCGCCGGCGTCGGGACCACGTACTCCCCGCACGCCGTCTACCAGTGTCCCGCCTGGAGCTTCACCGAGTTCGGGCTCAGCGGACGTCGAATCAAGTACTTCAACGCCAGGACTACTTGCGAGCATGCAGCATTCTCAACAGACCCTGTTGGCCCATTTGCTCGATTTCAAGTCAGCCATGACAGAGATACAGAAACAGAGCACGGAAGTCAACAATGGCCGCAAACAAGATCGAGAAGCTCTCCAGAGCCAACTCACGGCCTTGCAGGAGCCCAAGCTAGCGGCAGCAGCAGCAGCATCGCCCGCCAAGCAGAAGGAGCAGCTACCACCTGAAGTTCGCGCGGAACGCCGAGGCTGCCTTGAGGAAGCACTAGCCAAGGGAGCAGCCCAGGACACCTGTGCTCGCTCTACCTCCCCCAGGCGTCCCAGTGGGCAGTCGGCTCCCAAGACAGTGAAGATCAACATTGGGGAGGGCCAGGGACTCACAGCATGCACGCCCAGATGAGCCTCGCCCAGGGGACGTGGCCGCGGGCGACGACGGCGCTGAGACTGTCGCCGCCGCCGCCCAGTCGAGGCTACCTGCGGCCGCGAGCGCAGAGGCGCTGTCGGACGGCCAGCTTTTTCGCTAAGCCCCGAGCCCGCAGCGTCTGTGCTAGCTGCGCGTGAGGGGCGTCCAGGTCAAAATTCGCACATGCTCGCTCAGGTCCCGTTTTGTCTAGATGTCTTTCCCATGCCCCCCTCCCCTCAGCGGCTTCCAACGCCGGCTGGAACCACTACGGACCCAACTCTCTTTGAGCTTGCTAAGCACTTCCCACCACTACCAGGTGTTGAAGAAGTCGAAGGTACTACGACGGCCCCACCGGGGCCCACCAGAGGCATTCAACGGTCGCCTCTTCCCACTCTCAGGCCCACGCTGGAGCTCATGGAGCGCCCCTGGCCTATTCAACCTTCGAGGGACCTCCTCTCTTGGGCTCCTTTTTGGCACTCATCTACTGCACAGGCTTTTCAAGGTTTGCTCCAGTATGATCCCACGGTGCAGTACACCAGATTGGAAATTTACACGGATGCTACAGCAGGAGGTTACACGCACAAGGAGCGAGTATGCGATCCTGCCTGGGCGCTGTGCATTCTTGCCATCTCTGCGCTGGGTATCACTATGCTCGGCCACCTAGCAGGTCCGCTACCCGGTGAGTGGACATCCAAGGACCCGCTCACGCCGCTTCGGGCTGAGCTGGAGGCCGCCATCTGGGCCATGGCCTGGTGCTTGCAATCCTCCCGATGCTGCCTACCTCTGCATATGTACACGGATAACATGGATGTGTTGCGCGTATATCGGGGAGGATCGGTGCAGGGTGTTCTGATTGCCACTAAATCGTTGTTGGACAGTCTCACGCAGTGTGTTTCTCGGCGTTGCAGTGCAGTGCAGTTTCAACATGTGAAGGGTCACGTCGCGAATCCCTGGAACGAATGCGTGGATACCCTTGCCCGATTCTACGCCATGTAAATGCTGCCCACGTTCATCGAACCAGTGCGGCGTGCGATGGTTGAGAGAGAGCCACATCTCAGCGCGCTTCCGTGGCTATGGCTGTGCTATGTATCGCCAGAAGTCCGACGGGCTCACCCTCCAGAGGCTCAGCAACATGTCCCTAATGCTCAGGCCCCTCTCACGGACCTCAGGAAGATCATCCCGGAGCCCAAAGCCAAGCATAAGCGCCCCATTACCAAAGCGATCTTGGGCTGGGTTGCTATTGCTGACGTCCTCACTATGGGCCCGAGAGCCTTCAAAGGCCAACGTCAGAAGCTGGGACCGGCGGGCCGAAACATCACGGGACGTCTGATGCAGCTTTCGGCAAGATTTGCCACGAAGCCATACATGCTTGTGGGCACGGTGGAGACACGTATGCGCACCACGGGGATCACTACGGCTGGGGACTACGTTGTGCTACATGCCGCAGCCCTCCCCACAGGAGGAGAGGGATGCTCACTATGGGTCAACA
>CAUYUJ010019637.1:78035-123035 GCA_963575745.1 Prorocentrum cordatum
TCGTTCGTCGTGTCGTTCGTCCCCCCCCCCCTGTCCACGCTTCCCAGGGTAGCCCCCCTGGGCCACTTTTATTTTCGTGTCGTGTCGTGTCGTGTCGTGTCGTGTCGTGTCGTTCGTCGTGTCGTGTCCCCCCCTGCCCCCCCCTCTGCCCCCCCCCGCCCAGGCTTCCCAGGGCAGCCCCCCTGAGCCTCGGACACCTTTGTGCAAGAGCCAGGGCACGCGTGCCACTTGTTTTCGTTCGTTCGTCCGGGCCCCTGGTCCGGTCCCGACCCTGGACCCAACCTCCCCCCCCCGTCCTGGCCTCAGCCCCCCTCGCCCCGCTGGCCCTGGCCCTGGACCCAGCCTCCCCCCCACCCGGCCCTGGCCCCAGTCCCCCTCGCCCTGGACCCTTTATTTTCGCTCGTCGTCGTCCCTGGTCCGGTCCTGGCCCTGGACCCAACCTCCCCCCTGGTCCTGGCCCCAGCTCCCCTCGCCCCGCTGGCCCAGGGCCTGGACCCAGCCTCCCCCCCGCCGGCCCTGTCCCCAGTCCCCCTCGCCCTGGACCCTTTATTTTCGTTTGTCGTTGTCCCTCTGGTCCCGGCCCTGGACCCAACCTCCCCACCTGGCCCTGGCCCCAGCCCCCGTCGCCCCGCTGACCCTGGCCCTGGACCCAGCCTCCCCCCCGGCCCTGGCCCCAGCCCACCTCGCCCTGGCAACCCTTTATTTTCGCTCGTCGTCGTCCCTGGCAGCTGGTCCGGTCCTGGCCCTGGACCCAACTCCCCCCCTTGCTGGACCCTTTGTTTTCGTTCGTCGTCCCTGGTCCGACTCTGGCCCTGGACCCAACCTCCCCACCTGGTCCTGGCCCCGTGGAGCCCCCCTCGCCCCGCTGGGTCCCTGGTCCGGTCCTGACCCTGGACCCAACCTCCCCCCCTGGTCCTGGCCCCAGCTCCCCTTGCCCCGCTGGCCCAGGGCCTGGACCCAGCCTCCCCCCCGCCGGCCCTGTCCCCAGTTCCCCTCGCCCTGGACCCTTTATTTTCGTTTGTCGTCGTCCCTCTGGTCCTGGCCCTGGACCCTGCCTCCTCCCCTGGCCCTGGCCCCCCGCCCCCCTTGCCCCGCTGTCCCTGGCCTTGGACCCAGCCTCCCCCCCCCCGGCCCTGGCCCCAGTCCCCCTCGCCCTGGACCCTTCGTTATCTTGCGCAGCTGTGTTCTAGAGCTCGGACCTCTTTATTTTCGCTCGTCGTCGTCGTTCGTTCGTCGTTCGTCCCCCCCCCGGCGGCCACAAAAATAAACTCCGGGAGGAAGGAGGCGAAAGCCTCCTGTCTCTCGCGGCTCCTTAGTGCAAGAGCCAGGGCACGCGTGCCACTTGTTTACAAACCCGACCCGACCGCCCGCCCCCCCGCCCGACCGCCCTCCCCGACCCGCCCGCCCGACCGCCCGCCTCTGCCTTCAAGAGCGCACACACTACTCAACATTCTCCGCGTTCAAGAGAGCACCCACTACTCAACAGACTCCGTGACCAAGAGAGCATCCACTACTCAACGCACTCCGTGTCCACGAGAGCACCCACTACTCAACAGACTCCGTGTCCGAGAAAGCACCCACTACTCAACAGACTCCGTGTCCAAGAGAGCACCCACTATTCAACAGACTTCGCGTCCAAGAGAACACCCACTACTCCACAGACCCCGCTGCCAGAGAACACCCGCTAGAAGTCGATTGAAAAACCCGACCCGCCCGCCCGACCGCCCCCCCGCCCGACCGCCCTCCCCGACCCGCCCGCCCGCCCGCCCGACCGCCCCCTGCTGCCTTCAAGAGCGCACACACTACTCAACAGACTCCGTGTCCAAGAGAGCACCCACTACTCAACAGACTCCGTGTCCAAGAAAGCACCCACTACTCAACAGACTCCTTGTCCGAAAGAACACCCACTACTCAACAGACTCCGTGTCCAAGAGAGCAGCCACTACTCAACAGGCTCCGTGTCCAAGAGAGCACCCAATAGAGATCTATCTAAAAACCCGATCCGCCCGACCGCCCTCCCCGGCCCGCCCGCCCGCCCGACCGCACGCCTCTGCCTTCAAGAGAGCACACACTACTGAACAGACTCCGTGTGCAAGACAGCACCCACTACTCAACAGACTCCTTGTCCAAGAGAGCACCCACTACTCAGCAGATTCCGTGCCAAAAAAAAACACCCACAACTCAACAGACTCCGTGTCCAAGAAAGCACCCACTATTCAACAGACCCCGTGTCCAAGAGAGCACCCACTACTCAACAGATTCCTTGTCCAAGAGAACACCCACTACTCCACGGACCCCGTTGCCAGAGAGCACCCATTAAAACTTTAACAAAAAAAACCGACCCGCCGCCCGCCCGCCCGCCCCCCCGCCCTCCCCGACCCGCCCGCCCGCCTCTGCCTTCAAGAGAGCACACACTACTCAACAGCCTCCGTGTTCAAGAGAGCACCCACTACTCAACAGACCCCGTGTCCAAGAAAGCACACACTACTCAACAGACTCCGTGTCCAAGAAAGCATCCACTACTCCACGAACCCCGATGCCAGAAAGCACCCACTAGAAATCTATTGAAAAACCCGACCCGACCGCCCGACCGCCCCCCCGCCCGACCGCTCTCCCCGACCCGCCCGCCCGCCCAACCGACCGCCCGCCTCTGCCTTCAAGAGAGCACCCACTACTCGACAGACTCCGTGTCCAAGAGAGCACCCACTACTCAACAGACCCCGTGTCCAAGAAAACACCCACTACACAACAGACTCCTTGTCCGAGAGAACACCCACTACTCAACAGACTCCGTGTCCAAGAAGGCACCCACTACTCAACAGACTCCGTGTCCAAGAAAGCAGTTTTTGGCGGGCTGCAGCCTACGCCCCGCTCGAGACTTCCGCGCAGTTTGCGTCGCAATCATGGGGCCCGAAACCGCGTTGCTTTGTCGGCCACGACGCCGTCCGTTGACAGCGCGGCTTGCTGGACTGCTTGGTTCCAGAGTTCGGATTCGGGGCTTTGGGATCTGGATCGAAGGCTTTCGTTGGGCTCTTACGCGGGTGTTTATCCGGGTGCTGTGGCCCGGGTTTCCTTGGCATGTGCTCCTCCGGGGGCTGCGGTGTCGGGGCGCTGCAGTGGCGGCCCTGACCCTCGTCGTCCTCGTGTTGCCGCCTACGTTCGTGTCACCGTTCATCCGCCCGCCTCTCCCTCCAAGGGATCACCCAAAACTCAACAGACTCCGTGTCCTAGAGAGCACGCACTACTCAACAACCTACGTATTCAAAAAAAGCACCCGCTATTCAACAGATTCCGTGTCCAAGAGAACACTGACTACTCAACAGACTCCGTGTCCAAGAGAGCACCCACTATTCAACAGACTCCGTGTCCAAGAGATCACACACTACTCAACAGACTCCGTGTCCAAGAGAGCACCCACTACTGAACACGCTCCTGTCCAAGAGAGCACCCACTACTCCACAGACCCCGCTGCCAGAGAGCACCCAGAAGAAGTCCATTTAAAGACCCGACCCGCCAGACCGCCCGACCGCCCTCCCCGACCCGCCCGCCCGCCCGACCGCCCGCATTTGCCTTCAAGAGAGCACGCACTACTGAACAGACTCCGTGTCCAAGAGAACACCCACTACTCCACAGACCCCGCTGCCAGAGAGCACCCATTAGAAGTTTATTTAAAAAACCCGACCCGCCCGCCCGCCCGCCCCCCCGCCCGACCGCCCTCCCCGACCCGCCCGCCCGACCGCCCGCCTCTGCCTTCAAGAGAGCACACGCTACTCAACAGCCTCCGTGTTCAAGAGAGCACCCACTACTCGACAGACTCCGTGTCCAAGAGAGCACCCACAACTCAAAAGACTCCGTGTCAATAAAGCACCCACCACTCAACGGACTCCGTGTCCGAGAGAACACCCACTGCTCAACAGACTCCGTGTCCAAGAGAACACCCACTACTCAGCAGACTCCGTGTCCAAGAGAGCACCCACTACTCAACAGACTCCGTGTCCAAAAGAGCACCCACTACTCAACAGACTCCGTGTCCAAGAGAACACCCACTACTCCACAGACCCCGCTGCCAGAGAGCACCCAATAGAAGTCTATGATACCAGAGAAAAAACCCATCAGATTTTTTTGTGGGGGGGGCTATGGGGCTTTAGGGCTTTAGGGCTATGGGGCTATAGGGCTATAGGGCGATGTGGCCATAGGGATATAGGGCTAGAAGCCTGCAGGGCTATGGGGCTATCGGGCTACAGGGCTATAGGGCTATAGGGCTAAGGGCTATAAGGCTATTCGGGCTTTCGGGCTATAGGGCTATATACGGCTATAGGGCTTTAGGGTTTTAGGACCATAGGGCTATAGGGCTATAGGGCTATAGGGCTATAGGGCTATAGGTATATAGGGCTATAGGGCTATAGGGCTATGGGGATATTGGGCTATTGGGCTATCGGAGGTGAGGCGGTGAGATCGAAGTGGAACGGCGAGCCCCCCACCGGGAAATCGGTTTCGGTTTCGTGTTCGTGCGTGCCGTGCGTGCGAGGCGAAGCTGCGTGGGCGGGCGAGAAAAAGTCGCCTGTGGCGCGGCCAGACCACATGTTTCTCTTCTGGGGCGCGGGGCCCCGCGGTGTCCCGCCGGTGTCCCGCGGTGGCCTCCTGTGGCTGAGGCGCGGCCGGACCAAATGTTTCTCATCCGGGGCGCGGGGCCCCGCGGTGTCCCGCCGGTGTCCCGCGGTGACCCGCGGTGTCCCGCGGTGTCCCGCGGTGTCCCGCGGTGTCCCGCCGGTGTCCCGCGGTGTCCCGCGAGGATGATGATGATGATGATGATGATGATGATGATGATGATGATGATGATGATGATGATGATGATGAGATGATGATGATGATGATGATGATGATGATGATGATGATGATGATGATGATGATGATGAGATGATGATGACGATGAAAATGATGATGTTGATGATGGTGTCGATGATGATGATAGTGTCCCGATGATGAGGATGATGGTGCTCATGATGATTATGTTGATGATGGTGACGATGATGGTGTCCCGATGATGATGATGATGATGATGACGATGATTCCGATGATGTTGGTGATGATGATTTTGATGGAAATAGTGTCCCAGCGATAATGATGTTGATGATGATTATGGTGTCCCGATGATGATGCTGATGATGATGATGATGATGATGATGGTGATGATGATGATGATGCTGATGCTGATGGTGTCCCGATGATGAAAATAATGATAATGACGATGTTGATGATGATGTTGCTCATGATGATGATGGTGCCCCAATGATGATGATGTTGTTATTGATGATGATGATGATGTCGATGATGATGATGATGCGATGATCATGATGATGGTGGTGTCCCGAGGATGATGACGATCTTGATGATAATGTTGATGATGAGAACGATGGTGATCATGATGGTGTCCCGATTATGATGATGATTATGATGATGCTGCTGATGATGATGACGATGACTGTGTCCAGATGATGATGATGATGTTGATGATGAGATGATGATGGTGATGATGATGATGTTGTCCCGATGATGATGATGATGATGATGATGATGATGATGATGATGATGATGATGATGATGATGATGATGACGTTGATGATGATGTTTCTGATGATGATGACGGTGCCCTCATGATGATGACGATGTTGGTGATGCTGTTGATGTTGATGATGATGTTGATGATGATGATGACGTTGATTGTGAGAGCGATTGCGATATCGATAGTGAGATCGATATTGAGACCGAATGTGAGATCGATTGTGTGATCGATTGTGAGATCGATTGCGAGATCAATTGTGAGATCGATCGAATGAGATAGATCGAGTGAGATCGATTGTGAGATCGATCGAGTGAGATCGATCGAGCGAGACCGATAGTGAGATCGATACTGAGATCGATAGTGAGACCGATCGAGTGAGACGTTGGTTCCCCCCCCCCGAACCTCCTTATCACCCGAAGGGTGGTCGTATAGGTACGGCTATAGGGCTATAGGGTTATAGTGCTATAGGGATATATGGCGATTGGGCTATTGGGCTATAGGGATGTTGGGCTGTTGGGCTAGGCACCCCCGGGCACTTCTGGGCACCCCGGGCACCCAGGCACCCCTGGGCACCCGGGCACCCTCGGGCACCCCCGGGCACCCGGGCACCCGGCCCCGGCCACCGAAATCGGCCACGCACCTGGGCACCCGGGCACCCCCGGGAACCCCCGGGCACCCGGGCACCCGGCACCGGCCACCGAAATCGGCCGCTCACCTCACCTCAGCTTTATATCGGCTAGGACCCCTACAGAGGCAAGCTCTGATTGGGGAATTTAAAAACCCGACCCGCCCGCCCGACCGCCCCCCCACCCGACCGCCCTCCCCGACCATGGACGACGCATGGGAGCCTCACGTCGCCAAGAGGATCTCGAACATGGTCGCGGGCGGCTACCCCTTGCCATTCAGCCAGCTCGTTCCGCTCGTCAAGTCCAAGCGCGCAATCACCACTTTGTTGCCCTGCAAGATCCACGGGCAGAAGTGCCCGATGAAGGGGAGCAAGATCCACTTCGCCGGCCTACCCTGCGTGGACTATTCGCCACAGGGTCTTTCCAGGAGAGAGACTGGGCCGACCTCTACTTCGTTTGGTGCGTGGGCCGGCCAACGCATCATTATGCAGGAGGGGTTCGTCATCATCGAGTGCGCGAAGGAGTTCGACGCTGACATGATCATTGGCCCCGTCTTCCAAGATGCCTATTTCGTTGAATCTATGGCGATTGACGCGGTGGATAGGGGGTTGCCACAGAGGAGGAAGCGGATGTGGACCGTGATGGTCCACAGGTCGGTGGTGCTCGAGCAGACACCTACCCTTTCGAACGTGATCAATCTCTTCAAGTCCCCGATCATCTACTCGTGGCAGATCTTCCTCGCAGCGTCCGATGACGAGAAGCTCCATGAACTCAAATGGGCCTCTCGCGAGACAAACCCAAAGCGAGCGAGTTCTGCATGGCCAACTGGGGTCGCGGTGACTCTTGAGGTGGATGACGCTTTCGTGAAGGCTCTTTCGCAGTGGGAGCTCGACAACTGGAGGGAGTACCAGAGGATGAACAAGGACACGATGGGCGAGCTGTGCTACCTCATCCAGCAGAACCCTCACAAGCATGCCCACAAGAGCACGCAGAAGATCCTTTGCACTCTCATCAAGAATTCCCCGTTCCTCTTCTGTACACCTCATCGCCGATGGTTCACGGGGTCGGAGTGCTTGAACGCGCAAGGGTTCCCAACGGACGAGGTCATGAAGATCATCGACGAGGGCCACATGAAGCTTGGGAAGCGGCACTGCTCGTTCAACCAGGCGCGCGTGCCGAGGCAGAGTCATCACATGAAGGAGCAGGCGGGTAACTCGATGCCGATCCCGGTCTGCGGGATGATGTGGGTCTTCATCTTCGGGTTCCACGTGCACTTGGGCGCGTGAGCGCAGCTTGCATTGCCTCTCTCTTCTCGTTGGCTGCTCGAGCGATAGGTCGTTCGACATAGCAGGCAGCCTTGCCTCAGCCAAGTCCCTAACAGTTTTGAGTGTTTTGAGTCAGTTTCGTTTCAATTTGAATTTCAGTCGTGCTCCTCGGTGCTCCTTGGGCCTCCTTGGGCCAAGCCAGATCGAATTCCAGGTCAAGTGTTTACATTGAGTAGTCAACCATTCGTGAGTTTTGATTTTGGCCCCATGGGCACGCTCAGTGGCGAGCGACGCATGGTATGAGGGGTGAAGGGCGCCAGCGCGAAGGGGAAGACGTGGGGGCAGGGGATTGCCAGATACGAGCAGCACTAGCAGTTTGAAACATTTGAAGTGAGTTTGCTGTTTGCCCAGGTCTTGCATGTGATGCTTCGATGGCCATTCGGCCGAACAGTCCCTGCAATCCCTGCAAGAGGCTGAGGTGCGAGGCCTATGACGGTGGCCTGGTTTCTGAGCCAGGGGAGTCCAGGGTGCGCGCTGTGTGATCTAATACTTTCTAGCACGCGTGTGATACGCGTGGCAGCTCCCGAGGGAGCCACGATTTCTCATCGCCGCGTTCAGGCGGCAGCTAGCGGCCGGCCCGTGTTCAGATTCGCCGAGGCAATCAGTCAGTCGGCGCCGGCGCAGTGCATCGGAGTCTCGAGCCCAGACCACTGTGAGAAGTTGGGCTCTTGCGCTCGAAATCCAAACTCGTCGTCGTTAATCCCTTCTGCTTACATTCCACTCCCTCCCTCACTCCCTCCCTCCCTCCTTCCCGCGCTGCCTCTGCTAGCTGCAGCGCCGCCATTAGCTGACAGGCCATACGCTTCATCAGCAGCGCAATCCAAAAAAAAATCCTTCCCGCGCTCCCTATGCCTCGATCCATTCCTCGTCCTCGCATCCTCATGCTTGGAATCGCGAGAGTAACACCCAGTAACACCTGTAGATACCTAAACATTCTAAACCAGTATCGGAAGTTTATCGCCGTGCCTGGTCGTGGTTGTCGGGCGCTACTACTAAGGCGCAGGACCATCGGACTAAGGACCACCAAGGACCTGGATCTGACTAAGGACTCGACCCTCTCGGGCAGACCATCCATCAGACTAAGGACCACCAACCAAGGACAACTCCTGGATTCGCTAAGGGCCATCACCTAAACGTAGTAAGGAGGAATTAAGTAGGGAGGAACAAAATGAATAACAAGAAGCAGCCAGTAGCCATTTTGGCTCCCACTCCGGCAACGTGGCCTATCGAACTTGCCCCAAGAGCTACCAGAGACATTGGCCTGGCTATGAAGCCGCATTCAATGCCCAAGCTGGCGGCCACAGCCACTCCCCAATCTGCCAGTCCCGGGAAGAAGAGCTCTGGCGGGCCGCTCGAGAGTCCGCTTACCAAGCGCAGCCGCTTCGTTGGCAAGCAATCCAAGCAGTCCCTGCCTCCTGCATCTTTTGCGGACTCCAAGCACCATGATGCTCTCTATGGACCGCGAGAGCACATTCGCCACCGCTTCCCTGGGCTCATTGGGCTACGATTGCTCAATACGGTCAATAAGTGGTATCGTGCGCAGAAGGACCAGCGCCTTCCTTTCTTCAGCAGCGGCTTCGGCAACACCAACGGCACCAAATTGCTCGTGATGCACGACATGAACCGCCGTGACCAAGGCGCGGTGGAGGAGGACTACACGCTAAAGGTCCTCAGTATGGGCAGCGTCCCTGGCGTGCGAGGACAGCCATGGGCAGTCTTGACTGCTGATCGTGCCGACCCTGACGGCGACGGAGTGCCGCCCTACCAGTTGCTGACCTTCGGCACGCTTACGCGTGCGATCTACAATGCGATCAGTAGGGAGCCTGAGAACCCGCAGGTGGAGGCGACGCTCGAGGCGGGCTTGCATGGCGCTCAGATCTACAGCTGCCGCACGCCCCCAGACGTGTGCGAATTCCTCATGGAGTTCCACAACGAGTTCCACCAGGGCAGCGGCTACACCTTGATACAGTTCGTCCAGCTCACAGAGAAATCCGAGGCGCAATGGAAGGCGCATGCGCATAGCTCTGGACAGGACGTCACGAACCAGGATGCGCGGCAAACATGGTTGTCAACACAATACCCGTAGAAGTACAACAGCCCCAACGTGTTCAACGACGCCAAGGCCAGCTTGCACGCCCGCAAACGTCGTGGCATGTACCAGCCCGCCATGGCCTTACTCGGGGCTACCTGCGAGTTCACGGAGCTCAAGAACGAGTTCGCCGCGTATGCAATCCACGAGCTGATGATTGTCCTGGAGACCAAGTACAAGCACGCGATGCCGAAGGAGCTGCTGATCACCGTGGGCTGCGAGATCCTGAAGTTCATGGTGCCGACCGTGGCGCGCAAGGAGGACGCTGCGCCAGGGTCTGACTCTTTCAAGAACAACCAGTTCCTCCAGTCGTTCGTCAGTACTCGGGAGTTGCCGTGGATTCTCAACAGTCGCGACAACGTGAAGAACAGGATGGGGTTGTAATGAGTCGATGACTTCAGAGCCATGCCAACACATGTTGGAGGAGGAAGGAGGAGAAGGGAGGATGCGGAAGTCTAGAAGAGGAAGCAAGGTGGGAGGGACTGCCTGGGGCTGTTAAAGAAGGCCCGAAGGGCCTGGACTATTCCAATACTGTACTACTAGTACCCTACTCGGGACCCTCCTTCCAGAGCAACCCATGACACTCTCTCGGGGACCCCTGGGAATCCTCCTGAACCTCGCGGGGCCCCAGGTACCTCCCTCCGACTTAAAAACCTACCGTGGCCCTTTGGGGATCGTCGTGGGGCCACCATGGGCCGTCTAGGGGTCTAGGGATGTCCCGAGGGGCCTCGAGAGGCTGTCATGCCCGCGCTCCCCTGGGAAGGAGAAACTCAAGCTCCTGATCACAGGCATGGCGGGTTCAGCGGCCTTGAAAAGGCTGGAGGCCAACCAGCCCGACCGCCGGGATGGAGGCTGCTGTGGGCCTCCTCCCTCCTCCTCCTCCTCCTCCTCCTCCTCCTCCTCCTCCTCCTCCTCTTCCTCATAGTCTGTATGCTCTGTCCTGCTCACTCCTCGCCCTCTTCGTCCACTCCTCTTCTCACTTCTCCACCTTCACCTCGCATCTGGAGTCCGAGGATAAAGTTAGCACAACAACTTCAAAGCTTGAGATGGCCTCAAGCTCTAAAGTTATGATGTTGCCTCGCTTCCTCGCGCCTTCGCTACACTTTATCCTCGAACGCCTCTTCCTCTTCCTCCAAGGCTAAGGAGTGCGCGGACGCCATCGTCGCCTACGACAAGGGTCCCACCAACAAGAGCAAGACGGTCAAGACTCGGGAGAAGACCTGGTTGGACGACTTGGTCGCTTGCCTTGACTGGGTTGTGTCGTTGCTCCCAGCAGAGCCGCCAGAGTTGGGCCACATGATGACGATGAAGCACGTCACCGGATCAACCTTCTGTACGTCGGCTCAGCGTACTCGGTTGTGGTGACGTCCAACCTGGAGTGGATGGACGCGAAGATCCAGAATGATTGTTTTGATGAATGGGAATATCTTATGCTTCAGTATTCTCATAGATATTTGATTGATGTCAGTGCTTGGTTACACTATGACGAACACTGTGAAAGTTTCAATGGAGTTCACTACGTGAGGAGCTGCATGAAACGATTGTTCTATTATGTCTGGTCATTATCTCATAGTACCTGGAACAAAATTCAGCATGCTCTTCATGGGAATGGGCCGTCTCAGAAGAAGTCATTCCAGAACATGTTGGCAAGAATCACCCCTGCCAAATCACAGGCGAGAATATGTGCGGTCCTCGAGCTTCAGAGGGACCACAATGCCCAGCAAGTGTATGATCATTTAAAAAAGTTCTCGACGGAGCGGATGAAGACCATTGCGGCTTTGCCCACCCAGGAGATCGCAAAGGCCATCGACGCATGGCTGAAGGAGCAGCCCATCGGCACTACAGCTCCAGCCAGCAAGGACGTCGAGAAGGCTACCACAAAGGCGAAGAAGAAGAAGAAGAAGAAAGAGCCACAACCACCAGGGTGGCAAAATACCTCGAGACTGGATCCTGATGATTGGGATATTCCAGTATGCAGAGGACTACCGAAAGATGTCAATAACATGAAGGCGGTCCACCTGGTCACTGTTGCTGAGCTACTGGAGCTTACTAAGCTCGACAGTTTCTGGCAGCGGCCCGACCCGACTGACCCTTCGGTTTTGTGCTGGCGCAGGCGCCGTCGCAGGTGCCGAAAGATCTATACTTGATATGTGGCCAGTGTGGACTAGCGCCGGCTATCAGCTTGATGTATGTACCTCTTCTTGAGAGTGATGGCAGGCGCACGATCAAGCAGGTATGGCAATATGGCGGAAAACAGAACGAGGTTGTTGTCCCCAAAAAGAAGCCAACGAAGATCACATGCTCCCAAGATGAGCTAATGAATATTGCTGTTCTCGAGGCTCATTGCACGGAGAAGTTGTTCAAAGATCTGTATAAAATGCACAAACAAGCAACGGCAGCACGTGATTGGCGTGCTGAAGGTACGACTGGGCGCAAATATGAGTCACCACCACCATGGCGAGTTCTGGACAATGAGCTGGCGAGGATTGTTCTGGCGAAGCTTCCTGTCCAATTTCACAGCCCAGACATGGATCTCAAATTGTGGAGTGGCAGAGTTTTCAATGACGATCAGCCTGGACAAAGGATTATATCTGGATTGTTCAAAACTACGGCTCAGAGAGCTCAAGCTTTGCGAGCTGAATCTGGGCCAGATGGTATCATCTTTCAAAGGTCTCGTGCAGGTGGCGTGGCAAACCAGGCTCTGGACGAGGAGAAGGACACAGAGGACTTCGTGCCCATCGCACGCGGCACGACAATGACGGATGCAATCACACAGACAGCAGCTCTTGAGGGAGGTCGAGGCCTGGGCTACAAAGCCAATGGCGCCCTCTTCTTTCGGGTATGCAAGACAAAGGCTCAGGCAGCGTGGCAGGCTCTCCAAGGACGTGCCCCGCCTGCGCCATCAATGTATGAGATTTCTCCTCTGCCTCAGCTGGTGGAGGGCAAGCAACTGGTCAGTGAACTATCTCGGCAACTGGGATGGGAAGCTGAATTTGTCAGTCTTCGCAAGAAAGGTAAAGGATCACGATCGACTCCAGTTATCCGTGTGCGAGCTGCAGGGCCACCGCAGGTTTCTGATATACTCTCGGGCGATATCCAGGCAACGATCAATGTAGTCAAGAAGCCAGAGGCTCCAGCACCAGAATCAAAAGAGTGGGTGGATATTGTTACAAAGTTTACTGAGAGGAAGCAGAGAAAGCAAGCGCCAACCCAGCCAGCAGCTACGAGCTCCAGCCTCACAGCACAACTCACACGACCAGCACGACCAGCAGCATCAGCACAACCGCAGCAATATCAAGAGCAGCTACCGCCTCCGACGCCGGCGTCGTCAGCAGGCAGTGGGCTCTCCGCGGACTTCCAGAAGTTCATCACAGATGCGATTGGTGCAGCGTTGGCGGCTCAGAACAAGCAAATCATGACACAGCTCCAACAGCAGGGGCAAGAACTTTCAAAATGCTTCGACCTACTGCGTGCAGGATCGGAGGTTCTCACGGAGGAGGAGTGAAAGGACGATGAAGAACTTGAGCGCCTGGCAAAGCGACTCAAAGAAACCTCAGAGACCGACCCTATGAAAGTTGATCCGCCGCAATGATGACCTCCAGACGACTGCGAGGCAAGCAGCCGTCCACAGGGAAGCTGGAGCCACCTCGGACAGCGAGGTTGGCCACAATATTATCTGCAAATATTACCAGCTGGAATACTTTCAGTGGGAGAATGACGTGCATGACGGCAGATGTCTTAGCTTTGCAGGAAACGAGACTCAGCCTTAGAGAACAAATTGGATGGGGGAAAACATGTGCAGCAGTACGTTACCAGGCCAGTTTTGGGTTACCTGTACGTGCGCAAGTCTGTCACGGGCAAAAGGCATCACGGAGTGCGCAAGGGGGAGTTGCTATTCTTACCAGACATGATGTGGTGGCTATTGATTGTGGGAAAAAATGGTGCCGCGCGTGAACTGTACCAGACTACGAGGTGGTTGAGGCAACTGGTTCTTATTGGAGGTACTCCTATCCATATTGTATATTTGTACAACGAAGCTGGCAATGATGTGTTGATCAGGTCGCGCAACAACAGGAATTGTCAGTATGCTTTTGAAGATGCCGAATCGTTTGGTGACCAGGCGGCGTTTCTGTGTGTGGGCTCGAACACGACAACTACCCAATCATCAATGCTTTCAGCTGCACTCGCAACTGGGCGATGGCATGATATTGGAGCTATCTATGGCAGTGAACCCACATATGGCCAAGACCCGAGTTGGGACAAATTCTCACCTGGTACGAATGTCAGCCGACCAGACCTGATCATTGCCAACACAGCTGCGCGAGAAGCTATTCATTATTTTCGGCTACGGCGTGATCTGGGGATACGTTCGCATCCTGGCTTGGAGCTCACTATCAATGTTACGCAACTTGAGGAAAGCTGGCAAAGACTACGATTACCAATCGCTTATCCTATCGAGGCGCTCAAGAAGATCACCGAGGAGGAGAATGAGAGGATTGGGATTGAATGGATTGAACAATATTATGAGAATTTTGAGCGTGCGTTGGAAGATGAGTTACCCGACGAAGCCTGGAAACAAGTCGGCCTCATCGGGGAGTTGTTCCTTGAGAAGCGACTCGAGCACACAGGCATTCGTTTCGATCATCGGTATCATGGACACAGCCAGATGCCAGAGGTGATTGAATTCTCCACGACAGCTCCCGTAAACATCAAGCGGGGCCCAGCACGCGAAGGACCAACCACTATTCAAATGCGAAAGATCGAGAACGTCATATCCATATTGATGGAGTTGGCAGTTCGAATCAGCCAGTACATACATGGTGATGGACAAAGTACTTCATCGCCTACAATCATGCAGCGTCTCAATGCACAACGGCTTTGGGACAAAGTACGCCCACAAGCACGACGAGTACTGCGAGTCGGCCAAGATCAGCCACCGATGGGACTACCACATCTCGACAACATCACGACTTGGCAGCAGCAACTCGAGCAAAGACACGCACAGGTTGCCAAAGAAAGAAAACAGGCCCGCATTGATGAGTGGAGGAAACGGCTACGACGATCTCTCCGCTTTGAAGGTGGGAGAGACCTATATTCATGGATCAAACAACGGCAATATCATACTCTTCATGCGGCGCGTGGTTATCGAGGCAAAAGAATTGTCACACAGCGCCCACAGATCATGGAAGAGGTTGACAAGTTCTGGCATGCTATTTTCAATAAAGAAACTTTGCATACCTGGGATGCTTTCAAAGCTAGGTTTGGCCAGCACATCGAGGCCAAGCCATGCAATGTTGAGGACATCACAGGTGCACCCCTCCAGAAGCAATTTCGACGAGCAGGTGTACATCGAGCTGTTGCTGCAGATGGCTGGCGCATTGGTGAATTGAGAGCACCCCAGTATGCATGTGTAACCTGTTCGCGCTCTTGCGCAAAGCAGTTGAAGATCAATGGATGAGGTGGCCGCAGGTAATGACCTTGGGTATTACAAGCTGTCTGCCGAAATGGGACCCTGAAGTTGATCACAGTGAAGAAGTTGAACCTGACGAAGTGTGGCTGGCCACTGTGGACCAGACGAGGCCCATCACTAACCTCAGTCCTATATAGACTGCACTATCGGGCGACCGCTTTCAACAGATGGCGGAGTGGAGAGAGGCCTGGATGCATCCAGGCGCTGCAGGCGCCCGACAGCACCATCATTATCAAGCTATTGCATGGGAACTCAACCTTGAGATCGAGCAGGCTTACCTCGCACGTACACCTATGTCGGGGTGCACGGCAGATCGCAAAAACAAATCTTCGACCTTCTCGAATATGAGATTGGAGATAAATTGATGGAAGCACTTGGTTGCCCCACTGGTGTCCTGCGGGCGTCGCAGGAGTCCTATGCCAATCTGAAGACGCGCTGGAAAGCGGCACAGACAGTGCCGAGAAGACGAGGAAAAATGGATATGTTCAGGGCGACAGCTGGTCTCTGCAGCAAGCTCTGGCTCTGATGACAGTATGGTCGAATGCGATTGAACACGAATGTCACGCTAGAGTGAGCAGTTTCATTGACGACGGCAACTTTCGAGCTGATGGCCATGATCACGCACAAAGAGTGGTGGAAGCTACGAAAATAGCATTACAGCTCGACGAGCTAAGTGGCACGGAGACGAACCTTAGCAAGACAAAGCACTATGCCACACCCCACAAGGCCGAAAGTGGTCTCATCAAGGCAGCTCAGTCCTCAGGTATGCAGATCAAAATGACACGGCATGTTATTCTTGTGGGGGGCGAAGTGGCTTCGATTGGCACATGTCCCACAGCCCAAAGACGGATCCGCTACAGCTCAGCCTACAGAGTGACCAAGCGATCGGCGGGTGCACCAGTGGGAATTCGAGGCAAACAACGACTTCTTGCCACGGCTTCTTTACCCAGGCTGGCTCCTGGTCTAGAGTTTCGCAATCTGGCACGTCACAATTATTTGAATTATCGCACTGCAATCATGAACGCGCACTGGACGAGGGGCAGAGCGCATCGGTCACCAGCAATTACATTCACGCTCATCACCAAGGGCCACTGCCTGGATCCTATTCAGATATCAACGGCGCAACCCTTGCTTGTTATGCGACGGGTCCTCACCAGCCCTTTTGCAGCTAGAGTCCTTCCTTTGGTCAGGAGATGCTGGGACTTGATGCAACAGCAGGCGCGACGAGGACACGACTTGAGAACATTCAAGCCAAATGATGGAGGGCCCATGGCAAGGCTCAAATCAATATTTGCTGATATTGGATGGGCATGGCCACAAGCTGATGCATTGCGGCGAGCCAATGGACAATACGTGTATCTCACCAGGCGCCCCCAGGGGTGGTGGCAGCATGTGCTACGTGAAGTTATACGGAGATGGATTTGGAAATCTGATGTTCACTTACTTGAGAGGAAAGATATGCAAGGAATGAAGCACGGAATCAATTATCATATCGCGACCTCCATCCTCAAGAAGGCGGATAATGCTGCAATACGTGAAGATGAGGATGAGGACGAAGAGCCCAAAGTTCAGCCGCCCCTTCTTCTGAATGCTACCGACGTGGCCGTGCCCAAGACCACCCGAGATAAGGTACCTTTCTTGCGTGCATACCTGCAGGGGGCGACCATCACAGGACATCGACTACGGCATACCACGGGTAAACAAGAACACAAGATCTGCCCATTTTGCGGAGCAGAAGATGAAGATATAGATCATATACTCTTTCAATGTGGCCACTGGGACGCATTGAGAGCACCATTATTTGAATACTACAACGTTGAAGCCCTACTTCAACTCCCAGTATGTCTCCGACAGTGTGGACTCATGCCCGACAGGCCCGAGCACGACGCTTTCTTCGGTGAACTACTTCCTGACGAACCTGACCCCCCTCCACCTCCACATTATGAGAATGGAGGGGGTGCCGAGCAACTACCCTTGAAATATGGATTCGCGATTGTGGCTGGAGATGGGGCTTGCCCAGGGCAAGCATCAGACCTTCGCCTGAGAAGATCAGGTTATTCCTTGTACTATGGCCACAACCACAGCTGCAACGTGGAGATGCCACTACGAAGCGTACCTCAAGGAGCACAGAGAGCTGAAGTCGCAGCCCTCAGACATTTTGTAGCATGGTCATGGTGTCCGCAGCTCTACTTGACGGACAGCAGCTATTGTTACCGACAGTGTTCAGCTCTACTGCGAGGTGAATCCATAGCGCCACAGCAACATCAAGACCTCTGGGCCCCTATCGCCACTGGAGTACGTGCGAAGGGCCCAGAGACGTTTCGTATTCAGGAGATCAAAGCACATCGCAATGCCAACAATGTTGGTGAAGCTGAATTACCATTGTGGGAACGCAATCAGAAAGCAGATCAAGGAGCTGTGCGAGCAGCACGGCAGTATCAGGTACCATCGGAGGTGCGCCATCAGCACCTCAAGGACCAGCACCTCTGATTTCTCTTGCAATATACTGCTACACGCATTCTTGAACGCAGAGCCAAGGAGCTGACCAGCATGGGCAGGGACAAGCGTGACGAACGTTGCGCGCAGGCCCAGGCCCTCATCGAGGCTGATTTGGAACAGGCATACCATCACCAACATGAGGATGACAAGCACGACCCTTGGGCGCATCTCGATATGGACCAGGATGGAGAATATCAACCTGATCCGCCTCAAGTGTCAATCCCAAGCGAGCCTCAGCCAGCAGCACCACAGCCTTCAATGACGGCAAGAAGGTTACGACGCAGGACCAAGCCGCCAGCAGCGACACCAAGCCGAACGACCAGAATGACAGCAACGACAGCGAGTGCAGCAGCCTCAAGCTCAGCAGCACCAGCAGCAGCACCAGCAAGCTCAATGATACCAGCTGGAGCCTCAGCCAGCACAATAGCAGAAGCATTACCAGGGGCAGCATCGAGTACAGCAGCTTCATCATCAGGAGCTCCCAACTTTGATCCTGTACTTGATAACCCACGCACCTGGAGTCCAAAGATGGCCTTCCCTGGATTCACGTGGGACCCTGTGGAGCCGAATATTGCGAAGTGGGTGTTTCAGCCGAAGTTACCTGAGATACTAACAAATAAGCAATGGAGCTATCAACAAGCGTTGTTCCCAGCAATCATCTGGCATTTTACCCAGCTGCGTTGGGCGACGGACGACACTAAGAAGGCGCCTTTATCAGTATCATGGGCTGAACTGGCACTGGATTTCAGCATTACAACGGGCTTGCCCCTTGTGACGCCACAAGAGAACCCGCAGACAGCGACGCTTGAGCGCATGGCGAGGTACTTCTCGACAGCAGCAGCCCGCGTTGCCAAGCTCTGCGAATGCAAACTGGCACCCAGACGAGTAGTTGTAACATGTTGTTCACTGACGCCTTTGGGGACCTGACAGGCCCCAGGTTTTTTTACGCAGGTCCACCTTCATCAACCATGATCACACGATGAAGGCGCTGTACGCCGTGGCATTATCAACGACGGAGAAGAATGCTGGCGTCCGAGTACCACCACAATGGTCCTCGATACCACCACCATGTTGGGCACCGCCCAGACTGGATGCAGACATCAGAGACAATGTCAGACCTACTGATCTGGTGGCCTGTGCTGCCTTTGTTGCTCGTGAATCTGGGGAGCATCGCAAACGTGAGCAATGTTCTACGGCCATGAGTGTTGTCAGGGCGACGGTGGAGTACACGGAGCAGGAGCTACGCGACCTCCAGGGGCTCACAGGCCGCAAGAAGCTGAACGAGGAAAAGAGAATTTTGCACAATCGAGAAGCTCGTGAACAATTTGGCACCACTGCATGGCGGCGACAAGAAGCAAACCCCATCTCTGAGGTGCCTCAATTGTGGGGGGGAGACAAAAACCTTCACCATCTCTGCGTGGGGCCGACTACTGTGCAACCGCGACGCCCATCGCGGACCACGCCCGACGGGCCAACGACGGAAGCTGGAGGATTGGAATGAAATAGTGGAGGAGCATAACGTACGCACTACAGCTGCTGGCAACAAATGTCATGTACTTTCACCATTCCGCGCAGACAAAGTTGATCAAGAACTGGAATGTGCACACTGCAAGCAGGTTTCTCAAAAAAGAAGACAGGAGCAACGTTGTGCCGCAATCTGCGGCAAACGATGACATGCAAATATGAGGTGGTAAAGTGGGATATGGAGTACATGACTCAGGTATCCCACACAGTACCTTGGCAAAAGATTACGGCGTTGCATAGTGAGTTGGTGTCTGATTGAATTATTGAGCACGCGGTTTCATGGACTCCAATGGCTTGCTATTCTCGAGGGGAGAGGACACGTAGCGCCCATACGGGTGGGCGCGAATCCCTTAAAGGCGACGGAGCGTGCCTCCCCTCGAGTATTTTCCTTTTGGTTCTACTGTGCATTTGTTATGGCAATGAGCCCGATGCAGGTATTTATCTTTTCTTGACGAAGAATGCGAAGTATCCAGTTGATCATGGTATGGTATTCTGTTATATCTTGACAGATGCTGAATGAATCTGGATTGCTTGGTTGATAGCATATGGCTTGTGAACCCAATCTTCTGATGAGGGAAGCGAGTTACCGAGTTGGCAAAGACTACGATTACTCCCAGGAGAACGTCACAGTCTGATCTAAATTGGCGATGGTGAATGTTTGGGCATACCACTGTCAGGATATGATGCTGGTAGTACTTGTGGTACCGCTGGCAGAAGTCTGATGAGTTATTCACTGCGGCTGTGGCTTGAGTGAATCACAGTGCGTTGAACTGGAGATGGCGGAGGTACTTACCTGTGAGTGCCCAGCTATCAGAATATGGTGTTGGCAGTACTCTACGTATTGCTGGCAGCACTTCATAAAGATATTCACTGCGGTCGCGGCCAAAGCGAACTACACCAGAGCAGAGAGAGAGAGAGAGAGAGAGCCGCCAGAGTTGGACGCCATCCAGTGCAAGGGCATGGCGATCTCTATGGGCGTGGAGTTCTGCTTGACAGGTCAGCTCACGGTTGGGTCCGAGACGTTCACCAAGTGGTCCTTGCTGCGGCCTAGGCTACAGGAGAGCGCGGAGCAAATCATGTCAGCGAAATGTTCTTCGTCGACCCTCTTCCAGAACCAGCTTCAAGATCGCCTGATGCAAGCCATCGGCGACACGGACGCATCGGAGTCGCAGAGCCCTGCTGGGAAGTCCAGTGAGCCCGCCGAGCAGTCTGAGATACAACGTTTCGTGTTAGACGAGAGCCGCGTGCAGACCATCGCCGAATTCGTTTCCAAGAATGCTGCCGACACGCCGCTCAAAACACAGGCACCCCTGTTCGAGCTTCGGAGCGTCGTCTTGAAGGAGATGGTCGCGACTACTGCATCTGATAACTTCATTGCGGCCTTCTCCGACGCCCTGGTCACGGGCCTTGCGAAGGTTTTCCCCGAAGACTGGTGGGTGTGCATGGCTGCCATCGCCGAGTGCGTGGATGGCGGGAAGCTCCCAGACTGGGTCACGACCATCATGAGGCCGAACGACATCGGACACTTTCTGGCGCTGCGGGAGAAATATGCTCTGGATGTGTTGAGAGACATCGTCGCCGATGATGATGCTTCCGCCATGTCGGACGGGGACTGGTTGGCCATTAGCAAGCTCGTGAAGGCCATCAAGCGCCCAGATGTCAACAAGAGCGGCGTGCTGGACATGTTCGACACCATCGGACGGAACGCTGCGCGGGACCACATACTCATGGGGGGCAAGTATGCTAGCGTCTGGGCTTCCTTCTTGCAAGTCGGCACCCATCCCACGCAGGGCGTGACATTTCATAATAGCATGATTGGGTCAACTCGGCACACATCAACAATCAAATATATTGGCCCCGTGATTCCCGAAGTCGGTGTTCTCAACTCTGAGAGACCGCGTTTCACGGGCGCTCGCCTCGGGAACATTCGGCGGCCGCGTTTCGAACCGCGGGGGACCCCACCCCCCCCACACTCGGCGGCGTCGATCAGAACCAGGAGGGCTCCCCTCCCCCTGAACCCCCCCCCTTCCCCAAACCCCCTCCCCCCCAGGTGGGGGTGGCTCCAACACCTCACACACACACACACACCCACCCGGCGACGGCGCCGGGGCTGGCGCTGGAGGCGGCCAGCAGCGCCGACGGCGGGGACGCAGCAACGATGACCAAAGAGGGCTCAGGCAGGGGAAAGGGGGGGGTGTTCCAAACCCCCCACCCGCTGGCGCCTGCGCCAGCGCCGGCGCTGGCGGCGGCCAGCGGCCAGCAGCGCCGACGGCGGGGACGCAGCAACGATGACCAGAGAGGGCCGAGAGGCCGCAAAGGGGAAACACAAAGCGCTATATCGAGCCCTCGCCCCGAAAAAAACACTGCCGAGAGGCCCTTAGGAAGGTCCAGGAAGCTTCACATCTGCTCCTCAGACGCCCCCGAAACCCCTCTGACGAGACATCAAGAGGCATTCATTAGAACTTTGACCCAAAGCCAGAACACACTGGCGGGAAGACCCGAAGGCCACACCACCACCACCACAAACCGCCACACCACCACCACCACCACCACCACAACCACCACCACAATCCACCAGTACCACAACCACCACCATCACCACAAACCACTACACAACCACCACCACTAAAAACGCCACCACCACCACCACCACAAACTACCACAACCCACCAGAACCACCACCACAACCACCACAAAAAACCACTACACCACCACCACCACCACCACCACCACCACCACCACCGCTACCACCACCACCAGAACCAAAACCCACCACCACCATCACCACAAACCACCACAAACCACCACACCACCACCACCGCACCACCACCACCACCACCACCACCGCCACAACTACCAGCACCACCACCACCACCACCACCACCACCACCACCACCCACCACCACCAGCACCAGCACCACCACCAGCAGCACCAGCACCACCACCACCACGACAAACCACCACGACAAACCACCACCACCACCACCGCCATACACCACCGCCACCACCACCACCACCTCAAACAACCACAAACACCACAAACCACCACACAACCACCACCAACACAGCCACCACCACCACAACAACCACCACCACTACCACCACCACCACCACCACAATCTACCACACCACCACCACCACCACGACCGCCACCACCACCGCCGCCACCACCAGCAGCACAACCCACCACCCCCACCACGACAACAACAACAACCACCACCAACACAAACCACCACACAACCACCACCACCACAGCAAACCACCACGCAACCCACCACCACCACCACCGCCACCGCCACAACCACCACCTCACCACCAGATCAACTTACCACCGCCACCACCGCCATCACAAACCACCAAACCACCACCACCACAACCACCGCCGCCACCACCACCACCACCACCACCACCACCACCACCACCCACCACCACAACCATCGCCACCACCACCACGACCAGAAACCACCACACCACAGCCACCACCATCACCGCCACAGCCACCACCACCACAACTCACCACCACCACCACAAACCACAACACCAGCACCATCACCACCACCACCCACCACCACAACCACCACCACCACCACGACAAACCATCTCACCACCACCACCACGACAACAACAATCACCGCCACCACCAGCACCACTACCACCACAACCCACCACTACCACAACCAGGACCACCACCACATCCACCACGACAAACCACCACACCACCACCGCCACCACCACCACCACAACCCACCACCACCACAACTATCACCACCACCAGAAGCCACCACACCACCACCACAACCCACCACCACCACCACAGCCTGCCACCACAACCACCACAATAACTACCACCACCAACACCACCACCACCAACCACCACACCACCACCACCACCACCACCACCACCATCGCCACAACCACCACAACCACCACAGCCCACCACCACCACCATCACCACCTCAGAGAGGCCCCAAGAGACGCCCAAGAGGCGCACAGGAGGCTTCACAAATGCCCTTCAGAGGCCCCCGAGAACCCTCCGACGAGAACCCAAGAGGCATCCATTAGGCAGTAGGACTCTGACCCAAAACCCAGGCAAGGTGGCGGTGCGTCGTCGTCGTCGTCGTCGTCGTCGTCTGCGTCGTCGTCGTCGTCGTCGTCGTCGCCGCCGCCGTCGTCGTCGTCGTCGTCGTCGTCATCATCATAATCGTCGTCGCCATCGTCTTCGTCGACGCTCCCCGCCGCCGCCGCCAGCCGCCGCAAACGCCGGCCCAGAGAAGGAAAACGTCGTCTTCATCGACGCCCCCCGCCGCCGCCGCCAACCGCCGCCGACGCCGGCGCCGGCCCGAGGAGAGGGAGAAAGGAAGGGGGGGTCGAACCCCCCCCCCCGCCCCCTTTTCCGTCACGGGAAAAGGTGGGGAGGGGTGGGGGTTCGAACCCCCGCCCCTTCAATCCAGGGGGGGAAGGGGGGTCAGCTTCAGTTCACGCGGACAGTGCAATGCATGCAAGCTAAGTTAAGTTCTAATTAAGTATGAGGCGGACAGGAGCATATTTACTCCCCCCGCGGCGGGCCGCGTAGAGCCCATCCAGCCACAGCACCCCCGGCCTGTACGTGTGCACAACCACCGGAACCAACCCGAAAAAGCTTTTACGGCTCAACGGTGGCTGCCAGGGGGCCAAGGACCGAAGAGGCTCGACGTTTCCCACCATTGTTATAAATAGTTTCTCTCCGCTGGACCGGCTTAGCCGACCAGTAGAGAGGTCCGCGCCCAACACGCTTAGCGCGTGGGTAAAGTGTTTCGCGTGCGCCTGCCGCGGACGAAGTCACGCGGGCCGCGCTCAGTTGAGGTCCCCCCACGGATTGTACGAACTCTCTCGCCTGGGCGGCGCCGGAGGCGGCGGATTTGAAGTCGCCGATCCCCCCGCCTGTGCGTCCATGCCACGAGGCGTGCGAGACCGCCCTCTTTCTCTGTCAGCATTCCCAACCAGTGCCGCCTCTCTCGGCGGGAAATGTTGTTCATGCTCCCATTTTGATAGCCAGGTCCAGTAGTCCAGATTGTACCATTCATCGTTAGTAAGCCACATGATCCTATTCCGGTGGATGCGGTACCCAACGAGGATTCCATTCACGTAGCACGGGTAGGACTTGTCACAATCGTATTCGTAGCCGCATCCTGCGACACTGCTGGCAGCATCCGAGGCAGCGCCTGCGGCAGCGTCCACCGCCGCGGGCAGCGCAAGGCCGGCGGCAGCATCAGCAGCCGCGTCTGAGGCATCATCCATGGCTGCATCGCGCGCGCGTCGCAATTCCGACCGATCCCTCGTGTTGGGATATGGTAGGTTAGCCTCTCTGGTCGGCACGGCTGAGCCGGCGACAGAACGTGGGGAACCAGTAGCTTCCTCAGACGCCTGAGCATCTGAGAAGCCAGGTCGAAGAGACGGCGTGCGAGACAAAGGTCTCGCCTTTGGTCCAGCAGGCGCACGTGGCCCCACGATCTCGGCTTCGCCGTCGTGCTCAGGGTCATTATTCCTACCGTTCATAAATTGTATTATACTTCTGGCAGCAGTTGCTGCAGCGACACCATAATCCGCATGCAGTGCGGAAAGGGCCATCTTCTTTGTCCTGGAGATCGGTACCGGGGTCAGGATACTTATCCTGTAGCCAAGTTATGGCATCTTGTGTTAGAGCACCATGGCAACGGACGTCATTATGTACCTTCCTGCCCATCTTGTGGGCCCATATTTCTACAATGTCGTCTGTCTCAACAGCCGCACGAATGCGGCAGTCCAAGGCATATTCGTCGGTCCGTTTCTTCGATTGAATTCACGAACAATTTCGAAAATCCTGATGGGCCGAAGGCCCAGTTCCATGTGTTGTGCCGGTACGAACCACTTGTCATCCACTATGGTCTTGATGATCTCCGGGATCACGTAGTCTGCCGTTCCGGCCTGGGTAACCCTGCCGGGTGTAGTAGGGTTTATTCCCGTGTGTTCAATTATGTAATGAGCGGTAACCTCTCGAACTTCGTCCCCGAAACATCTTATTTTGATCAAAGGGTCCTCATGGTGAAAGTATGTGCGTCCCTCAGGTTCGTCAAGAGCGAGGAGTCCGTCAGTTATCGACGCGGCCTTAGGCCCGCTGATCACTTTGAGGTCCAGATCCATTTGCGACTGTTCGCGTGCCCTCGCGGCTGAGCCGGCGGCATGTCGCAACACGGGAATAATAAGACGATGGCCCCGACACATGCCAACCCGTCTTGAAACGGAGTGAGAACTGCGAGTCGGTCGCGCTCTAAAATTGTTCTCCCAGGCGACCGGTAACCTCGCAGGAGGGTTGTCGGTGTCGACGTTGTTTCCAGTGTCCTCAGGAAATACGCCGAACCAAGATATGTCAAACTGCATGGCATCATCTATTGTGGCAAGCGTAGGAACAAAGAGGTTTGCTCTCCTCATGTTGTTGAACCATCGTACCCAGCCGATCCGAGGAGTGATTAAGTCATCCGGTTCATCAGGCCAGTGAAATGCTTGTAGGGCTGGGCAGGATCTGGGGCGAGCGTACTGGTCAAAACCAATCGCCCGCAATTTCGGCCACCATTTATGAATGGGCGGGGTTTGCCTCCGTACACTTCTGGCCGAGTGTTCTAGCCACGATATAAATCTCTTGACCAAAGGCCTTAAGTATTGGAAGAAAGGAGCATGTCGCGCCGGAGGCTGAGCCTCGGCGTTTTCTGGGACCCAAGCTGGAAAGTTTCCCTGCTGGCTGTTGCCAAATATTGTGCCAGCAGCCGCCATTGTGGCAAAGTTGGAGGCCCATTTTCGCTCCTGCTGATTGTTGTTGGCGACGTTTCTCGCGACGTTAGCAGAAGGTCTCCCTTGTCTCTTTATCCGCGCATCCATGTACTCATGACGATTCCATGACAGAGTTGCTTCTTCATCCACTATTATCCAAATGCCATGTGCCTCAAGGGACTGCGGGATAGTTTTGTACCTCCACGTCTGGGTCATGTAATCGTGTGAAACCCTGTATGTATATCTGATTGGGCAATTACAGACGGGACACAAGCAAAACCTGTCCTCACCCAGTGGTAACGGAAACAAATCTCCCATCGTCATCCCACGGGGTAGATAGAATTCGATCTTGAATCGCGGTTTCCAACCTTGTCTCGTGGTCCCAATTAATAATCAGTCTCTCCCCTGTATTAACCCAGGCAATAATCGACGCGTTGCGAAAGTGACCTCGTACGAAGACAACTCGCGGTCAAATAGCACCGTCCAGCGCATCTGATTTGCCTGCCTCACGAGGGAGACGGCTTTGTCGATGTCCGTGAATTTCGGCACCTCCCGGGACACCAATGTCCCGTCTGGGCATACTCTGTACGAGAAGCGGGTGAGCACTCTGCCAGTGAAAACAAGGATAATATCCCAATGCTCATGATGCTTGAGATTGGGGAGACATGGCCAGAGGTAGCGCATGTCATTCACGTGCAAGGTACCCACCTTTGGCGGTTCCCCATTCCGAGCCTGGTTGCCCATAGGTACTACAGTTTTTATGGTGGGTGGTTGTCCATATCTCCTTTGGCTTAGCCACGGAGGAAAGTCCTATGGGTCAGGCATAGTTGGGCTGTTGTGTGCCGGAAGCAAACGCAATAAATCGTAATCTGCGGCATAACAAAGCCCAGAGTTGCCCTTCGGAAAGCGAACGTGTCCACTCGTAGATTCCAAAAAAGTCTGTAGGCCCGTGATATGTAGAAGAGATCCGTGACTCCTGACTTGGCCAGGGTCGCACGGGACATAAATTCTCTCAATCGAAGCGGTGAACGTTGAGTGTCCCTGGCATGCCCTATAGAATATCGGTATGGGCATTTCTCTTCCATTGTTCTCTTGCAGAGATATGTTATTGTGTTTTCCCACAGAGCGTGGATTAGTGCCCCAACAATCTTGGGGCTGTCTTTAGGGGAAATTCCCAAAACATCGATTGTCCCTGCCAGCTAAGCTGCGCGCAACCAAGGCGTATGATTGGAAAGTAAAACCGTCATCATATAGTTTCTGCACCAGGTCTCGAAAGTAGACCCAGCCTCCTGATGATCTAGCATAGTCCGAGCAGTGCCTCGCGATGTATACAGCACATTGGCCTATCATCATGGCCAAATCATCCGCTCGGAAACTCAGGCCACTCCAGGTGTCCGAACTGCCTAAGGCAGCCGGGTTTTCATCGTCATCTTCTCCAACTATAAGTGGCCGCAGGCACGCATAGGCACCCGGAGAAAACCCGTCCGGACCGTCATCGGAATGAAACTCGGCTCTCATATAACCCTTTGCTTGTGCGAAAGATCCGTCGTCCTGATGGGGACCTGCCAATATTGCAAAAATGGGATCTTGATGGCTTCGATGTCCGGTGGTACAGGACCCGCGATACGGGCGTCCTGGAGCATCTGTTTTAGAGGTCCAGGCGTAGCCTGAAGTATGCGATGGCGTTCTTCTGTTGTCACATGCAATCGTTTCTCTTGAAATACAGCAGCATGCCCCACCGTTACTTCTCGGTCCCCATCGTAAGGGTCCCTGTACTTCGGCTGCCCCTGTCTTTTATCTGGAATACGCGGAAGACACGATCTTCGGAACATATTCGTAGACGCCGGTCCATGTGGAAAGGCTTCGTCGCCCATTGACTCCAGAAATTGAGGATCATTCTCGCGCGGGAACTTTTTGCAAGAGTCCTCCGATCCTACGTCCATTTCTTGTACTTCCCGGCGGCCTGAGGCCCCCGGCGGCGGCCGAGCTCGGCTTTTGGGAACACGCGTGGCCCCAGCATCGCGAATATTCAATGTTCCTTCGTCTGACGGCACTTATGTCGGACTCGATTGCTCATCTCGTGCTTCGCGGCGGCTCTCTTGTTCCGCTCCGGCTGAGCCGGGCGAAGGGGCAGGAGGAGTAGGCACTCTGACCTTACCCCCAGAACCTTCTGCCTTTTTACGTCTTGACCATCGAGGTCCGCCCGCTATCATCGGAGCGCGCACAAAATTTCTGTTCACCTTCAAAATTTGTTCGACGATAGCATCAGCAAATTCATTCCAGCTGTTATCTGCTCCAGCTCTTCTTGTATATTCATCTCATAAATGCCTTTAGCTGTCTTAATATATGATGCAGCAGCAACTCTGAACCTTTGCATCAGAAGAGTGTTGTCCTGGGCGTCATGCGCTCTCGACTGTAGCCCTCGCAAGTGGTAAAAGAAGTCTTTTTCATTTCTCAACACTGAACAGGATCTCGGATACTCAAAATGCAAACACGAGACCTCTTGTATTGTCATTATGATGGCAGTAATGTCTTCATCTCCTTCCAAGTCAGGTGAATGCTGAGATGAATGGCCCCCGTCCGACTGAGCCGCGGGGCTAACGTCGCGCATGTTCATTACATCATCGTTTCCATCTCCTTCAGGAACACCAGCATTACCCGAGGTAGCCTTCGCCTCTGCAGGTGGGGCATGCGCAGATCGGGATCGTTCACCCGCGGGACCGCCACCGCCACGAGGCGGGCCGTCCCGGCGCCTGGTCCAACTGGGTGCCCGTTTGGAAGGTGCTTGTTTGGAGCGAAGCTCATTTGTCGGAGGGCTCCGAGTAACGGACGAGGAGCCAGAAACGTTGGCCCCGGCGAATATATTTAATTCGGGCGGAGGATCAGGAACGCTCGGCCTCCAAGATCTGCTGCCAACTGCGCCTGAGCCACTCGACTTAGCCGGCGGCGGGACAGTCATAGAAGCGGCGGGGTCTCTATCATATCTAAGCATCTTCGCTGGCGGTTGACCAAAGTTCTCCGACCTGGCATCAGTCCTCGGTGGAGGAGCCTTCTTGGGAGAAACCTCTTTCGCAGGCGGAGCATGCGCCTGCCTAGTGACATTCGACCGTTGGTCCGGAGGACTCGATGGGGCACGAATCGCTGGCGGGGCCTTCTTGGCGGGAATTTCTTCCGGCCCACCAGGAGGCGGAGGAACAGGGGGCCGACTAGCAGCCCTCGGGGGCGGCGCCTTGCGGGTCCTCTCGGGCTTCGCAGGCGCCTTTCCAAGATCAGGGACGTCCTTTTTATCCATAGAAAACAGAATGCCGGACGGCTTAGCCGCCGGCAGCTCCTTCCCGCCCCCTTCGGCTGCCCTCTCTTTATCCTTTGCTTTCTGCTCAACCAGCTGAACTGATCTCTCCGAAGCCTCGCCCCTATGTATTGGGTGAATCTTGGTCAGTCTGACTCCTTTTTCTTGGAGCCAAGGCCAAATATCATCGTATGGTTCTTCGTCTGTTTCGCCTTGTCCCCTCAAATAGGGGCCCCCCCCTTCTGCCATTCGAAAGAAGTCAAGCCGGGGACCCACGCCGTTTGAGCATCCCAGACTTTGTTCGCGTGCTCCGTCCGTTTTTGATCTCGGTATCTTTCGAACTCGAAATCCACATCCAGATTCCATTTTTGTTTTCTGGCAACATGCTGCAAATGTGTCCATGCTCAGTAACCCACACGGCGGCTGCAGTCCAATGATAGAGTCTCAATTCGTATAAAACATCAGTCTCTGGATCTCTCACGTACTGAGTCGGTGATCCTCTCATGGCTTTGGTCGTCTTGGCATAGTAGACAGTCTCGGCCGTAACCCAAATACCATCTCCAAAAGTCTCCTCCGCAATGGAGTAAGTGGTGTGAGTGCTGGGATTGTCAGTACATGGAAATGAGTACACCCCAACCACATTTGTTTTCACGCTTCCGCCGTATTCGGGATTTGAAGGAAGCAACTGATGTCCCTCCAAAATAGCATGAAGGGTGGTCACTGACGTACCATGTGATTGCTTTGTCCAGCTGGTGGATGGGTCTCAGACCTCCGCAAGCTTAACTTTTGACAGGAAGAAAGGCAACGCTAATTCGACGCAGTGGGCTTTGCCAACTTTGTGGGATGTCAACCTCAAGTCTGCCCAATTCAAGCGATCGGCCACGGTGGCATTCAACTTCCGCACCGACCTTTCAGCTTTGATCCTGAAGAAACGAGCCCCGTTCGGCACTAGATGTTCCGTGTCATCGGTGGAACTCTCGTCGTTTGCTGGAGCATCCTGTGGGCAAGCCATGCTGGGCTACTAGCATATTCTAAGATCGTTGTCCGTTCCCAGCTATGAGGGGGATCTCTTCCCCCAGCGACCTCAGCAGCTCGCCCCTCCTCGCCTGGGCATGCGTTACACGGCATCATGCCCCGGTGAAGTTTACCACTGGCGACTGTGAATGGGCAAAGGAAATTATGACGAATAACCTCTCCTGTCCTTGCATCTTTCATTGGCAGACTCTTTATCTGCTGATATTCCTCATGGATCGGCCACAAATATTCCTCCTCCCCAGGGCATCCCTCTTTCGGCCTCCTTGGAAACTTGCGCTTTTGCCTCTTACTGATCAAAGTCAACTCACCCTCAGGGCATTTCTCACGGATGGTTATTTCAGCTGTTTCCCCGGGGGTTTCGATGTCCTTGATACTGGTTGGAGGAGCCAACGGAGGGGCGCGCGGTGATTGGGCCGTCATCGCGCTAGAACCAGAGCCCGTTCCGGCTGAGCCGACGGATTTGGCCTTATCAGTTGCGGCAACAACACCGGGTTGGCCGGTCAAAACTTCAGTGAATACAGGGACCGCAATGCCACCTGGCGTTGCACTACTCGCCGCAACGGCTAAGCCGCTCGGCATCGCCGTTGGTGCTGCTTTGTTAAGTTCCTTGAGTACGGCACGCATTGGCTCATCATTATGGATTCCCTCGGTCGCCGGTCCCCGGGTCTTTCCCCTTGGTGGCATTCCAGGACAGAAGATTCCACCGCGGGGCAAAAAGTAAGCATCATCCTTCCACGGGAAGAACTCACCATAAACAGCGTCTTTTCCAGGAAGTCTTTAAATTCATCTGAATAGAACGAATGTATAGCACCGCCTCCAGTTCCGTTTGAAACGACTGGGAAGTGCTCATCGGTCAGTGGTTCCTTAAAAGGAAGCGCGCCAAGTATCGACCTGGGAACGTTACCTTCTGTGGGGGGCCAGTCCTGCCAATACATGACAAGGTCTTGGACTTTCGCCTCCTGTTGGGCGTACTTGTCCTCCCTCACTGGGCAACTTATGCGGCCATCCCCGACGGCTGAGCCGCCGGCAGGCTGACAGAAAAATAGCACAGCCCGTTTGGCTGTTTTAATCATGTAATCGGCACACAATTCAGCGGCAATGACCTTTCGGGATTTCCCCCCATCATACACTTGATAATCGTCATGGGAAGCACTGAAATGGAAATTATCCTCATGGCGGTGCCTAAGCTGGCGGTAGAGACTGACACCGTCGAGGATCATTATTCTGGGGAACAGTCATATCGTTTTACAGCGTTCAATCCGACGGTTCATTCTGGTTCGGACCATAGTGGCAACATCGCCATCGCCCCACATCGGGACGACGCCGCCATCGCCTACTTGCCAACACTTCGAGTCCCCGCCGACACACATTATGTCCATAGTCCCCTGTTGGGACCGTTTCATTATATCGTCGATCAAATCCACGGCGTCCTTTATCATCTGCCTGAGGCTCCCTGCGAAATCAAGCGGGTTCTCAGTCCTTTTGCGCCCACTGCCTACTCCGTTTAATTTGCCCGAATTGTCAACAATGTCGTTGAGATTCCAGAAAGTGAAGCGAATTGGGGTGTGCGTCCCTTCTTTATAATACCATTGATCACCCCGCCGAAAGCTCGCAGAGGCGGCGGCAATACCGTTGAGTAGTGCTCCACTCTTAGCCGACTGCGCGCTTCCAAATACCGAATTTCGCAGGTTGTACTCAGGCATAAGGCTCGGCTTAGCCGCCCCTGATGCGTCCTTGAACGCAATTGTGGAATCAGAAACGATATGAACAGAACATGACCAACTACGATGCGACCCATTCTTCATCTGGGTCAGCGGTCGGAAGAAATCCGTCACAGATTTCCCCGTGGGTGACATGGCGGCAAGATCTTCTCCGGTGAATGGAATCCACGAGGGGCCATGGACCTCGGCGATCTTTGTAATTGCCTGACATTTCTTTGCAAAATCCAAGCCATTTGACCAGAATCTCAATTTGGGGTCCGTGACTTCCATATAGAGGTCCAGGATTTCCTCCGCCATCACTCGCCATTCATTCCGGGGGGGGCTCGGATCAGGCCCAAACTCCCCTTGCATTCGAAGATGCTCAAGGACGTTCCATGGGCCGCGACCGATGCAAGGTCTGTCTTCGGGCTCGGGTTCTGACGCTGCGGGCCCCGAGTCCGGCGGCCCACCTCCTCCTCCTCCCCCTGGGGGGGGGGTCATCTCGCGAGGGAAACCCGCCAGACGGTGGTTGTTCCCCATCACCGCCGGCTGAGCCGCGAGGTGGGGCCCCGCCGCTGCCTCCATTGGCTAAGCCAAGAGGATTTTCAATGTAAGGAGGCTGGCCGGCAGGTGGTTCGCCGGCCGCCTGTTTCCCAGTCCCATGGTCATCCAATGATGGCTGATATTGGCCCGCGAATGCTGGTTGGCAATCCTCGGCGATCGGGTCGTCGGGCGCCTCCGTTGCAGTCTTCGGCTTCTTTTGCGGCGAGTCCTCATCAGCATCTGGGTCGAGTCCGTCTCCGGCATGCCATTCCTCAAGGTTCTGCGGCCTCTTCCAGGGACGTTGTCTTTTCCTCCAGTGCACGGCCTGCTTGGGTGCATCCTCGAAGCACGCCGCCTTTGCGGCGGCAGTAAGGGCTTCCTCAACCACGTGCACTGGTACACTGTATTTTCCTTTTACCACTGGAAAAGCGAACATCGTTCCCCACCCTTCCCCAACGGCTGAGCCGTGGGGAGGCTTTCGAGGGGAAGGCCTCCACATGTCAATCCAGACCTTGCGGGGGCCTGTCCCCAGTGATCCGCCACTGGTACGCTCACATAACTGCCCCAGTGGGTCTCGCACCGAACGGCTGGGCCAACGGCGGGGCCAAACACTTCTCCCGGCTCGAGCGTTCGTATTATGCCACGAAAGCTTTCTTCTGGGGGGTCCGTGTACACCCTACTGGTCAGCTTCGTCTTTTCGTCAGGATACGTTTGGAGGAACGTTCCCACGGGGATTTTGTCGACGGCAGGAGGGGCACAATCGAAACGGCAAGTGGCCTTCCGCTCAAACATAATCCAATGTACCGTCCATGGGTCTTGGGAGACCTGGGAGTATAAACGCTGGAATATCGTCTGAGACGTTGATTCCAGGTCCGCCCTCAATGCAGTCACGACGGCGTCATTTCTTGTGTAAAAATATGTCGTTCTTCCACATCGTGCAGCGCCAACCCCAGCCCTTGGACGGCACAAATTTGATGGTTCCGTCTTTGGGTCCCGCTCGGGACCACTCCCTCAGTTTGTCAGGGAGGCATTTGAAGACTTCTTTGTTTCTCCATGAGCCGACGTCTTCAACATTGGGGTCAGCCACTTTCTTTGAGCGCGTATTATCCTGGGGAGCAGTCTCCATCTCAGTATCACTCTCGGATACAATGTTACGTGGGCTAAAAAGTTCATGTCCGGCCCCATCCAGCTGAGCCGGTGGGCCAGCCTTCCCGCTCGGCTGAGCCGGCGTTAAGGCTTCTCGAATTGTGGCGAGGAGAGCATTATTGTAATCCTCTTCCTCTCTGCCCTTGTCTACAACAACGTCGGAATCAAACTCATCCACGATGTCGTCAGAAGGGATAGAGACCGCGTCATCACCCAATGGCCCGACCGCCTTCTTCCCCAGCGGTCGACACATGGGTTCAGTCGTTGATGTCTCCGGCACGCGGAAACCGCGGCAAGCGGGATTCGAGCAGCCGCCGCAAGGCAACCGCTCGCCTCTACGGGAGGCCGGTCGCGGGGCAGCCCGCGCAGGCTGTTGGGCCGAAACGGCGGCGGCGCAAAAAAGGATTGGGGGAAGAGGTAGGACGACGACGAGACGACACAACTCTCTCTGCGGCGTTGGCGACGGCAAAATCAACCTGCTTGGCAAAATCATCAGTGTAGTCTTCAGCGCTCTTACACTGTCGTCCCCTAGCCTCAACATGCCCGCGTGCGCCATCACATCTACGCTCTAACCCCTCCGCAACAATGGGAGAGGTGGTGGCTATCGTCCAGGGCTTTTTCATGAAATTACCCTTGCTATCCTTCAATCCGCATGCGCACCCGCGCAACGCCGTCTTGGCAAATCCCAACTCTCGAAGAAAACTCTTTACCTGAGGGTCTCTCCAATAATTACACTGGGTAGGCCACTCAATACATACAACGCCCCCCGCTTCGTGCACAGCACGGGCAATCTCACGGAAATTCCAAAACAGATAACGGAAATCAGTTCTAATGCCCCGAAGTCTGCGCATAGCCCTGTGGTTTCCAGTACGGAAATAATGCGCCTCGTTCACATACTGCCAAGGGAAGCCTCCAGTACACGGCATGGAACCCCACAGCGTGATATGTTTTCCCTTGAAGGTAGCTATGTCGTGTAGCGCTATTTTGAGTCCCTCATCCGTCCTCATGTCTTCTTTCTCGGTGTACCGAATCACTTTACATGAGTTGTCAACGAAATTCTTCGGGTCTCCTATTCTACTTTGGGGGCCGCAACAGTACTCTAATAAAAGTCTTTCCCCTGTCCACTGAGTGGCCGGGGCGCAATCTTCTCGGATTTTAAATTCTGTGTATCCCGTCCATTTGCTTAGGCAATAATCACCGTCGCTAGAATCGCCATCTGAGTCGTATTCAAATGGGCGATGATATCTTCTTCCTTCATCACGCCAATTTTCGATGCGATCTATCGTCAAACCTTGTTGGGAGTTGACGGCATAGGTGCGACGTTTATCATCCAGCTTATCGAGCTCGACGGGACAATCCCCGATTGTCGGCATGAATGTGACAAGTCTCGGAACATGGTGATATCGTGTCAAACTCTGTCCTTGTCTCATCCATTCATCCCTCTCGTCAGCGAAGTTGGCAGCCACCGCGGAGTGCGGATTGTGAAGCGGGCGATCTTCGTTAGAAACAATCTCCGTACTTTCAGGTCTCATGGAAGGCTCTGACTCGCTTTCACTATCCGATATTCCAAACATGGTTTTCATCTCGTGATCGGAGCTTCTTTTGGTGGTGTTCTCGATCGCTCTCGTTTTCTCTGAGCTTCTGCTGTAACATTCTTTGCCCATCCGAGGAGTGACATTACCTGCAACATCAGCTGAGCTGACTGCATTCTTCGTCGTTAACACCCCCTCGGCTTGGCCGGGGGCAGCCACAACAGGTTTGCCTTTGTTGGGGCGCTTTCTCTTTTTGTTTGACTTCTTGCTAGGCATGGCAGCTCCTCTCCGCAAGGCTGAACTAGGGCCCAGGCGGGGCTTGAGAACCCCCCCGGGTTTCAGGGGAAATCCGTCAGAAAACCAAAAACATTGAGTCAAGATAACCTTGGTACCGCTTAGCGGCCCAGAACTTAGGCGTCACTATGTTGCCAAGGTATGAAACTTTGACCCATGCCACTGGGTCAACGAATCGTTTTGTTCCAATATCAGCAGCCTCGTTTTGTGTTCATTCGTATTGTAGTTGAACAAGGCCACGAGAAAATTGTTCGGACACAGCTGCTGCATCGATTCTATGCGTTCTTGGTAGGTGCATCAGCTTCATTGACCCGCCTGCCTTGATGACTTTGCAAACTGCTTGGTTATCTTCCAAGAACAAACATCGCGCAGGTCTATCCAGCAGAATCTCCCACAGCGGCAATGCCGCAAGCAGCTCCTTGCGCAACGCAAGGTCGGCCGCAACGATCTCGGCCTCAAGTGTACTATGAGATACGCATGTTTGTCTTTGCGAACTCATCGATTGGCCTGCCCGTGTATACGGGCCCCATATTGCCTGGTAGCTGGCGCTCGTGCTCCTGCGTGTTCGAATGTCACTCGCCAGATCTGCATCATAATATTGCTTGAACAGAACATCCTCCTTTTTGTCACCCACCCACGAGATCATACGATAATGGGATGTACATTTTATGAAACATATGAGGCGGAAGAGGTCAATGTCTTGTTGTTCTGTCCATTTTGTGATGCAGCTGGCAGTTTAACACACAGCACGGAGTAAGTCGCATCTGGCCATTCTAGCCCCGTAGAGTATTTTTCATCCACACTTTTGCTGCAATGGGTTGATGCACTCCCGACTGAGTCGGTGGCTCAGGGTCATCGGGGCTAGCTGCTGCGGCATCAAGGCCAAGTACCTCTATCTCATTATCAGGAGGGCCGGTGTCAACGTTGATCTGTAACGCTGACGCTATAGCCTCTTCAGCTGGTGAGTAAATCTCTCCTCTGGGGCCGCCCTGTCCGTCTTCTAAATCAGTAGGTTCTGGGCCGAACGGGGTACCCGCGGCAGGATATGCGGCCGGGTCTGCGTCCGTCAATTGAGCGCATAGGGTAACACAAGAATCGAAGAACCCTGTCATATCGTATTCGATGACTTTCACTAGTTTTGGTTCTCTCGGCTGGTATGGCTCGGTCGTCTGAGACGCCGAGTCACCCCCCGTTTCCCCCTCGCAAGTCTCGTCTGCGACGGAGGCGTTTTTTCTTAATTTTGGGAGGAGGCGGGTCGAGTACCACAGGCAATTCCCCGCGCCACTCAATTGTCTGAGTTGATAGTCTATGCTCGCATCCCAAATATCGTCCAAAAGCCGTTGGAGGATCTATTTCTATGCCCTTAGGGCAGTTTTCCGAAGGTTCTTGAAGTAACTCCCATCCCTGGGCTAGCTTGTCGGCGGGTCCCGACAATTTGAAATCATCGATATAAATGATCAAGAAGATTTGCACTTCTTTGTGGGAAATAACAGCTGCGCCACGGACTACATGTCACGAAACCTTTAGCCGTGACATGTCCCTCGCAATGCTGCTCCCAATATCCGCCCGAATCAGGATCTCCGCACAGAGATCAGCACAGTGGACACACGGGGTTCCCAATGTTGGACCACGCATTGGGCCATTCGTCACGAGGCAAGAAAACCCACGTAGGAGTGCCTCCCAACTTCGATTGTGTGTAAGCTTGTCGAGCATCAGCTTGTTCGATGCTATGGCCTTCAAACAGCCCGTAGGCATCGGCTGCCTTGCTGGCCTGCATCGTCGCGGGACTGCTGGAAAGTTCCTGAATTAGTGCCACGTCCTTGTTTTGATCTCTAACACTTGAACCGTCCAAGACCACCCGACCTCTGTACTTGCGGCCTTTGTGTCCTAACGGCAATTCCGAATTCTTTTCAACGAGGATCGCAAACAAACGGCCAAACTGTGTCGTTTTCCCTTTGAGTTCGGCAACAACATCGGAATATTCTCTAACACCATCTTCTGCCCACGTGCCGATGTCGCGCAATCTGCCCCACTCTTTCCTCAAGGCAGCTCGAGCGTCTTCGTTTGCCTTTGCCTCGTCTTTCGAGACAGATCCGGCTACAGCGGCATCTATGCGAGCGCATTGCCAGTAATTGGGAAGTTGGAAGGGCTCACCAATGACGGATCTTATATCGGCACAAAGATTATAAAGATATTGCAAATCAAATCTTTCTTCGTCACGATGGTTGATATCTATATCTGAGTTATCTCGTAACGGCATTCGAAGCACGCTTCGCCGCGACGCGGCGGCCGCCGGACTCAAGGTCTGGTTTGCCTCTTCGTTGTCCTCAAATTTTCCGTTATCATCATCGGACAAGATCCCTGCCGGCTGAGCCGGAGGGTAGCCCGTCTCTTGCAATAGCGCCCCCATACCATGTCTGTTTCCACCAAATGTACTCGTCATCCGACAGGTGTTCGTTAGGAACATCTTCTTCTGATGAATCATCAGTTTGAGATGTGATTTGACAGCCCTGGGCGTTTCGCGACGCCGCCCCTCGCCCACTGCCAGGGGTGCAGCACAGGCTGCCGTTTTGCATTCGACGCAACTGCTCAGCCACCTCAGGTGCAGTTAGCCTGGCTTCGGTGAGAGCCGCAAGTGGCTGAGCCACTGCGGGATCGGGCGGCGTCGGTGGGTCGTCCACATCTAGACCAATATCACGCAGAAGACCGAGGCAGGGGCCGGGATCCTCTACACCGAAGAATCCTCTCTTCTCTGCCTTATATTGTTCCACGGCCTGTCGGCGCTGGGCTTGGGTCATGTTGAACCACCGTCCAGGATGTATTCCAGGATGGGTAGACTCAGGTAACTTCTTTAACCATTGGGCACTGTATTCTGTGACCCACACGCGGGTTACGGGCACATAATCAGGGACATAATAAAGAACAATTCGTATGCTACATGTCTTTCGACGACCTGTCAACTGGAGCATGTGAATTAATTCATCTTTTGTAAGTCCAGCAACAATCCGTCTGTCTTCGAAGTACTCCATCGTATCCAAAGTTTGAGTTGTTCGGGCGAGAAGCTGCCCTTTCCCTGGAACTTTCTCACGCGGCTTAGCCGCTGAGCAGTTGGACTGTCTGTCCAAACGATACTCGAGTTGTGCGAGTCCCAGCTCTGGGTTATTATCTGCAGGATGGGAGTCGCGCTGAGGGTCCCCGCCGTCAACCACCACAGGCACATCACCCACATACAAGCCCCCAGGACCGTCATCGTCAAGATCGGCCTCAGAGTCAATACGTGGTGCGTCCTCGCCTTCTTGGGGAGGCGGTGGCACCAGAATGGCAGGACCATCAGCATTAAACATGTTGTCCGATCGTATCCCTGTGGCTGGTCGTGGTCCGTCTGAGACGGCCGCACCTTCTCCTGTTTCTGTAGGGATTGTGACGGAACGTACCTCCGTCGCCGCTTTCTCGTATGCTTTTCGCAAAGGAAACTGAAGCGATTGGTCGTCAGCGGTACCATCTAAGATGTTGCTGTACACTTGGTCAGATTTCTCGATCGTGGGTCGTTTTCCCTCTGGAGTGCGTCCTGGCTCCATATTCAGTCCGTCCACTTGTCTCAGAGGTATAACGTAACTATCAGGTCCAACCAATCCACCCGCTTCGTGCACATACCCCAAGTATATCCCCGGAATCATCGTCGCTCCAGTCTTGGCAGTGCGAAAACGGGATTCAGGCGGAGGCACATCGCGGACAAGTGATCCGAAGGGAAGAAGCGGAGCATTGAACTGGCATCCGAAGCGTCTTTCCCAGCTGCACTGCCCCTCAGCAGAGGTCCTAGTATTGTAGCATAAACAGAAATATCGAACTGCGTAGGCCCACGCCGTTCGCACGCTCGGCGACTGCATTTTTTTTCCTAGGATGGTAGGATCATGGGCAATATTGAGCTCGTAACATGCCCTGGCAAGCTCTCTTGCACCATCTGTATAACAGTATTCTAACTTTTCCTCCGGGGCTCTAAGGTTTACTAAAAAGTTACAAACGTGAACGGCAGACTTGTCGTGTACACCCTGAGCGGCGAGAAAATCTGTAGCTCGGTCGCGAAAAGTCACACACGCGGTCTCGTCGTGGAGTCCCCGCGAGAGTTCATCCATCGTAAACCAATGATCCATCGTCGTCAGTTGTCCGAACGAAATGGGGTTAGCGTATCGGCGAGGAACCTCTAGCCCTTTGTTCTGCGCTTTGCGCTGTTGTTTTCTGATAGCTTTGGCCCAATTGCACACTGGACAATATGGGTTCTTGGGAGTACGAGTTAGAAGATGCGGTAGGGAGGCCGCAGCCTTTTTGAGCCGCTCGGCAAGGGTCTCCGACACCTCAACCTCCGCAACATCTGGGTATAAATCTGGCGGTGCGTCGACGTCGACTAAGTCGACACCGTCAGCGTCTCCAACTTCGCCCTCCTCGGGTCCTGGGGCCGCGTTGCGCGCATCGGAGTCCAATCCTCTACTTATTTCGTACGGGAGGTATCCTGAAACTCCACATCCGTAATGGCATCTATATCGGGCAGCGCATGCCTCGGCTTTGCCGGGCTGCTCGTCGGATGGACCAACGGCTTGACCGCGGTCGGGCAAAGCTGAGAGACTTCTAGTGGCAGCGATACCGGTCGGCGTCCGATTCCAGCCGCATTCGCTGGCCAACTGAGGCGAATAGTAGAAGTAGGTGATGGCATCCGCAGAGTCTATCGAAGACGGGAACACGGGCGCGATCTCAGTCGGCCGCCCATCAGCGTAGCTGTGGGTACCAATCAGCTCATGTGTGCGCAGGTCTATGGTTACGCGAGTCTGGACAGCATGGGGCGGAGGGCCTCCCGCAGATTCCACGTTGCCCAGGAATGCCTTGGCGCCCGGCGTCACGCAACACCACCGCTCGAGGGGCTCGCTCCTTCCGGCGGCAGCTGCACACATCCACTGACCCAGCGCCTCTTTGCCTGATAGGGTCAAGTATGGCATCTTGCCCGCAACGGCTAGGTCCACTCTTTGGCCGTTGGGCAACAATAGGCAGGACCTTTTGGCCAGCTGGCCAAAAGAAACGAAAGCCGCGATCCATGCACCGCTCTCCTACCGAAATCACGCACGGGGTCTCCGGCATGACTAAAGCGTTAAAACTACCACCCTTAAATTTGGGACACGCGATGCGAACTGAACCGAGGGCCTTAGATTCTCCCCCAGCAGTGTTCAGAGTGATCGATTGCGGAACCTTTCGTATCAATATCATTGCACCTGCGCTCCTAATATATTTCTCCGCAATTAGGTTGCACCCGCACCCAGTGTCTATAATGAAGCTCAATGCCCCCAGATACGCAGCGTCTTTGTCCGTTCATCCAGCAGCGGCTGAGCCGTGCGGGCTTCCTTTCCCCTCTTCGTCCTTCAACCAGAGATGCCAGACATGATCTTGCAGGTCTGATGCTCTGATCAAAGCTTCAGCGACAGACGCCCTTGATTGTATCGACATCTGTCGACGTATTTATCCTGGGAACTTCCATCTATCTTTGCTACTTGAAGGCAACTCTTTCAAGTCGTGGCGACGCACCTTCCTCCAAGTGGTGGTTGGCTCCTCAGTAGAGGGGTGAAAACGGACGCGGAGATTGCATCGGTTACTATCCCGATGTCGCATGCAACTCTCACTAGGGGGAACGCACCAGTACTTTTCGATCGCGCCCCGAGAAAGAGGGCACAGGAAATTCGCAAGGACATCGACGAGACTCTCGACCTGTTTCCTGCTGTCCTGCTGAAACTCACCTTTGGAGATATCCCAATAGTCTCCCCCATTGAAACTAGATGCAATAGCCAAAAACTTAGGGCTGTTTTGTTTCTGCCCTGGGAAGCCCCGGAATAATGGGGCGGGGCACGCGACGGCACCCAAGCTGATTGCATCAGTGGGTCTCTTCCAGCCCCCCGGTTTTCTGCTCAATCGACGCAGGCTTCGCCACGTCTGCCGAACGAGGACGGCAAGGAAGAAGACCATTAACAAAATGATGTTCATCATTCCTCCAGCACTGACGGCTGAGCCGCCAGTGTGGAGCCATTGTCACGTAACTGGATGACCTGGAGTGGTCTTGGCGAACCAGCATTCCTTCCCGCGTGAGCACTTTCCCGTTTCTCTGTAAGAGCGACAAACCACGTCTTTGCCTTTGCCACCGCCTTTGTTTTTCTCCCCATCCTTTTTGCGTTTATCGGAATCAGCACTAGTGGCGCTGGAGCCACCACTGCTTCCCGTCGAAGAGATATTGGCAGCAGCAGCATTGGCCTGTTTGGATGTACGCTCATATCCCAAAGATTGTCCAGCGTCAAGTTTCGCTTGTTCCCACTTGTCACGCTTCAGCTTCTCAGCATCGGTTAGCCTTCTATGGGCCTTGTGGCATCCGTCTTCAGACCCTCGACAATTCTTGGAGTCTCGGGAACATGCGTAACACGGAATACTACTGTCCTTCCCACGTGACTGACTTCTATTTTTCTGCTGCCCCCCTTTCCCACGGTTACCAGTCGGGGTCTGGGATCGGCCCTGCCCCTTTCGGCCCCTGTCCGTCGATCTACCTCTAGGGTTCCTATCCTGGGCAGGGGCGGCACTGGACTTTCGTCCCGCACTCGGCTGAGCCGGCGCGGCATTCTTGGGCTTCTTGTGATTGAAGGGACAGCCCTTTCCTGCGCACGGGCAAGTTTCGCCCTTGCGAACGTATCTGCACGTGGTTTCGCCCTTAGACTTCCCGCTTTTCATGACGTCCGAGGATTGCCCCAACTTAGCGGCAATCTCTGCCGGGGCGGCTTTACTGCCTGCGTTCCTCCGATTGTCATTGCCTCCGCCTCCGCCGAATCGTGCCTGCCTAGCACGTTGGTTTAAGGTTCCCTCACGCACGCTGATGTTCCACTCTTCTTTTTCTCGCAACATCATTTCTTCGATCTGCTCCATCAGCCACTCGTAAGTCTTTCTGTCTTTTGACAAGTCCTATAACTTACATGCAAAATCCAGTTTGCTCGGCTTTCTGCATTGTTCGGGAAAGTGCGCATGAATCGAGGCCCTCATCTCATCGGACGGAGGCTTGGCGCCATAAAGCTGTTGATTCACGTCCGTCCATTCATTGTAGAAGCGATGCAGGTCAGCATCAGGCTCGCGCGGGTCTATATTCACTCTGAGGAGGTCACGTGAAATACGATGTTGTCCCAACTCCGATCTTACCGAACACCAGTGACAACTTGCCCGCACCATCTCGCGTCCAGTCATGAGCCTTCCCTCGGCCTGGGCGCTAAATTCCATGCGAGTAACCTGTTGAAGGAAATGGATATGATGAGCAGGCTGATATCGACTCTTTCGCATATTGTTGAATTGTTCGATTAGGTTCGTTGCGATCATGAGGTCGAGACGCTGGAATCGCCCAGCATGTTTGAGTTGCTCATCCTCCACGGCTGGACCCATAGCCTCGGCAATCCAGTGCTGTGCTGCCTGGCTCTCGGGCGACGACCCAGCGATGGCGCGTATTGCGTGCATTTTCCACTCACGAATGTTCGTAACATCAGGGGTGTCCAACAAATCAATTTTCTGGTTGCTACCAACCTGTCTCCACTGCTCTAACGGCGTGTTCTCGTCAATTACGATCGAGTCGTGCGGCCCGCCGGGGCCTTGAGGCCCCCTGCGTCCACCCCCGCCATCAGAGGGGCCCGATCCCCCTGGACTTCTCGGAGGCGACCCACGCGGTCCTCTACCACAATCATCTTCGCGCGAAAATGCGATCTCAGCGTTGGGAGCGTCGCTCTTGTCGTCTCCTTCTCCGCCCTGTCCTGCATTGCCCGACGACTTAGTCGCCGTCACTCCCTCAGGAACGTCTCCATAGGTTGGGCGGAGAGTGGCGAGAGCGTTCTCCTCGTTAAGCCCAGTTAGCCTCATCCCTGCAGGGAGTCCATTCTCAGCGGTGCTCGGCTTAGCCGGACCTTCCAGGGCAGGGCCTGGAACAGAATAATGCTGACGCAACAGCGGCCTCACGGGAGTTTCTTGCGAGAGCAACGGAAATCCGAACGATTTCGATGTGAGTCCGACTTCGCGTTAGTTTCTGTAAATGGAGTCGGGTCGGCGATGATAGCCTTAAGCCTCATCTTTCCTTTCTCTATATTAGCCGCTTTCAAAGCAATATCTTCTTCTCGCATGTTAGCCGCTGACCTTTCACTCTTCCGCAGGTCGCATCTAGAGCATCTCCTCGTACTCGCATCGATATGTTCGTCGCACGCCGAGCTGCCACATCCGACGCAGTTGTCTGTCTTTAGACGAAAACAGACGGCGCAGAACTGATCCACGGGAAGCGCGGTTCCTTTCCCATCGAGAGGAGGGCGCGCTGCACCTCCGATCAGCATGGTCGATGCTCCCACATTTGCCAAGGTCGCCTGATCGAATTGCGTAGGGGCAGATACAATGCTCGACGACTGAGCCGTCGACAGCTGGCGCATGTTCGATCCGATCGGCTTAGCCGGTGGGCATTTAGCATTGCTCGACATTACGCGCTGAAGAGACGATCTGGCTTCCTCATGCGATTTAAGCTCTTCCAGATGAAGGCAGTTCTGGTCGGTCATCTTCGCAGCTACAGCTTGGGCGTTGTCTACTTCCAGCCTGGCGGCTTTGAGCTCTTCTTGTAATCCCTGCTTTTCTCGTTCCGCCACGGCTGTCGCGATTTGTTCTCCTTCTATCTTGGCCACCGCGACGGCAGCGGCAACCGCATTGGCGTCGGCGGATTCTTCGTTTGCCATCATTACGGCCCGTCTCTCCGAAATCAATAATTCTCTGTATTTATTTTCAGCTTCCCTCTCCACTTGCCATTTCACGGCCTCAGTCTGATTGCACAGATGTTCTATCAGCGCTTGTTCACGCTCTCTAGCAGCCATGGCTAGGGCGATCCGCTCAGCCTCAAACGTTTTTCTAGCTTCGATCACATTTCCAGCTAATTCTTCTCCGTCCAATCGAGCCCTTTCAGCAAGATGCGCTTCATTAGTCAGAAACTCTCTCTGAGTGTTAGCCTCTGCTATCCTGGCCTGGTCTTGAAAAGACTGCATGAGGAGGCACGCGCAGTCATGCTCGTCCATTGGGCAACACTCTGCGCGCAGCCATTGCATGTTACACTTGCTGCAAACGTCCGAGCAATTCCTGCGCACTGGGTTCCCACATGCGCCTTCAGGCTTGCTGGCTTTTCCTGGGCATCTGTTCTCCGCCTGAGGCGCACAGCCAGGATTTGGATTCCAACATGCCTCCATCATAGAAACTGTACTGTTGCTCCTTGAAGTAGACCTCGCCCCTGATCTTGGTATGTTGGGTCTTCCCCTGCTCGAAGCATTCGATCTGGGGCGAGTAAAAGTACTTTCTGGTGGTTTGGGCGCATTTGAGAGCTCCTCATTATTTTCGTCTTGTGTGGTTAGCTGAGCATATATATCTCGTTGTCCGACCATTTCTTCATCCTGAACAACAGCTGGAATAGTGGGTTGCCACTCACCTGAGGTGGTGGCATTACGGAAGAAGCCTTCCTTTAATGGCGAGACGTTTAGTTCATAGTCCTCATTCAATCGTTTC
>CAUYUJ010019637.1:133035-137349 GCA_963575745.1 Prorocentrum cordatum
CCGGCGCACAGAGCGCGCCAGGAGAGGGTGTGGGGAACTGGGGGGGCCAGCGACGACCCAAGAAATCCGCCCCGACTTCTGGAAGTTCCCCTCGGATGCTGATGCTTATATCGCGATTTCTGCTTTTCCATACCAGGAGATAGCCGATGCGGCCGCACAACGCGCCGAGCGCAGACAGACAAAAATACACATCGGAAGATGCCAAACGATCACTACATACTACTAGAGCCTACTGGGGCCAATATTGCTCCGAGGGAGGAGACTATTGACAGGCTCCAATGCAGTCACAGGGGGGCGTTGGACGCTGCTTATCCGCATCGTCCACCCCATTCTCTAACCAGAAAGAACTATTACATGTTTACTGTTCCTCCTCCCGATCCTCCTTATAATCCTCCCCTTGTCCCTGGCTCTCCTCCTCCTCCTCCTCCTCCTCCTCCTTTTCCTCTTCCTCGTCCTCCTCCTCCTTCCCCGATTACTTGGCCAACGAATCTCTGAACATGAATGCATTCCCCCCACCAGGTCACTTCCAGAAATGCGATCGGAACGATATCAAAAATCTGCTCGGTGCCACTTTATTCCAGCGCATCCACCAGCAAGCCAAACTGGCTGTGCCGCCATGCATTCGAAAAACCGACCTTCGGTGTCCGAGAAGCATTATCTATGGCCTCGAGCGGCGCAGGCCCGAAACCCGATGGAAATTCATCAAAACACTAGGAAACAACTGGAACGGCTGGGGCCAAAAAGCTGCGACGGAAAGACAAGGAGGAATCGTTCAGGCTGTTGCTGACGTTGCTGCTGCTGCTGGCGTTGCTGCTGGCGCTGCTCCTGGTACTGCTGGTGCTCGTGGTGCTGGCGGTGGTGGTGGTGGTGCTGCTGCTGCTGGTGGTGGTGGTGGCGGTGGTGCTGGTGCTGGTGCTGGTGCTGGTGCTGGTGTTGGTGCCGGTGCTGGCGCTGGTGCTGGTGCTGGTGCTGGTGCTGGTGCTGGTGCCGGTGCTGGCGTTGGTGCTGGTGCTGGCGCTGGAGTTGGTGCTGGTGCTGGTGCTGGTGTTGGTGCTGGTGCTGGTGCTGGTGTGGCTGCTGGTGCTCGAGCTAGTCCTGGTGCTGGTGTCGCTGCTGCATATGCTGATGTCTGGCAACCAGAATCGCAAAAAAAGAAGAAACGAAAATACATATAGGCAAGGCAGAGACGAGCCTCAGCCCTCCTTCCCCTGAAGTCATCCTGTCCCCGAAGCCCTTCTCCGGCGGTCTCGACCATCTACTGGATTGGCACCGTCGAATCGTGCTTGGCCTGCAACCCACGGGTCATCAAAGCAAACCGAGAGTCAACAATGATACAACTAGAGCGAACGTGTAAGGAGCACAGGTGAGGAATACTGCCGCAGATTCCGCGAGCTTACATGCCAGCAGAATTACACACAGGCATAACATGCCGAAGAATCTCAACACTGTCGAAGGCTAACGAGGTCAATTTTCTATGTCACATCAAACTGGAGTGTCACAACTACTGCAGCACGAGAGGCAAACAAATGGGAGGTCAAGATGCAATCCGCTGCTGCTGCTGCACACACCCTAAGATAGATCGCAGCAGCAACGAAAGACGCGTGCACGATAAGGAGAGCTAGCAGGCTAGCCAGCCAGCTCGGGAGGCACGGGCAGAAGCTGAGGATGCATGCAACACAATCGGTCGCAGCAGCACATAGGAGCAACACGATCGTGAGAAGCTTGACAGCACGTCTGCAGCGCCGTCGGATAAGTCTGCATAAACTAGATCCCGCCACATCTGCAAATACAAAGCAAAATATCGGATTAGATCATGGACGAGCTACTCACTGATCTGACTCGGCATGCTTGATCGACTGGAACACCTTGGACTTCTTATCACGGCCCGTGGAGGTTGACAACGAGTTCGCCTCCAAGACAGCAGTCAACTTCGCCTGTGTCACACCTGCACACGACATGAACTGCTCAACACACTTCGTACGAACATCAGTGGGCCAATCCGACATGTCCTCATCAGTGGACATCTGCTGCGCCATGGCGATGACCTGAGCTGGTACCACAGTCTGGGAGGTCTCCTGTCGGAAGGACGACGGCACGCGGCGCGCGAGCTGCACTAGCCCCTGCCGGTGAAGAACTGTCATCGGCAGCTGCTTCACTTTCTTCCATCTGTCTGAGCATGCGGCGCATACCCTGAATCCACTTCGAGTTGCAGGGCCCTGCATGATCTTCTGGATGTCCGCGGGCTTGTCGGGCCTCTTCTCCCAGGCTGCCACGAGCTTCAGCATCTGCTTCTGGACAGCTGGCGAGCTGGCGAGAAGCCCCCCTCGTCATCAATCATGGTGATTCTGGCGCCCTGGCCATCATCCTCGCCTGCAGAATCCAGACCATATTTCTGGCAGGCTTTCATCCTGGCTCATCATTGTCACCATCTACTTCTGCTCGGCCATGGAGGAGTCATGCTCCTGGTTCTGTTGTTTCTTGATGCTTCCGCGCGCGCATGCAATGCTCGAAGCTGAACTCGCCGATCCACCGGGTGCACTGGAAGAAGATGCTTTCGAGCCATTCTTCTTCAAAATTCTGTTCCCAGCCATCCTCAGGAAGCTGAACGGCGTGCCTTTCTTCTTGTGGTGCGTATTATCCTTCTTCTCTTTCTTGTCGCACTTGCGACTGCTGCTCATGCCTAGAATGTCGCTGGCCGTCTCCGCGATCATCTGGCGGCATCCTCGAGCCTGTTTTCCGTTCCTGTTGTTTTGCTCACGCGCCCAGGAGATCTCGGCCATGTCATCCGCACTGTTCAGCGCAGACTGGGCCCAAACTGCACGGGGCTGCGGAGGCGGCGCTGAGCACTGAAGACATTGCTGGCTATCCTCGTCATTGTCTCCCTTGTCCGAGCCCGCGCCGTTTCACCCGCGCCCCCGCTGGTAGTGGCTGCCACGGCCACGGCCCCACATGGCACTGATGGATTGTTCGAAATGGATCCGAAGAGCGCAACTGGCTGCACTCGGCAGCGCGCAGAGAGGCTCGAGCCGAGACACGCCACAGAAATTGACCCCGTTCCAAAAGGGACTCATAGAGTACAGATAGGCCTGCGCACACGTTACTCCTCAAAAACGCGAATATATCTTGCTCTCTCTCTCTCTCTCTCTCTCTCTCTCTCTCTCTCTCTCTCTCTATATCTATCTCTCTTTCTCTCTCTCTCTCTCTCTCTCTCTCTCTCTCTCTCTCTCTCTTCTCTCTTTCTCATCTATCTCTCTTTCTCCTCTCTCTCTCTCTCTCTCTCTCTCTCTCTCTCTCTCTCTCTCTCTCTCTCTCTCTCTTTTTCTCTCTATTTTGTTCTCTCTCTCTCTCTCTCTCTCTCTCTCTCTCTCCCTCTCTCTCTCTCTCTCTCTCTCTCTCTCTCTCTCTCTTTTTCCCAACCATCCTGTGGTGTTGGGTCCTCGTTTTGAAGAGACAGCGCCCGCGTCCTCACTCCTCTCCTCCTCCCCCCCTCCTCCCTCCTCCCACCATCATCATCGTCATCATCATCATCAGCATCATCATCATCATCATCATCATCATCATCATCGTCGCCGTCGTCATCATCATCACAGTCATCATCGTCATCATCAGCATCATCATCATCACCATCATCATCATAAGGCCCGAGTAGGGAGCTCCACCGAAGGCCCCAGAGGCAGGGTTCGCATGGCGCGCCCGCCCCATTTGGCGCACCCCTCAACACGGTTCGTGGCCCCATAGGGAGCTCCACCGAAGGCCCCAGTGGCAGGGTTCGCATGGCGGCCCCGCCCCATTTTGGCGCACCCCTCACACGGTTCGGGGCCCCATAGGGAGCTCCACCGAAGGCCCCAGTGGCAGGGTTCGCATGGCGGCCCCGCCCCATTTTGGCGCACCCCTCACACGGTTCGTGGCCCCATAGGGAGCTCCACCGAAGGCCCCAGTGGCAGGGTTCGCATGGCGGCCCCGCCCATTTTGGCGCACCCCTCACGAGGATCGTGGCCCCATAGGGAGCTCCACCGAAGGCCTCAGTGGCAGGGTTCGCATGGCGGCCCCGCTTCATTTTGGCGCACCCCTCACACGGTTCGTGGCCCCATAGGGAGCTCCACCGAAGGCCCAGTGGCAGGGTTCGCATAGCGGCCCCGCCCCATTTCGGCACACCCCTCACGAGGATCGTGGCCCCACAGGGAGCCCCACCGAAGGCCTCGGTGGCAGGGTTCGCATGGCGGCCCAGCCCCATTTCGGCACACCCCTCACGAGGATCGTGGCCCCACAGGGAGCTCTACCGAAGGCCTCAGTGCAGTGTTCGCATGGCGGCCC
>CAUYUJ010019637.1:137449-174962 GCA_963575745.1 Prorocentrum cordatum
CATCAGCAGCATCATCATCATCATCATCGTCGTCGTCGTCGTCAGCATCATCATCATCATCAGCATCATCGTCATCATCATCATCAGCATCATCAGCAGCATCATCAGCATCATCATCATCAGCATCATCATGAGCATCATCAGCATCATCATCAGCATCATCATCATCAGTATCATCATCATCATCGTCATAATCATCATCAGCAGCATCATCATCATCGTCATCATCATCATCGTCAACAACATCATCATCATCATCAGCATCATCAGCATCAGCAACATCATCAACATCATCATCAACAACATCCTCATCCTCATCCTCATCCTCATCCTCATCATCATCATCGTCAGCAGCATCATCATCATCATCATCATCATCATCATCATCATCATCATCATCATCATCATCATGGGTGCTAGGGGTTAGGAGGCAGCCTGATTGCATTGGAGCAAGGTGACGACGGCGCACACATGGCGCCGCGCCGGCCAAGGCCCCTGGCGCCAAGGACAGATCGGGCCTGGGGAGTGGAACGGATCTGGCGTCCAGAGCAGATCGGGACAGATTGCGACAGTGGCGAGGCGTTCCCAACGATCCAATGGAGGAGGGGGGGAGGAGGAGGAGGAGGAGGAGGAGGAGGAGGAGGAGGAGGAGGAGGAGGAGGAGGAGGAGGAGGAGGCGGAGGAGGAGGAGGAGGAGGAGAGGAGGAGGCGGAGGAGGAGGAGGAGAGGAGGAGGAAGAGGAGGAGGAGGAGGAGGAGGAGGAGGAGAAGGAGGAGGAGGAGGGAGGAGGAGGAGGAGGAGAGGAGGAGGAGAGGAGGAGGGAGTTGAGGAGAACAGGAGGAGGAGGAGGAGGCACTGACGGGAAGGGGAATGAGTAGAAAAGAGAGGACGAGGAGGGCGAGAGGTGGGAAGAGGACGAGGAGGAGAAGGAGGAGGAGGAGGAGGAAAATCTGGCGTACAGGCGTCCAGGCGTTCACCCGCGCGCGCCAGGGAAGCGACGTATGTACAGAGGACGTGACCGGGAGCCATCGCAAACCTCCACGGCGATCGCCTAGGCCAGGCTGGTCACGACCCCTCGGGCAGCTCGAAGAACACGAAGTAAGTGCCTCCAAGGGGCTGCTGGTCACCCCCACCCTCCGTTGACTCTTTCACCTCATCCCTCCCCTCTCCTCCCCCCCTCCCCCGTCCCTTACATCCTGCCTCCTCCCTGCTCCCAACTCGCTCCTCCCTGCCCCCTCCTCACTCCTCCTTACTCCTCCTCACTACTCTTCACTGCCCCTCGCTCCTCCTCACTCCTCCTCCTCCTCCTCCTCCACCACCACCACCACCACCACCACCACCACCACCTCAACCTCCACATCCACCTCCTCCTCCTGCTCCTCCTCCTCCTCCTCCTCCTCCTCCTCCTCCTCCTACTCCTCCTCACACACGACTCGATACTTCTCACCCCTTACTCCGCACTCCTCGCTCCTTACTCCTCGCTCCTCGCTCCTTACTCCTCGCTCCTCACTCCTCACTCCTCACTCGTCACTTCTTACTCCTCACTCATCGCTCCTCACTCCTCACTCCTCACCCCTCACTCATCACTCCTCACCCTTCCGTCTGCTTGTCCTGCCTGTTTTTAGCGTCGTAGCTGTTCGTCGCGGCCCTCCGCCTGCACGCGCATGGCTTCATCGACGTCGTGGCCGAGTCCCGACATCGGTTGCTGGATTCCGCGCGGCAGCTGACGTTGCTGTCGATTGTACTGTCGTGTCGTGGCTCTAGTAATAGCGCGGCGAATTGCCTTCGCGTTCGGCACGCCACTCCTCGGACTGCGCGTCGCGCGCTGGTTGCGCGCGCATGATTCAGCTCCTTGTTGGTATTGTTGTGAAGCGCTGATCTGCTGCTCGCAATGCTGGTTTGCTCTGTGTAGTTGCTCTGTTGCACTCGCCGTAATGGGTTCCGCTAATTATTGACCGCGGCATCGATTTAACAGGTCGCTCTCTGCCTGCTGTAGTTGCGACGCGATCTTGACTGACTGCTTCGCGCGCTGCCGTCACCTCGCCGTCGAAAGCGATGTGCGCTTGCGATTGCTGCTCGATGTCGAATGCGCGCTGTTCTCTTCAGCCTCTGCGCTGAAGCGCCTGTCAGTCGGCCCTTTGCGCCCCCTGTGCTGGTCCTTGCTCTGGGGAGCGTGTTTCTATGTTCTGCAATCAGCTGGCACGCAGAATTGTCGTGCCTGTTCTGCTTGTTGCAATTGGTAACGCTGGTGTAGCTGCTGCACGGAAGTCTGGGCGCGCCCTTCGGCGGCCTGCTCTGCTCGTCAAATTCTAACATCTTGCCAGTCGCATGTTGCTCTTCGCAACGGAGTCCTTGTCGTCGTAGTTCTAGGCGCAGCGGCGCAAGGGTAGCTCCAAGCTGCGTCCGCGATGCGCGGCGCGAGAGACGGGCGGCTTCGCGGCATTCGCTCATGGCGGTCGCGCAGCTGCACGTGGCAGCGCAAAGCTTGCGCTGCGATCTCCTCGATTCGACGATGCAGTTGCTCGTTTTGCTGGACTGGCTCATTTCTGTCGCGCAGTGCTGCACGTTCTTCTCGCGGCACCTCTTCGGCGCGCGCTTATAGTCGTAGCTCTGTCTGTTAAAGCGTTTGGTCGAACGCCTCGGCATCGCGGAATTTCCTTGAGAGGTAGTCACGCGCTGCTTGACGCCACAAGAGGCTGGTGCATGGTGTCTCCTGCAATGCACAGTCTTGCTGCTGGGCTCTCTCGCGAGCTACCCTTCCTCCTCTGCCGCGCGCCTCCGACCCCGCCGACGGCCCCGTCGCTGTCCACAAGTTGGTCGCACGCTCTGCACTAGCTCTTTGAATCGGTGCGTTCCTCGATCGTCTGTCGGACTGGGCGGGTTAGATGTGGCCGGCTTGAGTGGGTCTAGTGGAAGCCGCTCTGCCGAACAACTGCCGAGCTGTATGTCTCGAGCACGCGAGTCTGGGCTCGGTGCGTACTGCCTGCTGTTGATTATTTGTTCTTTTTCGAAGGTGGTGCATTCATTTGTCGAGTATATTGGTGTCATGGCGTTGCTGTGTTCGTTTGGGCGATGCCTCCGATATCTTGGCGCATGCTGCGTTCAACGTCCATGAGCGGTCGCATGTACTGTAGTTGTTATTCCAGTGGCTTTTGATCTAGCAGTTGTCGCTTGGTGATTGCAATATGTTGTCGTAAATGGTGGATTGATTGTCCAGCGCTTTTGGATCCGGTGACCTGCGCGGCTTGTCTTCGAAGTTCACCTACTCCTGTCGCATGCCAGGCCCCGACTTCAATGGGTTTAGCACTTGGTTTGTCCTTGTGCTAAGCGTCGTTGTGGCATGCTTTAGTATGTCGTTTGTGAATACCTGCTTCTCTCGCGTTGTGTATGCAACGTGCTCGGTGGTGGCCCCACAGATAGGTTGCGGCATGTAGTCGTCGCGCTTTGGTGTAGGTGTCAACAATTGCTGTGGTATGGGTCCTGGCGTGGTCTGTCGAGGTGGGCGTGGCGGGTGCGGTTGTTGCTCCCAAAGTTGAGGTGTTCTGTCTTGCTGATGGAGGGAGTTTCTGTGGCGCGGCTGATTGGGTTGTCTTGGAGCCATGTGGTATGATGGGCTGCGGTGAACTAGGTGGGTGGTACTGATGAACTGGCAGGTGGGTTTTCCCCTTGCCTTACTTGCGCTGCTGGTGGAAGTTGCTGTTCAACGTGCCTTGGCATAAGAGGCATGTGTGAAGTCGGACATTGTGGAGGGTGTCGGACGTGGTGGTTGTTGCGCGCTGTGGTGTTGATCGAGCGGTCGTCGAGCTGTGTGGAGTTGCTCTTGGGTGTCCAGCTCAAGTAGGGCGCGTGCCGACACGCCTCGTAGTAACACGCTTGCTGGTGTTTGTCGCTCACGCTCCCGGCTGTGACAAACAGGATTGCGCGGGGTGGTTTTCGGGGAAGGAAATAGACTGGAATATTCAAGGTAACGAGATGGAAAAAAAATATAGATGGAAGGTGAAAAGAGAGATTGGGTCACCCATCGGATCTCGTGGCCTGTCGGCGCACTGCCACTTACGCGACCCAATCTCTTGGCGGTTGGCGGTGTCCTCGTCCTCCTCCTCCTCCTCCTCCTCCTCCTCCCTCCTCCTCCTCCTCCTCCTCCTCCTCTCATCCCTCATCATCCCTCCTCCTTCCTTTTCCTCCCTCCCCCTCCTCCTCTCCTCCTCCTCCCTCCTCCTCCTCCTCCTCCTCCTCCTCCTCCTCCTCCCAACTCAACTCCTCCTCCTCCTCCTCCTCCTCCTCCTCCTCCTCCTCATGCTCCTCCTCATCATCTTTCTCATCCTCCTCTTCGCTGTTTGGTTTTAGCTTAAACGCTTGGCTTTCTGGGACCCCAGGATGCGGGGGCTTTTGTCTTTCTTTCGCTCCCCTGCAGCTCCTTGGGGTCAAGCTGGGGGTCGGCCTCAGGTGGTCCAAGGCTGGTTCCTCCAGAGCCCCACTCTGGAGGGCCACAAAACTCCGGGTTCTGGAGAGCCCGCGCGGACCGCCATGTCCCCGCGCCAGGCGCCAGGTGGCAGGGGGGCGCCTGCTGCGGCAAGGCCGCCACCGGCCACCGCCGGGCGGGCGGCCGGGCGCGCGACGGCGCCGGCGCCGGCGCCGGCTCGACGCCAGGCGAAGGCGACCGCGCGCAGCCCCGCGCCGGCGCTCGCCTGGAGCACCCGCGTGAGCGGGCTGGTCGCCCGGCGCTCCGCGGCGCTGGCCACCGCCCGCCGCTTGGGGCTGATGGGTGCCGCCGCAGTGCTGAGCGCGACGGTGCCCGTGGGCAAAGCGCTGGAATTCCCGGGCATCCGGCCGCAGTACGAGCCCGTCGCAGTGTACTACGACGACGGGACGCACAGCGAGCCCATGGGGGCCACGGCGACCCGTCCGTCGACGACGCCGAGGACTCCATGGGGCCAGAGCTCAGGAGCGAAAGCTACTGCCAGCGGGCGGGGCCCCGCCAGGCGATCCGCCCGAGCCGCCAGCTGCCCCGCCAGGGAAGGACGCCACGAACACCTCCCTCCCTGATTCCTCTTCAGACCCCCTCCTCGATCGGGGGATGGGGCCTGGGCTATCTCAGCTGGGAGAACCTCGGAAACCACACCTGGTCCTGGAGGGTTGAGGGGATGGGAGGTTGGGCTCACTCTTCCGAGACAGCTGGAAGGCGCCTTCTCCACCCAACAGGGTTCCAGCTGGCTGTGCTCATGCGGAGGCTGGGTCCTGCACCTGGTCGACAGCTGCGGCGCGCGCCTGTTCGGCGCCGCCTGGCCCATCGTCGGCTGGGCCATCATCATGCTGAGCTGCACCGGCGTCATCGCCCTGACGGCCCACAGCTTGCGGACCATCTTCGCGCCATGTGCGTGGGTCTGCTGAATCGTTGGAGCAGCCGCCGGCCTCTGCCGCGCGCGCAGATGTTGCGCCCGACGATCGCCAGGCGAGGCAGAGGTGGACCGCCTTCTGCCGCCGGCGCCACCGCAAACCACGACGGTCGTCTGGACAGGGCCCGCAACAGATCCCAGCACAACAACATCCTTCTACCAGAAGACGATCAGGGAGCGGGGGGCCGGACGCAAGCCCAACGACCTACTTGTGCGCATGGATGGACATGTAGCACGACTCGGATTAGTCCTTGACGACCCGGAGCGCATCGGGAAGAAGGGGGTCTGGACCCAGCACAACAAAGTCAAGAGCGCACGCGCCCGGACCCTCAGGCAGAAGCTCGAGCATGGCAAGTGGACCCTCCTGTGCCGGCGCGGGGGGCGCCAGCAGAAAGACGAGAAGGAGATCCATTGCGTGGAATACGCCGCGCTGAATTCGGCGGCCATCGTCGACATCGGTGCCCATGATCGGTTCACCACGTGCCGGCTCTGCGCGTTGGCGGGGCGCGCGATAACCAGCGGGGCCCGCGTGTCCGCCACCAGTCTGCTGCACCTCCTCCACCTGGTTTGCTGCTGCGGACGCCGCAGCCGCCAGCGACGCCGCCGCTCTGAATCGGCAGGCGCTGCGGAGCCAGGCGTAGCTGGAAGAGCGGCGGCGCTCCTGGATCAAGAGTCGGAGTCCGAAGTTGAAGTTGAGGAGCGCCCCATGCGAGGCCGTCAAGGTCGGCGTTCTCATCAGAGGCGCGATGCGCCCGCTGGCCCCGTGCGGCTGCTGCGACGCAGCCGACGCGGCGCCCGTGACCTTGCTCTGGGAAGAACGGCAAGCATCGGACCTGCCGCCCCCCGCCGATGGTAAGAACGCGACGGTCTGCCTCTGCGAGCACCACAAGCAGGCGCACAAGGCCACGAGGATCGGGGACAAACGCTCGATCGCCACCTGCTTTCACCAGGCCGTCGGTGCATCAGCCGGCGCCCCACTCTGCCTCGTGCACCGTGGCGGCGAAGCCGGGCGAGCCGCAAGGCGGCCAGCTGCAGCGGCTAGCCCCCCAGGCGGGATGCTCGCCAGCATCGGGCGCCGCGTCGCCCGCGGCGGAAGGAGCTCCAGGGGCGCAAGCCTGGCAGCCCCAACTGGCGCCGGCTACAGCACGCCCCCTAGGCGCGGCTCACCCGCGCCGTCCAGTGGGCTTCAATCTGGGCGCTTCGAGTCGCCGACAGCGCCCGCGCCGGCGTCGGGCCCCGAAGGCCTCGGCTTCGGGCGAACTGAAGCGCCCCCTCATCCGAGCTCGTGCGAACTGGGCCAGCAGGGCGCAGTGGATCATCTTCCTTCGCAAGCGCAATGAGGACAAGACGGGGCAGGACGACGACCTCTGGACCGGGGTCACGCACGGCCCCGACGGGACCAGCGTCGACTTCACAGTGAGGCTGGACGAGGCGCAGGCGCATCCCACGCTCAGCGACACGGGTCGCCTGCCGCGGGGCTTCCTCGAGGAGCCCCTCTACCATCCACCCGCCGGGGCACGCGAGATGGGGGCGGCCGCGGTCGGCCCAGCCTTGCCTCAGCTCGCGCGGGAGAAGCTGCAGCCGTGGCAGCGACGCCCGATTGGGGGCAAACATCATTCCTTCAAGGCGTGGCAACGGCATCTTATCCGCACCAGCGGCAGCACCATCACCAACTAGCATCCCGCGGGCTCAGCTTCTGCTACTGGAGACATGCCGGCCGGGGAAGAGGGAGAGCTCGACGCGAGCACGAAGGGCCTTGACACCCAGTGGAAGCGGTTGGACCGGGGCGGCTCGCCGCGCGCGCCCTCCAAGGGCAGCCGGGCCAGCAGCCGCGGTCGCTCGCAGTCGCAGACGCCTCCGCGCACGGACCGCCGCCCCTCACGGGAGCGGGAGGACGGTCAAGGTACAGATTCCGATGCTGACGACCCCGCCCATGGGGGGGACATGCTCAGCGTCTACCTAGAGGCTACGGGCAGCGGGTCCGACGTGGCCGATGCCATAATCCAGAAGCCCTTATAATGAAGACGAGAGGTCGTTTCAAAGCAATCCCCTGGGACTGCTTTGAACGCTACAAGGCAGTCTTCAAAGCAGCCCCCTGGGACTGCGTTGAACGCTTACCTCGCAAGGCGACATGAGGGGCAGCAGCTGCAGGATGATGATGGCGATGGCGATCGATGAGGAAGATGGCGACGACGTCAACGATGATTTGCCAACTTGTCTCGACGAAGCGCTGTCCGCAACTGCGGCCACAAACCCTTCGCTGCACTTGCCCGCAACTGCGGCCGCAAACCTTCTGCTGCACTTGCCCGCAACTGCGGCCATTACCAGCGCGTCGTTTCGTAGGTCCAGGGAGCGCGGTTGTTCCGCGGCCCCGCGTGGCCCGCGTTCTGCGTCTGGTCGGGCATGCCCGCCCACATGCGATTAGGGGGCGAACCCTCCGTGGCACTGTCCGCAACTGCGGCGCGATTATCACCCCACCACTTCTGCTCATCAGCGCGCCATCCTGCCCAGCTCGACCACTCATCAGCGCGCCATCCCGCCCTCCACTCCCTCGCGGGATCCCCCGCCCTCCACGCGCCGCTTCCGCTGGCGCCAGAGGACCCAGCCGCAACTGCGGCATAAGAGGGGGTCGGAACACGACCTAGAGGCTCAAACTCCCAAACCGGGTGGTGAGATACCAGCGGCTCAGCCTCAGCGGCTCCCCCCGCAACTGCGGTTCCCCCGTGGGCAGTGTTACTCTGGGCGCCCTTTCCCGCAACTGCGGTGTCCTTGTCGCCTCCGTTGTTGCTGCCCTTCCGGCCGCCCTTGCAGGCGCCTTTCTCTTGCTTCCGCTTCTTTTCCTTTTCATTCCTCTCAGCAAGCTTCTCTGGTGATCTGCGACCCGTGATGCGGGTGAAAGCCACCAGGGGGAGGTGCGCTCCGTTTCGCGCCTTGCCGACGGAGCCGTTCCGGATCGCGTCGCCCAGCTTGCCCTGCCTGACTCGAAAGGGGTTGGGCACCCACTCGCCCCGTGCACGGCGCGCCATTTTTTGTTCGAGATCCGCAACTGCGGCCTCGGAGGGCGTTAGATGGCATCACGAAGTCGCGAAGCTTGTCTGCGACGGCACCAGCCTTCTGAAAGTAAGTCTGCAGCATCTTCCCAGGGCCATTCGTGCAATCGAAGGCGTGGAAAGAGGCGCCAGAGGAGTTTGTTAAGAACCCGCCAGGGCCGTCGTGCAGGGCACCCAGGCCATGCCGAAGCTCGTATCTCCCAGGGCAATTGATGAACAAAATTGCCATACTGTCTGCCCTGGGCTGGCCGCCTGCTGTCTTCCAGGGGGCCCACGCAGCGACGCCCACCGTGACTCCGCGACTCCGGCACCAGGACACGAGCTGGAACATGCACATGCTGAAGTCCCCCATGCAGACTTTGACGTCCCACTTCGCGACGTACTCGGCGAACCACTCGTAGAATTCCTGGAGGTTCTTCGGGCCCCAGTCTTGGTTGGCCAAATTGTGGTGGACGTGCACCGCCATGACGTTGAAGGATTTCCCCACATGGGGCAACGTTACGTCCAGGGTGATGCGCGCAACCATCGCCCTCGAGTACTTGTTGTGCCATTTTGGCGCAGCCACCTCCGCAACTGCGGATTTTTTCTTCTTCGGCTTCGACTTCTCCTTCATGTGGAAAAGCCTCGTAAAGTCCACGTGATCAATTCGGCCGCCACTGCGGTCTCTGAGGCCGATGAGGAGGGTCCCCGAAGGCTCCCCGCCCTTGACGCACAAGTAGTTGCATCCGGGTCGATTCATGAACTTCTCGTCCGCAACTGCGGCTGCGCTCTCGCGCGCGTCGCCCCCCCCCCCCCCCCCAGAGATTACCCTGCAGCACTCGTCGTCGCACTCGCACAGGGCGATAATTTGGGCAGGATTGGCGTAGATCTGCGCGAACTCGTCTCTGCGTTGCGCGGGCTTCCCTGCGCTCTGTCCGAAGTTGGCCACGTAGAAGCCGATGCGCCCCGCTTCGCCTTGCGTTTTCTTCTGCCAAGCCTCGTAGACAGATCTCTCCTTCTCAGACACACGACCCGCCTCGATGACATGCACCCGCCATGTCCGCGTCTTCGACAGCACTTTCGGCATGTAGGGCTCGTTGGTTGCCGCAACTGCGGCCCCCGAATCTCCCCGTGGCTCCGCCTCGTCAGCGGAGGCAGCCGAGGACGCGACGGCACTGTCGCCATCTTGCGTCCTTTGGTCGTCGCCATCTTCCGCAACTGCGGCTTCCTCGTCATCTGCCGCAACTGCGGCTTCGCTTTCCTCCACGTGGATGTGCACAGCGTTAGCGAAGCGAGCTCCGCGCGGCATCGCCTGCGACGCCAATCCCGGACGCGCAGGCGGCCACATGGTCGCCGCGGGCGGCTGCGCGGGCGCCGCGTCGAGCCTCGGTGGCTACCGACGCGCCCAAAAGGAGAATGGGAGTATATGGCAGGAGATGGGAGGAGAGAAGGACACGTTGGAGTCGGATGGCACGAGGAGACAAGGGGAGCGGGGGAGTGGCAGGAGGAGGGCGAGGAAACAATTTTGTCGCATCACCACACACACACACATTGAAACGCACTTGGGGCCACCCGTCCGCAGGGCGCGCAGCGACAAGACCTGACGAGAGTCCGCAACTGCGGTTTTTGCATTCATTTTGACTCATGATGGTTTTCCCCCAGGTCCGCAACTGCGGCTTGTAGGGGCTATGGCGGGAATCTGCCCGCCCAGGGTCCTCACAGTCTCCGAGTGCACGAACTGCGACAGCGCCGAGCGATTCCCAGACGCCGCGTCGTTGGCGACTCGCTGCAGCCACCCAGCAAACGTCAACGGCCATTGCTCTTTATGCTCCTTGCACATCTGTTCGTCCCAGTTCGTTTCGAACCAACCCCACTCCCCCCATTGTTCATCCGAGAGGACGCCCTTTCCGCGAGCCAAGCGGTCCAAAGCAGCCATCCTGTTTTCTTGACCTTAAACTCCTCTGGGTTCCACTGGGCCAGGGCGCACTTGTTAGCCAGGACCGCCTCCACCGCAACTGCGGCCTCCTTCTTCTCCCTCAGAACAACTTCGGCCTCCCGAATATGTTTCTTGATGTCGTGGAGGGCCTTCGTCCTGTCGTTCACTTCTGTTGCCAGGCGCCTCTGTTTCGCCGCAACTGCGGCATCGTGGTCTCGCTGGGCAGTCAACGCTCGTAGGAGGTCGTCGCCCTCCCGCGCCAGCTCTCGCAGCCGCTTCTTCTGCTTGTGTTGTTCTGCACGGCATTGCTGTGCCATTTTCTCCATGCCCACAGCGCGCAGCATACCTTCCACCTCGCGAAGCGTGTCTGCCAGAGACGTCGCCACCTCCACCTGCACGGCCGCATGGGCGCCCACCACCACGCAGTCCATAGGTGCCTGCTTTTCCCGGGACCCATCATCCTCCCAGCCATGCTCCGCCATAGCCTCCCCCCAGTCGGCCCCCTCGCCCTCCTCATCGCCCTCCTCCTCTCCCTCGGCTTCCTCGCCCTCATCGTCGCTCTCCTCGCGGCCTGGCCCCAGGCCAAGCACTTCCTCTCCGAGCACGTTCAACACGGCATCTGAGGCTTTATGCGTCTCGCACTGGTGTATGAGCCGCTGCACGTCATTGTATGACCACTTGAGGCGCCCCTTCCGGCAGTCCTCCCTGACCTCCGCGACTGCGGCATCCACTTTCGCTCGGAGGCCCCCTGCTTCCCAGAGCGGCGCCGCCTCTCGGCAAATCTCCAGATCGCCAGACTTGTCAAAAGGTGCCCGTATGCCGACTTTCCGAAAACCCTGCGCAGCGTTCACGTGCAACTGCAGATTGCTGAGCACAGAAACCATCAAGTCCGCGCACTCGGCACGCCGCAACTGCGGCACGTGTTTCCCGAACGCCATCTGCTGCACCAGCGCTTTGGTTTCGAGGGCAATGTACAAGCGTTTCACGTGCTGGTTCAAGTCCGTGTCCACAGGCTGCGCAACTGCGGTCGCCCCTCCGCCATGAATGATCAACACGTAGCCGTACTGCCAGCTGAGTCTCCGCACAGCGTCCGCCTTGTGCGGGCCGTGGTCATCGGCCATGAGGATCCCCCACTTCCCCCGCAACTGCGGGTCGTCGGGCCATGCCCGCAAGTGCCGCCGCAGGAACGATATGACGTCGTCTGTGCGGTAGGACCCCTTCTCAGACGTCGCCGTGCTCACCCATTGCAGGAAGCCGCTACTGCGGGCATGAGCGGCCCAGTCCTCAGCGAGGACAGTCCCCCCCTTGAACATCAGCTCCGCGGGCGGAGGTCCGCAACTGCGGATGTCCTCCACGTCGCTGGACACCGTCAGGTTGGCGGACCGCCGACTCTTGCTGTCGTCGTGCGCCTCCACGAGCGGAACAATACCCCCCTTCACAGCCAAGGTCGGCTTCGAGGCTGAGGAGGACTCGTTGTGGTGAAAAGGCGACTGGTCCCAGTTCAGGATGCGCGGGTCGTACCCCAAAAGCTCCTTTGCGGCTGCGCGGGCCCGCGCTACGTTCAGGATCATTGTCTCGAAGCGCGATTGGAGCAACCACTTGGGGGTCTTGTATTTGCGATTCGGCTTCGTCATGCTCAGTCCGTAAGAGCGCCACCACTTGGTCCACCACCGGGCCCGCACCTGCGGCACTTTCGGTTTGATCCCCCGCTTCATGGCCTCCACGCAGTACTCCGCGACGAGTTGCTTCGCCTTGGTGAGCAGCAAGGATTGGGAGAACCTGGCGAGCATTTGAGGCTTCTCTTCCGCGACTGCGGTTCGCTTCGCCACCGCCTTCCAGTCCACCGAATACCTCATGAGGGACCACCGTTCGTATAGAGCGGCCTCCAACCATGGAGCCTTCGTCGGCGCGCCTTGCGTGCCGCGGCCGCGGCGCTGACCGGTTGCGCCCACTGCGGTCCCTGCATCTTTTTGGCGCCCCCTGTAGAACCACTGCGCAACCGTCTTCCTCTGGCGGGCCAACCCCCAGCCCTTCGGCCACGCGAACCGCCCGCAAAACGACACAAGCGAACTACGTGGCAGAGGGCCAACGCCCAACCAACCGCAACTGCGGGCGTGCTTCTCCAGCTCCTGGCACACCAACTGCCTGTCTCGGAGCGCGTGCGGGCATACCTTGCGCTTCTCAGGCTCAGCTGCGGGCTTCGGGTGCGCGGGGGCCAGTGCGTGCGCCCTGATCTGTTCCTCCTGTAACGCCTCTGTCATGGACGCAGCCATGGCCAACAGCGCCCCGTCGTCCTTCACACCCGTCTGCCATTTCAACGCTTCCATGACGAGGGGGCTTGGCGCGCCTGGCCCCCCGAGCGCATCTGTTGGCTTGCCCTCGCCCTCGGCGCCGCCCAGGACGATGTGCCTGGGAGGGCCGCTGCCCCCGCAACTGCGGTGCGCGCGCGCAGCCTCGAGGTCGAGTTCCTGCGTGACCACGAGCACGTCGTGCAACCATGGCACGTCCCAGCGGGCTACTCCGAACTCGTAAAGTTCTTCCCGCAGCCACCTGCGCGTCTCGGCATTGAGCGGCTTCTGCAACATCATCGCCATCAGGTCCACGCCGCAGCCCCCATCGCAAATGGCACCAACGATCCACTGGCCTAGAGGCCCGTAAAACTCATTCAACGGGCCCACCCCCTCCGCGCACGGCGCACCCACCGCAACTGCGGCCACCCAGCGGCGCACCTCGTGGGGAGGGTGCTCAGGAGTTAATGGCCAACAGGTCCTGCGCCCCCCACGCCCAAGCCTCCGCGGTCTTGCGGGATCCCCTGTGAAGTACGCACGCCACGCCGTCGACGGCGCATGGCTCAGTGCACGTCGCCAAGGCCCAGGGCGCATAGAAGTCAAGGATGTCCTTGCGGTTTTCGCCTTCCCACATGTACAGTCGACGCTCGAACCGCAAGGCAAACAGCACGAATGCCGCGTGTCCTATGTAGGAACCCTCCGACAGGATTTCCTTCATGAGCGCCATAACCCTGTCAGGCACCCTCGCCGCCACTGCGGCCTCCATCTTTGGACCGTCTCCCAGGGGTACCACTGTGTCTGGTGCCAGGGGTGGCGCCGCGACCCGCGGGCGCAAGGCCGCGGCAGTGGGCGCCCCCACTGCGGCTGCTGCCCGTGGGTCTGGGCAGGGGAAGAAAGCGACGTGCGTCTTGGACCAGCTCTCCTCCAGCAGTCGCGCTGGCGGCATGCGCGCTGCAAGTGGCGCCTGCGTGCCAGCCGCCACCCCCCCAGGAGCTCCACCCGCAACTGCGGGTTCTGCCAGTGGAGGCGGCGCTTCTGCTGCGGGCGCGGTTGACTCCGGCGCAGGATCGCCAGGAGCTGCTGGCCCTGCGGGGGCGGCGGTGACCGATGCAGCTGCCCCTGGTGCTGCGGGAGCCGCAACTGCGGCGGGTGCAGAAGCTGCTGGAGGGAGCGCTGTTGCTGGAGGGGGAAGTGGTGGCACTGCGGGCGCTGTCGCAGGGTCTTGAGCTGCTGCTGCCGCTGCGGGGGCATGTGCTGTCGCTGCTGCAGCGGGTGCTCCTGGAGAAAGTGCTGGTGCTGGAATTGCTGCTGCCGCTGCGGGAGCCGCAACTGCGGGCGGTCCAGCTGCGTCTGGCCGCCGCGTAGTTGGCCGCAGGTGAAAACTCGGCGGCTCTACGTCGCCGTACTGCGACAACGACCACTTCGCCTTGCACGGAAAATCCGCGCAAGCGTGCACCTTTATCTTTTTGGGGCAATGAGCGCCGCAACTGCGGCTCAGTATGTTCGCGACCCCCGTGGTGCCGTACTTAGTCTTCCTCGGTGGCGCCCCGCTGTCGTAACAGAGCCACTCCACCCCGAAGTGCTCGCCGCCCTCGTGGCCGTACCATGTTTGGCCCACCGGGACGTCCTCGGGCGCCCGCGCGCCGAGCGGCTCGGGCCTGGCACGCGGCTGCGGGCATGACAGTGAAGGGCGGGAGTGGGCGGGAAAGGAGAAGAAATGGCAAGGGCAATTAGGAGGAGGGGGAAGGAAGGTAAGGGGCAAAGGAAAGGTGCAGGGGAAGACACATAGATGCGTTGAACACCGCTCGCGCGGAAGCCCCACTCATCTCGCGCACAAGGTTTCTATGCATCTCTACGAAGCTCTGCGTCTGCGTGCACCCAGTAAGCACACGGGGGTGTGTTCTCGTGAAACACCCCAACCCCTCAAAAAGACAAGCGACTTCTGGCCCTCGGAAAACCCCTCAACCCCGCAACTGCGGCGCTCATTGCCTCAGCGCCCGCGCCCCCGTTCAGCCCCGCAACTGCGGCGTCGCCGCAACTGCGGCCAGTTCGGCTCAGAGCAGGAGAGACGGGACGACGACGTCCAGGTAGTCCAGGGCCGCCTGCTTCCTTTGCTCGTCCGTGATTCTGACCCAGTCGTAGTCGTACGCCTTCGCATCCCTCGCTGTCTCCCATTTCTTCTTGGTCAGTTTCTTCACCTCCATCTCGATCGTCTTGCCGCGGTTGGCGCACTCGCGCGTGATGGTGGCCACCCCAACGCCTTTGAAGTTCCATGCGACGGTGTAACCAGCCCCGCTTCCCTGCGCCACGGGGAACTCGTCCGCGACTGCGGCTTCGTCCTTATCGCCGTCCGCGACTGCGGCTTCGCCCTTATCGCCGTCCGTGACGTCGGGCACCCCGCCGAGGCTCACGTCGTCCATGATCGTCAAAATCAACCACTCAAGGTCTTTAGTGTCGAGCCACAGCGTCCGCCGCTTGAAGCTGGCCACCCGCACGTGGCGAACGCCCTTGTCGCCTGGAAACTCCAACTGGCTCCTGGCGGGCATCTGCACGCAGTGCACAGCGGACGCGCGCCTGTCCAGAGCCTCGCCTCTTGGCAGGCCAGTCTTCGAGGCCTGGTTGGAGCTACGCTCTTCCGTCCTCTGCTTCTTGGTGGGCGTCACAGTCGCGGTCTGCCTCTTCGTGGCGCCCGAAGCACTGACCAAGGCCATCGTTGGGTCATCTTCACCGTCTCTCTCATCGTCGCTCTCCTCGCCCGCAACTGCGGCGCCTTCCTGTTTCGCCAGTGTGTCCTTGAGGTCCTGCCAGACCTTGGAAGCCTTCAACGCCCCTGCCGTTGGCTTACCCTTCTTGCACACCTTCAGCAACCATTTGTTCTGCATGTTCACATGCACGAACGTGATTGCCCCAAGGGGCCCTGCGTCAAGCACCCTGACGTCCTTCTCGGGGACAGGGGCTGTCTGCGGAAGCCCCCCCCCCCCGGATGCACAAGGCCATATCCACCTTCACAGGGCCCCATTCGCTCGAAGAACCCATGTCCGCAAATTACTGCGGATGACCCCACCGCAACTGCGGGAAAGCAGGGCCGCGCGGGCAGCGAGGTCGCGTCCGAGAGGGGTGCGCTTTGAGCCAGACGGCGCCTCGACTGAATCTGCGGGGAGACCCTACATCGATTGTCACGCCCCCATCCGCGCATGCGCCGCCCCTCCGTCTGCGCGCGCCCCCCCGAGGCCCGCCTTTGCGGGAACGTTCAAAACCGTCCCCGGGGACTGCTTTGAACGTTTGCACTCAGGGGGGTGCTTCGGGCGGCCGCGTGGCCCGAGGAGCTGCTGGCTGTTCCCGCGCAAGGGGGGCGGGGAGCGGAACGGTGCGGAGGGAGGCGCCCAGATGGCGCGAGGAGGGCGCTCACGTGCTCCCGGGAAGAGGCGCGACAGCAGTGAGGGCAAAAGCTTCTTCTGCATGGGACTCAGAGCTTCGCTTGTACCTCAGTGCGTGGACGTCAGCAATCCGCGACTGCGGCGACACTTAGTGGCCTCCGAAACCAAACAATGAACTACTACAGCACTCCGCCACTGCGGTCGCAAGCGATATGATTCAGCAGCGAGTGGCGCCTGAACACCCGCCACTGCGGTTTCGGAAAACCACCGAATCAAGGAACGAATTCGTAGCGCAACCGCCACTGCGGTTTCTTAGAGCGACATCTTGCCTTTTATCGTCGAAGCCACTCCTCGTCGTCTTCGACGGCGGTTGCCCCGAAGCCTTGCCCTTTGCCCTTTTGTTCGCATCCGTCCTCCACGTCTCCTCGACCGCCTTCTTCTTCTGTGCGGCTTTGGGCCTCGCCTCCCAAAGGAGTTCTTCTCCTGGCCTGATGTCCGTCGTATTCACCAGCACGGGCAGCTTCACGGCGACCACTAGCCCGCTTGGTCCTGGAACACACACGGCCAGCTCTTTATCCTGGAGCTCCATGTTGATACGCGCAACTGCGCTTCCAATACGCTCGTTATTCTGGTGAGCTCTTGCTGCGTGACTCTGTTAACGGCCCAGAAGAGGTGCATTGTCTCTTGAGCATCCCAGCCCCACGTTCTCAACCGCACATCGTGGTCTGCCACCTCGGCGGGCGTCTTGTCCGCAGGGGGCTTGAACTCTGGCAGCAGGTAGAAGGTCTTGATTGAAGGCGCATGTTGTCCTCTTTTGACCCAGACCTGCACTGGCACCCTCTCGGGGCGCGCGCTCGTGGACAGCAGCTTGGGCGCCTTTGGGGCGCATGGCCACAACTCGATGGAGTGTGCCTCGTGCGCGGCGGTTGCCTGGGCGGTGCGCTTGCCCGTGTCGGCGTCTTGGAGCACGTCCACTTTCGCTTCCGCAACTGCGGACTTGTGGCGCGCCCAAAGGCACAACAAGACTGCGCCTGCAAGAGCAGGCTCCTGTCCTAACTCCTGCGCTGCCGCTGAACACTTCCATTCGTTGATTGGCAATGGGAAGGATCCGAGGCTCGTGGCCGTAGCGCCCCTGCAGTCCTGTTGGTTCGTGGGTAGGTGCGTATTGGGATCAAAGGAAATGACCCTCGGCTTCAACTCGTCCTCCCTGGAGGCCGTTGCCTTTCCCGCAACTGCGGGCTTGTCGACGTCCGTGCGCGGCAACGCGTTGAAATCAAACCAAGCGGGCTTTTCGTTTCCGACAGGCAGCTCTTCCACAGCCTTCGCGAGCTTTTCCGCGTGGGTCTTCGGCTGCAGCAGCTCCGTCGCATCCCTGCAGGCGCGGACGAGCGCATGTCGAAATTCGATGACACTTCGCGCCTTCGCTGGGGTGTCCTTCAGGTACTGCACGTAGCTGTCCGCGGTCAGTATGCCGACGTTCGCCTTGAACTCCAAAGCCCTGTCCTTTCCCATGTCCTGGAGGGCGGGGCTCAGCGTGCGATAGTACATGCGGAGAACGGCGTTCATGTCCTGCAAGAAATCCAACGCCTCACTCTTCGTCCAGGCTGCTTCTGGATCAGGGCACCACACAGCGGTGGTCACCCCGCGCTTCTTCGGAGGCGCGTTCCGGTAGCATCGCATGAGAATCGCAATTTTGACCCACGGAACGCGGTCGGGAAGCGCGGCAGCGACCCCAAAGGCACCGAGCCGAAGGGCCCTTCTCTTCGAGTTCACGTACACCTCGCAGAACTGGAGCAGCAGGTGGATGAACTGCGCTTTCGCGCTCCCGAGCCCAACGACAAACGAACACAATTCAATGAAGTCGGGGTCCTGAACGACACGATCGAGTTCGAGCATCACTGACGTCCTCACGCTTTCAAAGGCCACCTGGTCCGCGACTGCGGCGTCGAGCGCTGCGTCGACAGCCTTGCACAGGACGCTGAGCGCTGTAACCTCAGTCGTTCGCATCGCAAAGTCCGCCCCCTTATTGAGCGACTGGCTGATGAAGGAAGCGCCAGTGGGCTCCCCGACTATGATTCTCCAGCTGAGCACTTCCATGAGCATACCCTCCTGCGTGAGCTTCTTGGCCACAGCGTCGTATTCCGCCACTGCGGCCATATTGATGTTGCCATCCTCATCAAGCACGCGCTGCAGCCTGGCGCGCTCTTCCTCCGTTAACTCCATGCCCGCGGGGATGGGCCACCGGGCCCCTGCAACGATTGCCCGCAACACGAGGCACAAGTGGGAATGCGACAACGTGCCATGCGCTATGTCTGCCCCGCTACTGCGGTCGAAGCACGCAGCGAGGTGACCTGTCGCTTTCTTGTGATTGTACTCGGTGTACGTCTCGAAAGCAGGATCTTTCGCTTTCAGCTCTCGAGTCGGAAACATCTGGACGCATGCGCCCTCGTGGTCGGCTTCCGCATGCGAAAATCCAGACACGATGATTTCCACAGCGAGCTCCCGAACCCTTTCCTGCTGAGGGTAGTGGCCGCCCCGGTTGTTCAGGTGCGGGGCCAGCAAGACCACGGGAATGCGCACCTTCTTGCTCCCGTCCCCGAATTTCGCCCTAATCGCGGTGGCCTTCTGAAAAATCCCCCGCGATCCGTCCGCCACTGCGGCTCCCACCTTTTCGTTTTGCTCGCCTTTCCCGAGGCTGTCACTCATTGCACCGAGCCGCGCCCACGGCCGACACTTCCGCAACTGCGGAACACGGCCCCAAGTGCGTCGCCTGTGGCACTGGCTGAGGGCGAGGGGCCCAAAGACTTCCTGAGCCCAAAATTCTGCGGCATGTTTCAAAGTCTGGTCTGGTCAGGGTCTGGTCTGGGTCTGGTGGTGGTGGTGATGATGATGATGGTGATGGTGATGATGATGATGATGATGATGGTGATGCTGGTGATGGTGATGATGATGATGATGCTGATGCTCGATCGGAGGTGAGTCGTTCGAGCCCCTCAGTCTGAGGGGCCCGAACGACTCACCTCCGACCACTTCGGAGACCAAACGGTTCACCTCAGACCTCAGCACGAGCAATGGGCCAGAAGTACTAGGACTACTGCTACTAGTTCTTCTACTTCTACTACGACTACTACTACTAGTACTACTAGGACTACACCTACAACTGCCACTACCACTACCACCACCAGTACCACGACCACTACCAGTACATACCACTAACACTCCTACCACTACCATACCACTACCAGTACCACTACCACCACCAGTACCACGACCACTACCAGTACATAATTACCACAATTACCACCGCCGCCCCCCTCCCTGCGCGCGCATGTTGCTCTTATGGGCACCCTGCGCCCGAGGAAGGGCACGCGTCCTTTCTCCCTGCGCGCCGTCGCACCGCAACTGCGGGCCCTCCGACAACGCCAGCCGCAACTGCGGTCTTTCCCACGCCGACACATGCGCTCAAGCAGCCAGCAAGCCTCTGACACCGCAACTGCGGGCCCTCCCAGCACATCGTTCCGCAACTGCGGCCATGCGCGCCGAGTCCGCCACGGGCATGCGCGCGGAAAAAGAAGTACGGCGCAAGAAAGAAACGCCCGCAACTGCGGGTCCGCTTACCTCCGCGGTTTCTCCTGGTAGTGATTCCCTTTCTGGCCGCTTCGCCCGTGCCCTAGGAAGATGATGTTAGGGTGGACGCCTTCCCGCCAGTGGCCCTGAAAAGTCCTGGGGTAGATCATCTTCTGAACGACCTTGCCGATGGGGGGCTGCGCTTGGAGGCCGAGGCGACGCCGCATTCCGCTACTGCGGTCACGGTCCTCTCGCCACTGCGGCATGCACATCGGTAGGACCCAGCGCCGTGCGATGAGAGACTCGGCAGTGCGAAGCATCCAGTCGGGGAGCCAGAATGGCTCCTGATCCGCGTGCTTCCCTGCGCTGTCGGTCTTGTAGCCCGCAATGCGCACGTCGCTCGGGCCAAGGGGGTCCATGTAGTTGGGGTGCATGACGCGTGCACCAAACTTGATGCCTCCGAACAGGGCGGGCCACGCGCGGAACGGAACTCCGATCGGGCACTTGTAGATCGCACCGCAACTGCGGCAGAAGTCTGAAACTGCTCTGGCGGGACGTCGAAGAGGCCGCACAGGAAACGAACATCTTGGGCATGGATGGTTTCGACGGCTTACATCACGAAAGACTCCTCCCAACATGTTTGTTCTGCAGACGTGATTTTCGGTTGAAGAGGATGGGGAACCGCGTGCCTGGTCATTACGGCGAAACCGAGCACCGCGGCAGGATTCCTCTCGGGGCCCTTCAGGCGAAACCGCACGATCGCGAGGGCGTGGGTGGCCCCAACGACGCTTGCCGCAACTGCGGCCTCACTGACAAAGTGCGGGCGCCACACAACGAGGCCAGTCTCGCCGAAGAGCTCCGCCATCATCCAGTCAGGCTCGCCGCTGCTGTTGGGCCCGTTATTCGCCGTGATGGCGTCCACGACGGCGCCGCGGAAAGTCTCATGAAGGGGCGCGGGGTCCGCTGACCGCGGTTCCTCCCGAGGCCGAAGCACCTCGATGTCCCAAACGACGATGAAGATCCCTGGTTTTGGGGTATCGACAGCGGCGAAGACGTCTTGCTGGGTGGCCGCGGCAGCGATGACCAGCACGTTCACAGTCATGGCGAGGGCGGACGGCACCGGGAGGCCGCCCACTGTCCTGGCGAGCCCCTGGTTCCACGTGGGCGCCGCCCCCATGTACCTGATGCCCTGGGCCCGCTGCTTCTTGCGCGGCTGCTCCTCGGAGTCCCGCAACTGCGGTTCCGACGAAAACTCCGCGCTACCCCGCGACTGCGGTTCCGAGGGAAGCTGCAGGGGAGGCGATGTAGGAGACGCCACAGGACAAGGCCTCTTCTGCGGGAACCGAGCCTTCGACGCGGCCGCAAGGCCCCTTAGAAGCGGCCTCGTCTTCGGGCCCAGGCGAAGACGAAGAGAGAGGTGCTCCCGCAACTGCGGTCGGAGCTGCCGCGTCAAACGGACTAATAGGCATTTGCGCAACTGCGGTCCTGGTGGAAGCTTTGGCAACTGGCAGCGTCGGGCCCCGCGCGCGCAACTGCGCTCTGGGAGCTCCGTGCGCGCGGCGCAACTGCGCCTCCCTGCGCCTCGGGGCACTCCGGGACCGTTCGCGCGGCTGCGCCGCGGAGGAACTTGTGCCTGTCGGCGGCGGCCGCCGCCGATCCCTGCTGCAACTCGACGCCGAAGTCGCCTCGCGCGGCGCTCGCTCGGGGGATCCGCTACTGCGGCTTTCTCCTCCCCGAAGGCTGCGCGGCTGCGGGGGATTCGCTACTGCGGCTTTCCCTCCTCCGCTGCGTGGCCTCGCTGGGGGGGGGGTCGCTACTGCGGTTCTCCCTCCTTGCAGAGCGCGCTTCCAGGCGGCCCCTCAGCACCGCCAGCATCTCCTCATGGGTGACCTCCAACTGCGGCATGCCACCGCGAGAAGCGCGCCCCCCCCCCCCCCCCCCCCCCCAACGGATGCTCGGACACGGCTGCGGCGAATGAGGAAGAGGGCGACGGGTGCGAAGGCCAGGATTGGCAATTACGAAGAGGACAGCGAGGAGGACGACGGAGGGAACGAGGACACCGAGGGTGGCCTCAAGAACGCAAGCGTGGTAGGACAGGACTGGGAGGAGGAGGAGGAGGGGGGCGACGAAGGAGAATCGAGGAGAGATAGAAGACGACAAAGTGGGACCAAAGGGCCTGACATTGACGAAGGGGAATCCAGAAGAGATAATTAATAGGCGACGACAAGAGTAAGACAAGATGAGCCGTGGAGTTTTTCTTCGTGACTCTTCGCGCGAGAAGCCGCGCGCCGCAACTGCGTTTCCGCCTGCCGCAACTGCGGACAAGCCCAGATAATTGCTGACTGACTCAAAGGACGTGAAGCGCGGACGAACCGCCTGCGGAGTTCACTCGCGCGGGCGCCGCGACTGCGGGCGGACGCATGCGGAATGCGAGCGGGGGCGCCGCAACTGCGGACGACGACGCGCGAAGTGAGTGAAAGGATCGCGGTGTCACGAGATCGGTTTCCGCAACTGCGGTTTCAAGCCCTCTCCCACCTCGGTTGTAGCCCAGCTCCTTTGGTTGCGTCGAACCGCCCCGATATTGGCTTGGCGTGCAATCTCTTGTAGCACGCGTACGTGCCACGTCCCGCGCTCTTGCCGAGGCCCGCCCCCGGGGGCTGCACGGGCCCCCAGCGAGGCTCAACCTCATACAGGCTGAACTTCGGACTGGACCATTCCGGGTGAACGCGAATGCCTGAGCCGTCGTCGCGGATGAGGACGAAATCCCACACGGGCAAGCGGACTGCCTGCGCTTCTCCGTCCACCCCTTTGGCGTGCCTATTGTGGTCGTAACTGCCTGGGCACGTGCGAAACTCGCACCTGACCAATCCGCGACTGCGGTCGTTGTCAGGGCCGCACACGACGAGTTCCATTGTGGCCGCACCCATCTGCGCGACCAGCTGCAGCCAAGACCACGGGACCAGTTCTGCGCGGCCCCACTCCCAGCCCCTGTTGTCCTGCGCCCCTTCCGCGCCCTTTGCGCTTGATAATGCGCGAAATCGGCTCCGCAACTGCGGGGTCAAAAACAGGAAATCGGCTGTTGAAGGGGTCAGCTGGGTTTTCGTACTCTTCGCGGTAGTACTTCAAGGCCGCGTTGTGCTGCTTATAGTTGCCATGCCAGCGCGCCACGTAGGTTTGGAAGTGCTCCAACGTGTACACCCCAGGGCGGCTGGCGTCCGCAACTGCGGCACCTCCTCGCCCTGGGACATGCGCCACTGCGGTTTTCCCCTTGCCCTTCGCGTCGTCTGCCGCTCGCCCTGCGGGGGCGCCCTCTCCTTGGACGTGCGCAACTGCGCCTTGCCATTGGTTTTCGCGGCCGCCTTCCCATCCGCTCCAGCGGCCGTCTTCCCAACCGCTCCAGCGGCCGTCTTCCCATCCGCTCCAGCGGTCCTGCTCGCGTTCGCCCGCGCCCTCTCCTCCGCCGCTGGGGCGGCCCCCCCAACTTCCACTGGCGCCATGAATTCCGCCGCCACCCCCCTCTCCGCATTGCCAACCTCCGCCGCCGCGCTCCCATCCGCGACTGCGGTCAACTCCGTCGCCGTTTCCCCATCCATCCCTTTGCCATGCGCCACTGCGCCAATCTCCGCCTTGCCATCCACCACTGCGGCCATCCCCGCCGCCCTATCCGCCGCTGCGGTCGCCCCACCATCCACGAGCTGCCCCGTCGCCGCCTCTGCCTCGCGGAGGCCCCGCAACTGCGGCCCTCTTTTTCTCTGCTTCCTCCAGGGCCGCCGTTTCGCACATATTTGCCAATATGTGCAATTATCTGTCCATCCTGCACAGGCGCGAGCCCGCGCCGCCGCCGACGTCGGCGCTGGTTCGAGCCGAACGGCACTGCTTGAGCCGAACGGCAATGGAGGAGGAGGGCGGGGGGGGGAATGCAGTGAGGAGGATCGGGGAGGGGTCGAAAGCTCACCTTTCCAGGGCGCCCCCCCCGTGACCGCTTCCTCGCGGCGGGGGGGGGGGGGGGGCAGGGCCCGGGGGAGGCGGCCACAACGCGCCCCACCAGAGCGCCCCCCCCGCGACCGCTTCCCGCGGCGGGGGGAGGCGCCCCAGAACCCAGGAGGGGAGACAGACCGCACCCCGCCAGGATGCCCCCCCGCGACCGCTACTCGAAGCGGGGGGGCGCCCTGGAAGGACGGCGACGACGGCGGCGACGGCGACGACAAATACAAACATATATAACAATAGCAATCGATATTCATATTCTCATACGCACCTCTCCGAGGGAGTAGAGCTCAGAGGCGATCAATGCGCACGTCGTCCGCGATTTTCCTGGCCGCTTCGCTCGGGACATCCTCGAAATTCTGAAAACCGGTGGCACCCCTCACGCAGATCGCGACGTCAGGGTCCAAAAACACATGGGAATTACAACATTTTAACATAAAACCTTCAAAAACACATTGTAATTTCAATAAATGTGACCCCGATTCTCAGAGAATGGCGGTTTCGCCTGAGACATCCTCCCAAAATCGATCCCCAGACCCCTCCTCGGAGCCTCCTGGGGGGCTCCTGGAACCTCCCGGGGCCTCCTGGGGCTGTCTGGACCTTCTGGTGCCCCAGACCCCGCCTCGGAGCCTCCTGGAGTTCTCTCGGGCCTGCTGAGGCCGCCCGGGGCCTCCTGGGGCCTCCTGGGGCTTCAGAACTACATGCGCACACAGAGACACAAATCACGCCCAACACATCACACGCTAGACAAACATAACATACACACACACACACACACACACACACACACACACACACACACACACACACACACACACACAACACCGACAACACACAAAAAGCACGCACCACACAAAGCACACATCACACACACACACACACACACACACACACACAACACACAACACAACACTCACAATCCTGGGGCCTCCTGGAGCCTCTTCCGGTATCCAAGTCGGGCCTCCTGAGGCTTCCTGGGGGGGCCCTGGTACACACATCGCAAGGTGTGGCAACCACACTTGCGCTCGAGTGCGACTTCGCTGTTGCATGTCACTCCTGCTTCAAACGCCCCTTTCAGCTTGTTGTATGAGCCTGGGCACACACGTGCCACATGTATATATATATAGAGATATATATATACATATACGTTTACATACCTACATACATACATACATACATACATATATGTATGTATGCAAACACCCTGAAGGCAGAGGGGCAGAGGGGAATCTTCGATTTTGAAGAATTACCCTGGATCGCCGCAACTGCGGCTTTGTTGTCCCGCTGGGCCTCCAGAGGCCAAAACCGATGAGAAAAACCTCGCCGATCCTTCCTCGATACCCTCCCCCTCCTCCTTCTCCTCCACCTCTTCCCCCCCTGGGCACAGCGTGGCGACGGACAGGAGCCATCGGCGCGCCTTGCAAAAGCCCTCTCAACCTTCTCCTCCTCCACCTCCTCCTGTTCCTCCCTGCACTCTTCTGGCCAGAAATCCGCATCGTTCAAAGCAGCCCCAGGGGACTGCTTTGAACGTTGCCATTCTTCAAAGCAGTCCCCGGGAACTGCTTTGAAACGACCTCGATCGTCCTCATTATAAGGGCTTCTGGATTACAGCGCGTCGTTTCGGGTTTCGACGAGGAGGTCAGCACCGTTCTGGGACGCCTCACGCGCTATGCGACCGATTTGGCAGATAACTCGGGGACCGAAGCGGACAAGCGCGCAGCCCATGCACGCCGACCGGCGGAGGGAGCAGCTATCCAAGATGCAGGCGGCCGAGGCCCAGCAGGCCACCGCGCTGACCCCGCGCCCGGCCGCCGCCGGCCTGCTGTAGCTGGAGCCACGGCCGCCGGCACCGCAGCCCGCGGAAAGCTCGCTTGGCGGGCGTGCCCTGACTGGTGGCTGCGACGGCGCTCACCCCACCGACACTGCCGACGGACCGACCCCCTGGCCTCGTCCCCCCCCACGGGCACGAGGTTCGGAGTGTCGAGTTCGGCCCCAGGCGTGCCCCCGAGCGTCACCAGCGTCGCTAGCCTCTTCGTCAACCGAGGCAGCTTCGCAGACTCCAGGCAGGCCCAGATCCCTGGGCAGCCGGATCGTCGAGGAGCAGTGGGAGATGCAAGCCTGCGCGCAGGCGCTGCAGGCCGGCCAGGCACAGTGATTCAGGAAGGGTTTGCCCAGAGGGACGACGGGAAGGTCGCACAGCTCGGCACGCTGGCGGCCATCAGGAAGGCCGAGGAATTGGACGTGTTTCTGACGAGAGGGTGCGATACGGCGCGGTAGAGTCATGGCCTCCGACGTGCATGCGAAGGCAGTACGCACTTGATACTGGCCGTGGGCTGCCCGACGACGGTGATGAACAGGATTGGGCGCGGCGCGGCGACGCTCTCCTGGGGCGGCAAAGACCATCAGGACCTAGCGAGCTGGGGCCTCTCGGTGGCCGACTTCCCGTGTGCAAAGGCGAAGATCTTCACGACTATGCCATGCCGGTCGAGGTCAAACTTGAGCCCCGACCACGACATCCCGTCGTCTTCAGCCAATGGCATCGCCAGGCCCAGAACGCCATCAAGTCCCGGCGCCTCGTCTATGGGCGCGAACACTGCGCCGAACAGTACGCAGCGCTGGAGAGCCTCCGGCGCTCGCACGAGCACGACGAGGACGAGTACCCGGCCAAATACGCGCACGCGAGGTGGGAAGAGCTCAAGCTCAACGCGGCCTGGCGCGAGCAGCTCTGCGAGAAACGGCGCGCCCTCTGCCTCCTGCTCGGACAAGAGCACCCCTACGGAAGGAGGACCTCAAGCTGCGCGTGCTGGCCCCCGCTGGCCCGGGCTGCCAGGCCGCCCCCAAGTGCCCCAACGTCTTCGTCTTGGACGACCCGGGCGGATACTACCAAGTCGTCTGCCCCCCCAGGAACGAGCGAAAGCTGCGCAAGTTCCTCAATCGCAGCCTACACGGCCCTGCCCCGAAGGGCCCGGCGCGCGCCGGAGAGGCCGCAGGGGGCGGCGGGCAGGGCGCGGGGCAGCTCCCACCAAGCCCGGTCTGGGCTGGCACGAGCGGGCCCCCTCATGCGCAGGCCGAGAAGGCCGGCGCCGGGAAGCGCCCTCCCAAGAAGCCGAAGGACCAGCCGACCACGGGGACGCCAGCCAAGTAGCCCTATCCCGCGGGGAAGAGGCTCTCCGCTGGGGAGATTTCACGCTCAGCGCAGCACGCACCACGCAACCGCGCAGGCAAGATCCTGCGCCGGGATGCGCGCACCTGGATGAGTTGCTCCAAGAGCAGCCAGACCTGTGCCCACGCGCACGAAGCCATCACGGGCATGGCAAGCCTACACTGGACAGCGCAGGCGCAGCTGCTCAAGCGCGGGAGCCTGAAGTCAGGAACCCGCGCGGAAATCCAGAACGTGGATGGGCGCGCGCAGCAGCTGCGCTCACAGGCCAAGAGCGAGGACGAGTCGAAGCGGGCCGGGGCTGCCCAGGCGCAGCCTAAGGCTGCGGCCAGAACTCCACCGAAGCGCGAAGGTGCCAGAGGTCCTTCCCCGGACTCCGGACTGGAGCGCGCCCGCAGCATGGGGCGAGATCCAGTGCACCGCGATGGAGAACGGCCTGAGGGACGCCGCGCAAGGACTCGACCCCGACTGGATCCTTGACGCACACGCGGGTCGCCCTTAGGTGCACGGCACTGGCGAGTGCGACCATCCCGAGGCCCGCGCGGAAGGCCCTGATCGACGAGCTGCTGAGCGGCGGCGCGCTCGATAAGTTCCAGGAGCGACTAATTACCTCAAGTCGCGCGTCCTAGCCAGATCGACCCAAGCCAAGGCGGACGGAATCACGCTCGAGGTGGAGCAGGCGCTGCTGGAGGCAGCCCGCGACGGAGGCCCCACCCTCGTGGAAGAAGCAAGGGCAGCCCTGGACAGGACAGGGGCCAAGGCGGGCAACCTCGGAAGCGAGCCCGACGCGGCGATCAGCCCGGCGGTCTGGGACGAGGCGTGCGAAGTCGGCACAGGCACCGTGGCGCTCCTCGGCCAAGAGCGGCAGCATCGTGACTTCCAGGACAAGCTGCCCCTGAAGCCGGAACTCGCGGCCCGCCTGGGACTCCCGACCGACGTCTTCGAGGAGCGGCAGCGCGTGGTCTACCTGGCGGCCGCTCTCCTGGGCAAGCACGGCCACGACCCGCGGGCCGAGGAGATGCGCGAATTGGCCCTGGTCCTTCGCCAGTCCCTGTGGGACCGGGCGACGACCGCCGCCGCCGCGCGAGGCGATCCGCCTCCCTTCGTTTCGCTGCAGGAAGCCGACATGAGGATGTGCTGCCATGATGCTCTGATGCCTCACCACGACAAGGACTTCCGATGCGTCACGCCGCTCACCCTCCCGGAGCTCGAGGACGCGACGCTTCGCGTCTGGAGGGCGAACCATTGGAACCAGCTGGGCCTGGACACCCTCTTAACCCAGAAGGTCGGGCAGCGCGAGCTTCATGCGATGATCCACGGGGGCCACATGCGCATGCTCAGACCACCGCCCAGCACAAGCGGGCGGCAGGCCATCGGGGAGGCGATCAAAATCTGGGCGCTGGCGGGCAAGGAGCTGCGCGAACGCATCGCGACTGGCCAGGAGCTGCATCTGGAGGCCGAGGTCGCGGCGGGCACCGTCATCCCCGGCCGCCCGCCGCCCTGGAAGGCGCCGGCGGAGGGGCACCGACGACAGCAGCTGAGGAGGAGGTCGACTTCCAGCAACTGGAACAACTCGTGCGCCGACCCGCATTCGCGTGGGGCGTCAGGAAGAGAGAGGTCTTCGCCGGTACGGGACGCTGGTCAGCTGCGCCAGGGGAAGCCGGCTTCCCCGCCGCAGAGCCCGCGGAGCTCCACGAGCAGCCGCTTTCGCAGACAGGGCCGCGAGCAGATCACGACGTGCTCCGCGCAGAAGTGCGGGGGCGCATCCTGCTGGACGCAGGCGCAGCGCTGGGCCCAGACGAAGCGAACATCTGGCAGCTGGGGCCAACGCGCATCACCCACGCGGCCTGGACGTTGACCATCGGCGGGACTAGGACCTTCGCGGGGCCCGACGGTGACGGCACCAACCCGGACGAGGTCACCTCGAACATCTGCACCGACTTCGCCGCTGACGTCTGTCGACTCGATGCGAACGATCGGGAATGGCTCATCGAGCCCAGCTGCGGGGATGGCCGCAATCCCAAGATCTGGGACCGCAAGCGCATCAAGCTCCTCGTTGCGAGGACAGGCGCGAAGGTCATCACGATCGCGATGCGCGAATGGGGCCCGGCACCCCCGGACCAGCCGAGCAAGGGGCACCGGAAACTGACAATGTGGCTCGTGAGCAAAGGCCTGCACCCATGGGCCCTGGCCTTGGCGAGGCATTGCTCTGGGCACCACGAGCGCGACCCCCTGGAGGGGCCGCTGTCCTACAACGTCACCGACCAGCAGGCGGCAGCCTTCAACGCCCCGGGCGAGAGCCCTCTCACCGAGGCGGAGCGCCGGAGGGTCAGGAGCTTGCTGAACCGCATCGCGCTGACCAGCGTTGACGCACAGGGCCCCGACGGCGACAAGAAGTGGAGGCAGCCGGCCCCCGGGGCGGAAATTCTCAGACCCCTGAAAGACCCGGCCGGCCCTTCAGGTCGACGGCCCCGGACAGCTTCCACTGGGCGCCCATCGAGATCAAGAACGAAAGCCAGCGACCACCCCCCTCCACGGCGACAAGCAGGCCCTCTTCTTCGGCCACGGCAAGGACGGGCGCTGCCGGACTGCTTTCGGCGCGCAAGCCCAGCGGCTCCACCGCGGGGCGCGGGCCCTCAGCGGCGCTGCCGCACCGCTCAGTCAGCAGCGCGGGGGTCGCTCGGCTCCCGCGCAGGACTGCGATGCATGGGGAGGACGCGACACGCTGGGCAATGAACGCCCAGGCTGCTCGCAGCGCGGGCACGCGCCCTGAAGGACGCGGCCCGCGGACCCCTCCCGAGCGCGCTGCAGAGCAAGCTGGAGACGCTCAGCAAGAAAACCAATGCGGGGGCAGAGGCGGCGAGAGCTGGCGAGAGCCTGGCGGAAGACGCAGCGCACCCCGCAGAGCGCCGCAGCGAACTCATCGAGACACCCCCCTTCTTTTCGACGCCAGCCTTCCCCAGCATCAGCAAGAGCCCCGCTCAAAGGGCAGGGCGGACCAGCGCTCGCTGGGCGCGGACTACGGGGCGACCCGCGGCGACGACGCGGAGGTGGAGGAGGGCCCGCTGGGCGGGGAGGTCAACGGCGAGAAGGCGGGGGCGGCCAACGACGGCGCGCACGACGGCGCGCGCGGAGGCAAGCGCGGCCGCCAATGCGGGGGCTGGAAGCGTAACAAAGCCTCGAAGCGCGAACAGGAGGGGAGCAACGCTGGGCGCGGCAGAGTTCGACTCGCCCCAGGCCCCGGAGACCCGCCAGTCGACGACAGCAGCGAGGATGGCGAGGACGAGGACAGAGAAGATGAGGAGCCGAAGCGCCAGAAGAAGTCCTGGGACGAGTAGCAAGAAGGTAGCGCCTCGAAACCAGGACGCGTCTTCCTCCAGCAACGCGGTGATCGGTGGATGAAGATCCAGACGGCCCCAACGACGGCGCTGGATGTCAAGATGACGCCGATGACCTCCCGCTGGCTGAGGGGGCGCGTCGCCCGGCCCGTCAGGATGCGCCTCTACTTCTACACCGAGGGCGACGAGACCGCGGGCTCCGAGGGCCCCCCCCCTGGAGGACGAGGCAGGCGATCGCCTCATCCTCTGGCTCGGCGTCGACGACCCGGCAGATTTCGCGCGCTGGGCACCACGCTGGCGCCGCGGCCAGGAGAGCCCTCGCGCCCCTTGGGCGGGCGAAGACGAAATCCAGAACGCTCAGCGCCGGGTCGCGTTCAGGATAGCAGATCGCGCGGGCGGCCTCTCAGGTCGCGAGCCAGCACCTCATGGGCAGGTTCAGCCTGGCCGCGGCGGCCGCCGCAGCAGCATGCCTCCTGTCATATCCAGTATCACGCGCCCCGCATACTCATGTTCCCACACCCTTCTTTCCCCGTTCCCCCCCCCTTTCCCCCTCCCGCTGCTCCCCCACTTCCCTTTCCTCAACACCGTCGCGTTGTGAATCGGCAACGGTGCCGAAAGGTTGCTGTTTATCGCAGGACGTGATAGCCCTGTCACGGCAAACATGTGCCCGAGCATGTTCCACCTGATTTCCAATCGCCTGACGATAGAAAGCGGGCCCACAAACTTTCGTCGTTCGCACCGCTGCAGATCCACGCGAAACGCTGTCCAACAAACAACCCATGCCGCGCGCGCACTTCGCCGTCGCGGCGTCGAGCGCGACTGCGGGGCGGTTGAGGGAGAAGCCGAAACGCGCGCACAACACACACACACACAACACGCAACACACAAAACACACGCACGCACACACACACACACACACACACACACACACACACACACACACACACACACACACACACACACACACACACACACACACACACACAACACACACACAACACACACACACACACACACAACACACACACACACACACACACACTGCCCGTACGCGGCGAGGCAGGCGAGCCGCTCCAGCGATTGCAGATCCAGGGCGCGGACGAGCGAATTGGGATGCAAAATAAGGAAAAGGAGAGAAGCCCAAAGAAGAAGAGGAGCGCTCACAGGCCGAAGACTTCGAAGATGATCGGCTGGCAGAGGGTGACAGCGGGGCGCAGCTGGCGGAACCGCGGCGCCGAGGCGCGAGGCAAAGCAAAGGAGAGCAGCGAAAGCAACTTCCCTGAGTTCCGGGTAGCTGAAGCAGGTTGACGTCGATCGAAAGAGAAGCCCAAAAAAAGATCCACGACATCAGAACGCGCGTCCCAGCATCAAGAAGCCGGAACAGCGCACCGTGCGGGGCGGTGCCCCTGCTGCTGCGCTGGGCGGCCCTACCCAAATCGTGTCTGCTGCGGCGCATTCTTGACCTCACCGTGCCTGCTGTTGGCGGGCGGTTGATCCGCAACGGTCGCGCATGCTGCTGTTCCGAACGGAACCAACCGGCGCGGCACGCCAGCCAACGGCAAGCGCGGCCGGAGTGGCCTTCGTCACGCGGGACAGACCCGACGACTCCGAACACTGGCAGTAATGACGCCATTCGCACAGACAAACACACATGACTCCACGAGCGCGGCACGCCGCTCTGTCGCTAACAGTGCCGCAGAGGCTCGTCTCGCCGAACACGCCAGTGCCTCAAAAAATTGGCGATAGTGGCGCCCTTCTGAAAGCCGACAGACAATTCGCGCACGCGCGCGCAGAAGCGCCTCTCGTCGGCAACGCGGCCGCACAAGCGTTCCGGAAAATGCCGACGGTGACGCCCTTCACAACCCCGTCCGACAGTGCATCTACGAGCCTGGCGCAGCACCCCTTAGCCGGCATAGCCGCCGGCGACGAGGGCCTCGACAACCCCGCCCGCCCACTCGGCAAAGCGCAATGCATGAATCAGTGGGACTCCAAACGATGCGTCTGTCCCCCAGCGACGCGCCGTTCGCCCCCCCAATCGCCTGCAGAGCAGTCGAGACCAACCCTGCGTTGAATCGACGATCACGAACGGTTAAACTGAACATCCGGTCACGCGCAACGAAGCTGCACAGGTCCACAGCGCCCTGGACAACCCGCGCCGCAATGAATCACATAATGACTGCAGAGAAAAAACAATGAACCCATGAACCAAAGTCAATAAATCAATGAACAAATGAACCCATGTGACAACAAGCCAACGAATCGATGAGTCAGTGAGTCAAAGAACCAATGTGTCGCACCTCTGTTGGAATTGCACGCGTCATCGACGAGCCCGAGCGAGCGTCGAGCGACGTTAGCATTGCGCCACTGTCCTGCTGATCCTCTTTTTCATATGCGGGCGCTGCCGGGCACATCGCTGCCTACGCGCGCAACTGAATCAATGAGCCAATGAACAAATGAAACAACGAATCAATGAACCAATGAATCAATGAGTCAATGAATCAATGAGTCAAATGAATAACCCGTGTCTGTTGGACCGGAACTTGCGTTCTGACGGACCGCCACCCGCGGCTCCAATCCTCGCCTCGCCCAGGAGAAAACCCCCAAGGCTAATGCATTACATCGTCGGAGTCCGGGGGGAGGGCGAGTATCAATGTCAGGCCGCCGTGAGAGCCCCAATAACGTCACTGCTGATGCGCCTCGTCGTTCCTGGACGAAAACGAAGGAATAACACGCCGATGCCGCCCTGGCGCACTCCGCAGCAGCGCGACATCGATACTCCCCCCCCACTCCCTGGGTGCCTGTCGGGAAGGAAACCAGCAGAACAATAATTGTTCGGGGGTCCTCCGCGGAAATCCTGGATCGACGTCGGGCGCCTGGATCGCCGCCAAGAAAGCCCCGCGCGGATCCCGGAAATCCGCGGGAGACAGCTTAAACTCATGTGTATGCCCATTTTCCTTCTCGGGCGTCGGGTGCCTGAATTCCCAAATTTTCCTGCACCGGCGCCTTGCTGCATTGCCCCTGCCTGCTCCATCGCGCGGCCCTGCACCTCGCAACCGCCGCCCCCACCTGAGCAGACATCTGCAACGCAGGCACTGTCGTTGACCCGTTGGCCCGCTTCTTCCTGCGCTTGCCCCCCGCCCCCCCCCCCAACGCACCTCCCCCCCCCCCCCCCCCTCGCCGCCGATCTACGCATCCCGCATCGTCCGCCCCCCCACGCACCACAACACACACACACACCCAACTTCACCACACACACACACACACACACACACACACCACACACACGCACAGCACACATCACACACACACACACACACAACACACACACACACACACACACACACACGACACACACACACACACACACACACACACCACCCAACACTCCACCACCCACAACCCCCCCCCAAGCCGCCACCCCCACCCCCCCCAACTGCCTCCCGCTGCTCCTCGCTCTACCATGCAGTCTCACTCGCCCTGCGTCGTCTCCGCCCCCACCTCCTCCAACAATCTATCTCCCCCGCTCACGCGCCCCCCCCCCAACAGCCCACCCCCACACACAAGCCCAGCAACACACTGCGAGAAGCGGGAGAAGGTAAGAATTGACGAGCCTCGGGAGGTAGACAGCGAACACCAGGACAATAAAATAATTACCCTGTGACGTACCCAACCCATCTGCACAATGGAAACGAGGAGTTGGCCGAAACTTGCATGGACAATCGACTTGATGTGTAAGCTACTTGGGACACGCGCCTATGGCATTATGCGCAGGAGAACCACACAAGAACGAGGGGCGACAGCTACAGGCTAGAAGAGGACATGGGGAGTCGGGAACGCAGAGCAGGAGAAAAACGCGCGGGAAGCCGAACCATCAGCACGGCAGCAGCAGAGGGAAGGTGACTGCAGGAGGAGAACAAGGACGAAAGCGGCGTCGAATTTGAGTCTGCGGTGGGTACCCACTGTGCTGTGCCCCTCAGCAGCCCTCGAAAGTGGCGGCAAGTTCCACAGATCGCAGCCCCCCAGGGATGGCAAGGTCTAATTTGAGTCTGCGGTGGGTACCCACTGTGCTGCGCCCCTCAGCAGCCCTCGAAAGTTGCGACAGTTTTACAGATCGCAGCCCCCAGGGATGGCGAGGTCTAATTTGAATCTGCGGTGGGTACCCACTGTGCTGTGCCCCTCAGCAGCCCTCGAAAGTGGCGACAGTTCCACAGATCGCAGCCCACCGGGGATGGCGAGGTCGAATTTGAATCTGCGGTGGGTACCCACTGCGTTGGGCCCCCCAGCAGGTCTCGAAAGTGGCGACAGTTTCACAGATCGCAGCGCCCCAGGGATGGCGAAGTCTAATTTGAGTCCGCGGTGGGTACCCACTGCGCTGGGGCCCCCAGCAGGCCTCGAAAGTGGCGACAGTTTCACACATCGCAGCCCCCAAGGACGGCGAGGTCGAATTTGAGCCCGCGGTGGGTACCCACTGCGCTGGGCTCCCCAGCAGGCCTCGAAAGCGGCGACAACTTCACATATCGCAGCCCCCCAGAGATGGCGAAGTCTAATTTGAGTCTGCGGTGGGTACCCCTGTGCTGTGCCCCTCATCACCCTCGAAAGTTGCACAAGTTCCACAGACGCAGCCACCCCAGAAGCGAGGTAGAATTTGAATCTGCGGTGGTACCCACTGTGCTGGCCCCTCAGCAGCAGCCTCGAAAGTGCGACAGGCGACATTTCACAGATCGCAGCCCCCCAGGGATGGCGAGGTCTAATTTGAATCTGCGGTGGGTACCCACTGTGCTGGGCCCCTCAGCAGCCCTCGAAAGTGGCGACAGTTTCACAGACCGCAGCCCCCCCAGAGATGGCGAGGTCTAATTTGAATCTGCGGTGGGTACCCACTGTGCTGCGTCCCTCAGCAGGCCTCGAAAGTGGCGACAGTTTCACAGATCGCAGCCCCCCAGGGATGGCGAGGTCTAATTTGAATCTGCGGTGGGCACCCACTGTGCTGGGCCCCTCAGCAGGTCTCGAAAGCGGCGACGGCTTCGCAGATCGCAGCCCCCCAGGGACGGCGAGGTCAAAGACAGGGGGGAAGAGCGGGACGGGAAGGAAGGAAGGAAGGAGACGCGCGAGCAGTGCTCCATTCAAAACGAGAACCCAACGCAGGAGGGCTGGACAAAAATGATCGCATTCAAAGCCCGCCACCCTCGGACACGAGGGTTCCATCATCGCATCAGATGCCCCCCCCCCCCCCATCGACAAGCCCCAGACAGAGCACCCGCGACCAGCACGCCCCCACGAAGGCATTTCGAGCTTTCCGCCCTAAGGAACACCTCCGAAACCACCACCAAACCCCAAGGAGCCCCCGAACGGCCCCAAGAAGCCCCCGAGATGCCCAAAAATGAACCCCCAGAGCCCCCGAAACAGACCCCAAGAGACTTCAAGAAGCTTCAACACCCCCTCCAAGAGACCCCCGACGCGCCTGCCAAGAAAACTCCGGCAACGCCGCATTGACGACAACCGCGGCGCCAACTGCTGCGACCCACCCGCTGCGCTCGAAAACATCGGGCCCCCGCTGCGTTCGAGACCATCGGGCCCCATGTTAATTAGAGCCACCCGCAAGTAGAACAGACACCCCATCAAACGAAGAACGCCTCCAAGCTTACAGAGAATGGCCCAGCTTTGAACCGCTAGTCCCACAATATGATGCGCATGCATATGTATAGTATAGTATATATATATATATACACACACGCTGGCGACGACCACTCCTCCTGGAATGACGCCCCCGACATGCAAAAGACCAATGCGACCTGTCTCGAGAACGTCCGGGGCCCCAACGACACGCGACAAACCGATGTGCTCGGGCGCTGCCAGAATCAAGCCCCCCGAGGCCCCACCGCGCCCAGTGGCAACTGCGGGAAAACATCGCCCACGACGCCCTTGGGCTCGAAGACTGGGTTCCGCGGCCTCAGAGCCCAAGACATGGGCCTCTGCAGCGGGGCACGGAGCGGGAAAGAGGAGACGAGAGGAACATATCAAGCCCTCACCCCCGCCCCGCCCCCCCCCCCCGCCCCACCCCCCCCACCCCCCCCCCCCCCTTCAGTGACATTACATGAAACAAAACACTGAGGCCTCAACGCAGCACGGGATGCCGCGCCAAATGCCCGCCTGGACCTTAGCCTTCTCGGCGCGGCTCAGGGCGCTCTGCAGGGCCGCCTCAACAGCCTTGCGGGCGATGCCTCCCGCTGACTCGGATTCCTGCCCCCCGTCACATTGGGAGTGGACCATGCCAGCGTCAGAGGCAGCGGCGATCGCCGAACTGGCCGAGGCACGTGAGCTGGCAACCAGGTCGTCGATCCACTGGCCGTCGAGGTCCTCGAACTTGATGGCGATCTCCATGACGACGTCGTCTGCGGCGTCCTCAGCTCGGGCGGCGGCCCCAGCATCAGGTACAGCAGCGTCATGATCAACTTGAACCATCTGGGCTGCTTCGGCTGCCGCAGCCCCCGCAGCCTTCTTGGCCTTCTGTCCGACCATCTGGTCGCGCTGCGCGATGAGCGTGTTGAAGTCCCGCAGCACGGTGGGGTTGCAGCCAAGCTGAGCAAGCTGTCCGCGAAGCGCTGCCGCTGGGTCGGCATCGGCAACACCTGCATCTGGCTCACCCGACAGCTCCTTGAAGGTGCGGCTGCCCGCTTGGCTGCCTCACGCTCGAGGGCTTGCAACTCAGCGTAGTCATTCTGCAACTTGTGTACGCGCTCGATCTGCGCCATGAGATGGCCGCGTGCCTTCTCGAGAGTGTTCTCAACCTTCTGCACATTCGCCTTGGGTGTGTCGTGCTCCATCTTCGCTCCCTTAGACACTGCACTGGGGTCACCGTTGCGAGCAACGCGCCGAGAGATGACCTTAGAACGCACAGCAGCAGGAAGAAGACCAGGCAGAGCAGCATACTTAGTGTCATCCATCGCAATGAATGCCTCGATCTGAGCCTCGTCGAGATAGCCGGCGGTCGTCGTGATGCTGCCTCCTCCTCCTCCGCCCGCGCCGCGAAACTTGGGCGGTCCGCCAGCCCACTTACCGCGAGAGGTCGGGAGCTCGACCCAGCTGGGGCTGGCGGGCGCGGGGCACCACAGCAATAGCACGTATTGCGCCACACGAATGTGTTAACGAACTTGCACTTCTTCCGCTTGCATGCCCAAGTCTGAAGACTCCATGGCAGTGTCTGCAACACTTTCCCACGACCACCCCCTTTCATGACAACACAGAAAGAAGGAACTGTCACGCAAGGCGAAGTATGGGAAATACCATACCCGGAACGAACAACTGGGAAAGAGCGGGGGCCGCGAAATTCCCCTTGCCAAAAAAATCAAGCCCGAACAACACCGCTACGGACTTGAGCCAAAATGGCTACGGATGTCCTCCTCCTGCTCCTCCTCCTCCACCTCCTCCTCCTCCTCCT
>CAUYUJ010019638.1:0-127500 GCA_963575745.1 Prorocentrum cordatum
ATTACTACTACTACTACTACTACTACTACTACTACTACTACTACTACTACTACTACTACTTCTACTCATCCTCCTCTTCCTCCTCCTCCTTCTCTTCCTAGTATTCCTCCCTCTTACCCTCCTACTCATCTCTTCCCCTCCTCCCTAGTTCCCTCCTCTGGCTTCAAGTTGGGCAGATGAGTCATCTTGCCTCCTGCCTTGCCTCCTGCCGCGGAGGTGGGAGAGAGGCCGACGTTCGTTCCGATGGTGACTCTCTCGGGGAGGCCTCAGGAAGCTTCCTGGGACCACCAGAGGCCCCCAGGGACCTTCGTAGGCATCCCTCTCCTCCTCCTCCTCCTCCTCCTCCTCCTCCTCGCTCCTCCTCCACTCCTCCTCCCTCCCCTCCCTCCTGCATCCCCCTCCATTTCACTCCTCCTCCCATCCTCCTCCTCCTCCTCCTCCTCCTCTCCCTCTCCGCCTACTCCTCCTCCTTCTTCTCCCCCTCCTCCTCCTTCGCTTCATCCTCACTCCTTCCTCCTCGCTGTTCCACCTCCTCTTCCTCATTCCCTCTTTCCTCCTCCCCCTCCTCCCTCCTCTGGCTTCAAGTTGGGCAGATGAGTCATCTTGCCTCCTGCCTTGCCTCCTGCCGCGGAGGTGGGAGAGAGGCCGACGTTCGTTCCGATGGTGACTCTCTCGGGGAGGCCTCAGGAAGCTTCCTGGGACCACCAGAGGCCCCCAGGGACCTTCGTAGGCATCCCTCTCCTCCTCCTCCTCCTCCTCCTCCTCCTCCTCCTCCTCCTCCTCTCCTCCTCCTCTCATCCTCCTCCTCCTCCTCCTCCCTCCTCCTCCTCCTCCCCTCTCCTCCTCCGGCCTCCTCCTCCTCCTTCTTCTCCCCCTCCTCCTCCTTCGCTTCATCCTCACTCCTTCCTCCTCGCTGTTCCACCTCCTCTTCCTCATTCCCTCTTTCCTCCTCCCCCTCCTCCCCGCCCGCCTCTCCCGCTGCGGTGCGCTTCGCTCGGCGTTCTTTGCCGAGCAATCCGCATCCGAGCCGTCGGCCTCGCCGCCGTCGTGTAACGCGCCTCCTCCGTCCTCGCTCCTCCTTGCTCTCCCCCTGATCACCCCTCCTCTCTCTCTCGCTCCTCCCCCACCCCATCCTCCCCTCCTCCTCCTCCTCCTCCTCCTCGGCCTCACCTCCTCCTCCTCCTCCTCCTTCTTTGCCTACTCCTCGGCCTTTTCCTCCTCCTCCTCCTTCTGCTCCTCCTCCTACTCATGTTGCTAGAATGGCGGGCTGCGGTCGCAATAACGATGAATAGAGGACCTACACGATGTCTGATGTTCCGCCACGTGAAGCTCCAGCACAGAGAACAATATGGTGGCACAACTAATCAAATACGAACAACAATACACTCCCATCGCCACTTAAGGCCCGAGGCCGCGCTTGGAGAGGCCGCCATCGGGCGTTGAAGCGTAGTACTTGCTGCTCTGCCACATGTGAATTAACGCCGTCGGAGCAAAGCTGTTGCAGACACGAGCGTGCAGAAGCATAGCAGGAAAACGCCTTGCGGGAACTAGCATGCCGTCTACTCTCTGAGACCGGAGATCTCCCCAAGTACGGCCAGGCGCGGGCCACGATCAACGAAGCGCGATTATCTTGGCGCCTTCGCGCCAAACAACGGTCCACAACACAGGTTCCCACAAACAGGCGAGACCTCCCCCAAGGGGCCGACAGGCAGAATGTTCTGGAGGAGCTGTGCCGGGTCAGACAGAATTTGTTGTCCACAGGTAGCACTGCCCCTAGAGCCCTGTCCATCAATGTTCTTCCTGAGGCGCCAAGAAACCAGAGCACTGATTTCAGAGTACCATCGATGGTAGCAGGGAATCGGTTTGGAGAGCGCCCAACTCAAAACTCAATTCCTCCTCCTCTCTTTCTCGTCCTCCTCCGCCTCCTACGCCTCATCCTTACTCTTTATTCCTCCTCCTCCCCCTCCTCCTCCTCGTCATCATCACGATCATCATCATAATCATCATAATCATCATCATCATCAGCATCATCAGCATCAGCATCAGCATCAGCATCATCAGCATCATCATCATCATCATCAGCATCGTTTGCATAATCATCATCAGCAGCATCAACAGCATCATCATCAGCATCAGCAACAAAAGCATGCTCATCATCCTCACCATCCTCATCCGCATCCTCATCCTCATCCTCATCCTCATCCTCCTCCTCCTCCTCACTCCTCCCTCCGCTCTGCCCTCCTCCTCCCTCCTCAGCGCCTTCACTCCTCAATCCTTCCTCCTCCTCCTCCTCCTCCTCCTGCCTACTCCTCCTCCCTCCTCCCCCTCCTCCTCCTCCTCCTCCTCCTCCTCCTCCTCCTCCGCCTCTGCCCCCCCGCCTCTCGCCCTGCCAGGAGCGCTGCGGCTGCGAGCTGTGCGACCGCAGCGCGGAGGCGCGGCTCGACGCGCTGCACGACGCGTGGGCCCCGCGCCCGCCGCCCGCGGGGGTCGTCGGCGCTGCCCGCGCTGTCGTCGTCGTCGGCGTCAGCGTCGTCGTCGTCGTCGTCGTCGTCGTCGTCGTCGTCGTCGTCGGCGGCGTCGGCGTCGTCGTCGTCGTCGTCGCGGTCGTCGTCGGCGTCGGCGTCGTCGGCGTCGGCGTCGGCGTCGGCGTCGTCGGCGTCGGCGTCGGCGTCGTCGTCGTCGTCGGCGTCGTCGTCGTCGTCGGCGTCGTCGTCGGCCGACTAGGGGGGCGCGGGGAATACTCCAAGCCGCACAGTAGGGGGGGGGGGGGGGCTGGGCGGCCGCAACAAGAGACTCCCAAACAGCCTTGTGTGACGAGGCCCGTCAGGCCCGATCTCTCCCCCCCCCGGGAGTATGAGATTGCACCCCTGCGTGGAGTTCAGAAAGTTTTACGCTCAGAAAATGGCTTTCGCGCCCAGCTGTTTTCTTAGTCAGCAGTCCAGGTCCAGGGGTACGACATTTCTACGAAGAAAACGAGCTCCAAGGAAACGCCCAGAGCCCAGTCCAGATTCTTGATGTTCTTAGGACGAAAGCTGGAGTCCATGTAAGCTGATGTTCTTTCTAAAAATGCCTGATGGGTGTAGGGTAGGGGTGGGATACCATAAACGTATTCGTCGTCGACGAGGGGGAGAGGGAGGAAGTGTTCGATGCTCCTCGGAGGTTCCTCGGAGCTCTTCCCGCCTCTGGGTACCTTCAGCAGGTGCGCCTCGCCGAGAGTTTTCCAGAGGTGCCCCGATCGTCCCGAACGGCCGCCCGAAAACCAGCAGGCGTCGAAGACGGGGGTGATGACTAGCGGGTGCTGGATATCATGGCCAGAGCCATCAATCGACCCCGATGCCAGGCCCCCCATGTTTTTCTTCTTGCTATTCATCTGAACTTTCGTTGCACTCGTGTTGCTATTATTGATAGTAGCAACATGTCTAATAGTGGTATTTATGTTAGTGCCACTAGTATTGAGATTAGTATTAGTACTAGCGTTGGCATTCTTGCTATGCTTAATGATGTTCGTAGTGTTAGTACCAGTCGTAGTAATGTAAGTCGTCTTTTTACGATTCGACTGGTTACGATTTATAGCACCAGCAGTCGCGTTTTCATTCGTAGTGGTGTTCTTAGGTGTGTTCGTTACACTAGCATTCGTGCTCTCACTCGTGTGTACTGCTCTCCTTCGGTATCTTGTGATTATGACTCGTCCTGTTCTTCTGTTTCTTCTTGATCTGAGCACTCCGACACGCTCAGTGGCCTCCCCTCGCCCGCGCACGTGCCTCGGGCCACGACCTGCGAGCCCCGCCTCCGTGGACGCCTCCGACCCGAGGAAGCCCCGGCCAGGACGCCGAGACAGGGGGACAGCTCGGCTTCGGAAGGGGGCTCGCGGCTCTCGGGGGGCGTCCGTGGGGAGCTGAGGGTCGGGCTTTCGGGGGGGGGGGGGGTTCTCGGCTTGCAGGGGGGTTCTCGGGGAGGGGCTTCTCGGGGGGGGGGTTCGGGGGGGGGGGGGGGGGGGGGTGTTTCGCGATGTGTTCTCGGTGTTTGCAGGGGTTTTGAAGATCCCGATCTCGGTGATGGTGGTAATATTATGGTTGCCAAGGTGGCCGAAATATGACCACCAGCACCGAAGTCTAGGATGATCTTCCCCCTGTGGAGACAGCCCCCTGTGTTGGTGTTGGTGCCCACTTCCAGGCCTCCAAGGTTTTCTGGGGGGGTTCTCGGTGCTTGCAGGGGTTTCTCGGGGAGGGGGTTCTCGGGGGGGGGTGTTTCGGGGGGGGGGGTGTTTCGGGGGGGGGTCTCGGTGTTTGCAGGGGTTTTCAGTGGGGTGTTTCGGGGGGGGAGAGAGGTTCCGGTTTTCGGGGCGGCTTCTCGGTCGTTTGCAGGGCGCCTCGCCCGCGGGAGCGGCCGCTGGAGACCCGAGCGATGACCTGGAAGCCACCAGTCACCAGGCGCCCAAGCGAGCAAGGAAGCCGCAGACTGAGGGCGCCGAGGGGTTCGCGGTCGAAGCGGAGAAGCAGATGTGCACGCGCAGGTGGTTCTGTTGCAGTCCTGCCGAGGTGCGTCGGTGGGCCCGGCTTGCGGGCGGGTCTGTGGTCCAAGCGGAAGGTAGCCCTCGTTCTTGTCATATCACGCGTGCCCCTCGGTCGTTGAAAGCAGTTACAGTAGGGGCCCGACCACAAGAAACCTCCCACGAGAAGCCCAACCCTGAGACCCCAGGACGTCCATTGATGCTTGGCGTGGGAACGTCACACCTTCCACAGCGAAACCATCGAAACCCAAGAAAGCCAGGGCACCCTTGAGGCAAGCAGGATGTTTCTTGGCATGGGTTTCCACTGTAGGTACCTTTTGATTCCCAGATCCCAATCTGCGTTAGGCGCCTTCCTACTTCAAGGATCGAGTGACCTCACCTTTTCCGTCCTCTCCAGTGGGCAGCGGAAGCCCAATCTACTTCCAGCGCCTTCCTGCTTCATGCGTCTACTTACTTTTAGGTCAGGCCTGTGCCTCTGCAGGGGGAATATTCAGAAATAGTCAAAACATAGTCTGGGGACGATTTTTGTGAATATTTGGGAGTATTGTTCATTGTTCATCAAAAATCCGCCTGTAGGGTGACAAGCCCGACCTAAACCTACTTCTTCCGACCGATGAGCTACTGTTTTTGTTCGTGGGGGACGGGAGCATGCACTTAGCGAGCGTGCGTAACACGGGCTGACTTCGCGGATGGAGGGGCCGTATTTCTGTGCCTGGCCTGGCGCGTTCGTAGTCCGTGGACTCCCCAGAAACAAGGGACACCTCGGGTTCAGCATGGGCTCCCTGTTCTGAAAGGCATTCAGGAGGGAGGTACGGACCAGGGGTGTGTGGATACCATGGCCGGTGCCATGAAATCTCCTAGACTTCACGGCCTTTTCAGTTTGAACACATCGCGGAGGAGGAAAAGGTACGCGTACCTCTACCCTTGCCTAGTTTCCCTCTTTTTGGGCCGCCTGGGGGCCCTCATCGCCACCGCTGGATTTGTTCCGAAATCCTGGTCACAACGCGCCCTAGGAGAAGTCTGGGGAGTAGCGGTATCAGTACCTTGCTCTTGGCCCCCACAAGCCCGCGCACGTACATCGGGCCATTCGCCAATTTTCTTGGTCCCCCTCTTGGGCGCACCCGATGCTCCTCAAGTTTCGTCCGTATTTGTTCCTCCACAAGTGCAGGTGAAGTAACAAGGAAGCGACCTGCCAGTAGGTTCTCAACAGGAGTGTGTTACCCCCCCCTCGGCCCTTGGGATCCACAGAATACGTGGGACATTTGGCTTGGCATCGCTCGGACGTGTGCATTTTTTTCCTCGGCGAGAATCATCGAGGACCATCCTGGACCATCGAGCAAAAGAAACACGCACGAAACTGAAAAATACACGGGAAATGGACGTCCGAGCGACGGCAAGTTGGGGAAGCCGAAGGATCGACAGCAAACGGGTCGCCAGATGTCTTGCAAGAGGCTTCGTGTTGTGCGCGTATGTCCTGTAGCGCGCCTCGTGCACCCAGGCGCTTGCGGGGACCCCGAAATTGGCCTTGCCCCGCCTTCTTTGCGGTAGCAGCTTGACTGCAGGTCACCCGCAGGAGCGCGAAGGCAATCGCGCTTCGCGCATCGCGGCGTTGGCCTGACAGATGCCCTCAAAGGCGGCCTCGCGGGGACGCGAGGATAGCAGCGCGTCGCGCATTGCCGGTCGCCACACGCAAAGGTAGGTGACCCAGGGAAGCATAGAGGCAATGGTTTTTGTTGGGGGGGGCGTCCCCTGTTTTCTCCGGGGGCCCCAGGACTGTCAACGGGAATTGCTCAGGACGAAAAGCTGGTCCCGCGAAAGCCATGGCAGCTGGGACCCGTTTCCACCAATACCCTTTTTCCCTGGATGCCAGAGCAGCGGCACCGGAGCAGGTGTTCAGAGGTCTCCGGAATGTTTCGAGGATCCGCACGTTTCCTGCCCATTTTGACCCATGGGAGGTGGAGACCCCAGTGGCCCCGTCAAGGACGTCGCGGAGGAGGAGGAGGAGGAGGAGGAGGAGGAGGAGGAGAAGGAGGAGGAGGAGGAGGAGGAGGAGGAGGAGGAGGAGGGGGTTCTCGGATGCCTCCTGGAGGAGCCCCAAAGGGCCTGTTCTCCGGCAAGTGCGCCTCGTCGATGGCCTTCTCCAGGTGCGTGCGCGGGGGTCCCGGCGGCGCGGAGCGGGAGCGCAGCATCCCCCATGAGTGGGCTGGAGGCGTCCGCATTGCGAGACCCGGGGCCCGACGGGAAACTGTGGCTGTTGCACAAGAAGTTCGTGGGTGGACAGAACCCCCAGCAGTGACACGTCGGTTCGTGAATTGTCCGTTTTCGGTTCTCGAGAGGGCGCCGTGGCCGCTATTTTCCAGGCTCGCGCCCGCCAGGTTTGGGCCTCAGGTCGATTTCACTAAACTAACCACGTGTTACTAAAGGGGGGTCTGTCCATCCCCGGAAAGTGTTTCTGGACGGTGCCCGCTGGGCCCGGCGGTGAGCTCGTGGCGGGCGCGACGGACGTAGGAGGTGCCCAACTGCAAAGGGTTTCGCGCCGCGCTCACCAAGACTCAGGAGGGAAAAAAACACAGACACAATTAATCGTCGATTCCCCAGAAAATATGGGAAAATATGGGAAGTGGGGGGAAGACAAAAACCCAGAAAATATGTGAAAAGATGGGGAATAGTTTTATTTGTTTGTATTTATTTGTGTCCTGGGGCCCCTTCAAAGACAGCGCCCACGATGCCGACTTTCGCGCTGGCCAGCGATTCTTGGATCGGTCGGCTGCCGCCGCCGCTGCGGGAGCTCTCGCTGGGCGCGAAGCCGCGCGTGGACGCGCTGCCGCCGCGTCGTGCGCATGGCCCGCCGCCTCCTCGTCTTCCTCCTCCTCCTCCTCCTCCTCCTCCTCCTCCTCCTCCTCCTCCTCCTCCTCCTCCTCCTCTCCCCCTTCTCCTCCTCCTCCTCCCCTCCTCCTCCTCCTCCTCCTCCCTTCCTCCTCCTCCTCCTCCCTCCTCTCCCCTCCTCCTCCTCCTCCTCTCCTCCTCCTCCTCCTCCTCCTCCTCCTCCTTCCTCCTTCCTCCTTCCTCCTTCCTCCTTCCTCCTTCCCTCCTCCTTCCTCCTTCCTCCTCCTCCTTCCTCCTCCATCCTCCTCGTCCTCCTCGTCCTCCTCCTCCTCCTCCTCCCTCCTCCTCCCCTCCTCCTCCTCCTCCTCCCCTCCTCCTTCTCCTAGTCCTCCTCCTCCCCCTCCTCCTCCCCCTCCTCCTCCCCCTCCTCCTCCTCCTCCTCCCCCTCCTCCTCCTCCCCTCCTCCTCTCCTCCTCCTCCTCCCTCTCCTCCCCCTCCTCCCCCTCTCATGTCCCATCATCCTCCCGATCCCCATGTCCCATCATCCTCCCGATCATCCTCCCTCCCCCCTCTCCCTGCCAACGAACCCCGAGAATCAATTGTCGACCCCCCCCCCTTCCGTTCACGGCGCAGCTGCATCGCTTCTGGCCCCCTCGACGGGGCCCTTCAGCGCGGGACCCCACCAAGTTCCCCAACAGGATCCAAAGAAGACCATAATCGGATCCCAATGAGAGCCCAAGAGGACTGCAGCATGAGCCCAGTAAGATACCGCTTGGATCTCGATAAGGGTGCAAAGAGGATCCGAATAGGATTCCTGAGGGTCCCAGTAGGATCCCAATGAGATCCCGACCGAATTGCAATCGGATTGCGATCTGGAGTCCAGTAATATTCCACTCGGATTCTAAGAAAGTCCTAATTCTATCCCAATAGAGCTCCCATCGGATCCCAAGTCGATCCCAGTCCGGTTCCGATGGGGTTCCAATAGGATTTCAATGAGACCCCAATCCGATTCCAATCGGATTCTTGAGGGCTCTAAGAGGATTTGAATCACATTCAAATGAGACCCCAATCATAGCCCAGACGGGCTCCAGTAGGATCCGAATCGCCCCCCGTCAGGATTTCAGTCGGGTTCATTATTTTCACTCCTGCCCCCACCCCACCCCTCTGCGGGAGGTATTGTTTGTTTTGGATCGTGGTGCTAAAGTAGCACGGCCTGTGCGGGGAGGGGGGTTCGCTGGCGTAACAGTTGTCAAATAAGGGTTCCCATACGGAGTCTACAGATACGATGGCTCCATTCTCTCTCTCCCTCGTTCTCTCTGGTTTCTGCTGTGTATGTATCTATATATATGTCCTTCTCTCTACCCTTCTCACTCTCTCTGTCTCTCTCTCTCTCTCTCTCTTTCTTGCCTTCTCTCTCGCTTGTTCTCTATATCGTTATTTCTCTCTCTCTCTCTCTCTCTCTTCGTTCTCTCGGTCCGTGTGTCTTTTCTCGTTGTCTGTACATATATGTGTGTGTACATATATATAAACATAAATCCCTCTCTGTCTATGTATGTCTGTCTCTGTAGATTTCGTTATCTCTCTTTCTCTCTCTCTCTCTCTCTCTATGTCGCTCTCTTTCTCTCTCTCTCTCTCTTGCTCTCTGTTTCTCTCTGTCGCTCTCACTCTCTCTCTCTCTCACTCTTTCTCTCCCTCTCTCTCTCTCTTTTCTCTCTCTCTCTCTCTCTTTCTCTCTCTCTCTCTTTCTCTCTCTCTCTCTCTCTCTTTCTCTCTCTCTCTCTCTCTTTCTCTCCTTCTCTCTCTCTCTCTTTTCTCTCTCTCTCTCGTTCTTTCTCTCTCTCTCTGTCTCTCTCTCTCTCTCTCTATCTCTCTTTCTCTCTCTGATCTGAATTCGATATTGCACTGTACCACTCTTTCTCTGCCTCTCTGCTTCTCTCTCTCTCTCTCTCCCTGCCAGTCTCCCCCTCTCTCTCTCTCTTCCTGTCTCTCTCTCTCTCTCTCTCTCCCAACCTCTCTCTCTCTCTCTCTTTTTCTCTCGGTCTCTCTCTTTCCATATCGATGTGTCGATGGCTTCCGATTAGTTTCCGATAGGGCCCCAAGAGGATCCCGATTTCCAACGGGATCCCAGTACGTTTTCAATGTGATACCCTCAGGGTTCGAACATGATTCCGATATGATCCCTGGGCCCCAATGGGGTCCCAACCAGGTTCCAATCGCATCCCAACAGGCTTCTGAGATGGTCCAAAGAAGAACCCAACCGGATTCCAATCGGATCCCGTCGTCGAAGACGTCGTTATCGTCGTCGACGACTACGGCGGGCCCCCGCAGCATACCCCCCCCCCCGGGGCATCCGCGATGCGTCGTCGTCGTTCGTCGTCGTCGTCGGACTCGGACTCGGACGTCGTCGTCGACTGCGGCGGGCCCACGCATCCTCCCCCCCCCATGGGACATCGTCGTCGTCGTCGACTACAGCGGGCCCACGCCGCACCCCCCTGCCCCCTCACCCCCCCCCCACCCCCTCACCCCCTCACCCCCCCCCCTCACCCCCCTCCTGCCCCCTCACCCCCCTCCTCACCCCCTGGACATCCACAGCGCGTCGTCGTCGTCATCATCATCTTCGTCGTCGCCGTCGTCGATTGCGGCGGGCCCACGCAGCCCCCCCCCTCCCACCACTGGGCGTCCGCAGCGCGTCGTCGTCGTCCGTCGGCGTCGTCGGCGAACAAGGCTCGGTGGTTTCGGCAGTTCTCTTGGCAAATATTCTGCGGTAGCGAAGAGATACTAAGAAGGATCCCTTTTTGATGGGCACGCAACAACGATTCCTACTATACTCCTCTTACTCCCACCGCACCCCCCCACCGCACACGTGATTATTTGATTAATTGGCTTGTCGGGGTTCTGACCATGTCGCTTGGCGGTACCCCCCCCATCTGGAATTACTTAACCTGACTGCTACAGTTGACGCCCGAAGCTGGGGGAATATAGTTGCTTGCCACAATTAGTCCCCGTGGTCGTTTGAAACGTTTGCAAGGCATGCGAAAGAGGTGCAGCTAAGCCAGCCACATTCGTTCTTTGACGAAACGCAACCCAAGAGAACACGATCCCCCCTTGCGCCGAGGCCGCCTTCGACGAAATGCGGGACGGCGCCCAGTAGTGCAGGCTGCGGCAATTGCTGTTCACCTCCCTCCTCCGTCTCCGTGTTCCTCCCCTTGCCATCCTTCTTCCTACATCACACTGCTCCTCCACACTCCTGCACTCCCCCCCCCATCCCCCATTTCTTTCCTCCTCCGAGCAGCATTCGCTGGCGTTTAGGTTTTAGGGCGCGGCTCCATTGCACGCCAGCGGCTGCCGGAAAGCGTTCTGCCTCTTCCGCTCGCTGCCGCCGCCCTTTTCGGCGCTGCTGCTCAGCCTGCTCATCCTCCTGCTCATCCTGCTCCTGAAGCCGGCTCTCGTCATACCTCTCCGCATCCCCCGTGTTCCTCATCCTGCGCTTCCTCCTCCTCCTCCTCGTCCTTTTCGTTGTGTTCATAACGCTTCGCGGCACCACATCCGGACCAATCTGAAGGCATGGTTCTTTTCTGGGCGTTTTGCAATCGCACTCCGGTGTACAAGCACGACGTGCCGCTTACACTCAGACGTCGGCCTATCTTGCGGCATTCGAATACGGATTGATTCCCAACGTTCTGTTCGCACCCTTATGTCGTCCAACTCGCGGGGTCCGCTAGGGCCTCCGTGACATGGTCTGGGCAAACGTTCGCAACCATAGTCGATGATCGCGACCATGATAACGATGAGAGGAGGAACCATGGCGACGGTAGATGCAATTGTATGTGATGCTGGTAATTGCGTGATCACGGCGGTGATGACAGTGTCAATGGTGATGGGCATAATTCAGGTTACGACGATGTCAACCGTGACTGTCATGATCTCGCTCACATGACGCGGGCAACGGCGAGGATAATGATTATGATCCTTACGATGGCGCCGAAGGTCATAAAATGTTTGCGGATGTCGCGCCGGCAACGGGCCCCATGAGAGTTTGAACATGGAGCACGCCGACGGTCGCCTCTAGCTCAGTGTCCGAGCATCTGTCTTGCAAGGTGGAGTTCCAGGGCCCACTTCCAGCGGGGACCTATACAGCATGGCGGCCACGGTGGACAGGACAGCATGGGCGGACGGCCGTAAGACACGGAGCGTGGGGCGTGCCAGGCGCCACCGAGAGGCCGCAACAGGCGCACCAGGGCCAGGTCCGCCGTGCTGCGGGCGAATCTTGCCGCTTGTTCTTCCGCCTCGCCTCTCCCCTGACTGGCAACGCCCGGGAGGTATCCCGCCCCCTCCGCGTGTCACGCATTTGTGCCACACCGGAGTTCAAAAAAGGTGCATTGTCTTTCGGTTTGATATGTTGCCGTCCGATGCTCTTCGGGTTGTCAAGACGGTGCTCCCGCTGCAGCGTGGGCCTCATTCTCGGATTCGGCGGCTTTGCTCCCGTCGTTCAGAATGGCGCTCTCGCCTCAGCGTTGGCCACTTTCCTGGATCCGAGTTCCTTTCATCGTTGTCGCCCCCCATCACTTTCCATCCTGAGCCTTCCCCTTTTTTACCTGTTCCTCCCTCTCCTTCCACTCCAGGTCTTGCTGGTTATGTTTGGCCTCGTCCTCCGCCCCATCCTTCATCATCCTCCTTTTCCTCCTGCTCATCCCCCTGCTCATCCGCCACCTCCTCCTTCTCCCCCTTGTCCTGCGCACGCAGCCCCCATTGCCCAATGACGCACAACACGGGAGTGCGCCCTCTGGAGGCGTCAGGCAGGAACGTGGCATCGCCAAGCTACGTGCGGACACCATCCACAGTTCTCATCTTCCTCCTCCTGAAACAGCATCTTCAGATTCCTGGTTCTTCACCATAATCCTCCCTCTTCCCCCATCTCCTCCTTCTGCGTCCTCCGCTTTCCCTCCCATCCTCGTCCGCCTATCCCTCCTCCGCGGGGTTGGGGGCGCAGCATGGAGAGGCCCAGGGGCTACGGGAGGGGGAGGGGGAGGAGGAGGAGGAGGAGAAGGAGGAGGAGGAGGAGGAGGAGGAGAAGAAGAAGGTGGAGGAGGAGGAGGAGGAGAGGAAAGAGGGGAATCATAGAAATGATAAGAAGGATGAGGAATCGAAACAGAAGGAGGAGGAGTTGGAAGAGGAAGAGGAATAGGAGGAGAGAAGAGGCGGAGGGGCGTGGAGAAGGAGAGAGGACAGGAGAGTTTCTGGGACGGGAGTGCGAGGAGTCGAGAAACGGAAAAGGCTGCACTGGGGGGTAGGTGCTGGAACAAGAGTGGACATTTCACGGGTAGCGAAAGGGAGGTAACGGTGGATCGATCAGTGTAGCATGATTCGTGTTGTTCGGGTCAGGAGACTGCCTGGTTGCATTGAAGCTGCAGTTGCTCTGCCTGGGCCGCACAGGGGGGCATGCAGAAGCAGGGGGGCGAAAGGAGGCCTGAGAGGGAAGAGGGCACCGTGAGCAAGGACGACGAACAGCATCGACGACACGTAAGAGTGACCTTCGGTTGGAGTAGCCTTTGGGGCGGGCCCGCAGGGGTCCACCGACTTCTGCGCGCGATGCGATGGCATCGGCCTGCGCGCTTTTGTTTGCTCCCAGGACGCCCCTCAAGCTGCGCACCAACAGGCCGCTCTTCCCCAGGGCCGCTTTTGCGTGTAGCCGACAGGAGACCCCGACCCCCGACGTCATAAACTTTCCATGGCCTTGGCCCCCAAAGGTCCCGACCCGTGCTTTGGGACGGGCTTCTCATCCTGAGTCGTTTCCTGACGGCCCCGAGGCCTGGTGAGGGCCCCCTCAGAGGCCGAAGGTAGCCAAAGACCTCCCGTCGTGACTTTGTCCTGATTCGAGGGGGTGTCTGGGGAAGGCGCAGCAGCAGCAGCAGCAGCAGCAGCAGAACGCCGACCAGGGTGAGCACGAGCACGAGCACGAGCAGGAACAGCAGCAGCAGCAGCAGCAGCAGCAGCAGGCAGCAGCAGGCAGCGGCGGCCTGCTGCGGCGGCCTGCTGCGGCGGCAGGCCGCCGTAGCACCAGCGCTCGGCTCGAGGGCTCGGGCTCAGGGTCGGGATGCTGGCTTACAGCGCGTCGCGCCGCCAGCTCTGGCCCACCACGCTGCGCAGCGGCACGCCATCCGCCTCCCAGCCCCCAGGCTTCCACGCCCCTGGCGTGTCGAAGCCCCGCGGAGCGACACGCCATCCGCTCGCAAAAGGCATGGCGCGCCGCCAGGGCTGCCGCCGCAACGCGCCTATAAGCAAAGCTTCTCGACCGCACACCCTCCCTCCCATGCCCGGCGCCCGCGGCGGCGTGGCAGCGGCCACCTGGTTCGAGGACGCCTTCGGCTTCAAGGAGCAGAAATACGAGGAGACCCGGGCGCGCTTCGAGCTGCAGGGCGACGTGCTCGTGAGCAGGGCCAACTCCAGGCGCTTCCACGTCGGCCCCTTCGAAGTCCTGTCGCTGGAGGACCTGCGGCGCCGCCTGGCGCCGCCGGACGGGGCCGAGGCCACGGCCGACGCGGCACCGGCACGCCCTGGCGGCGGCCTGGTCTTCAGCAACGTCGTGGGGGACGCTCGGGAGCTGCACGCCAATCCCGACAACGCCAGCGCCGTGTTCCAGGTGGCCTCGCAGTTCAACTGCCTCGAGATGAACGAGCCCGGGGCGCGCCCCGAGGACGGCGTCACGCGGTACAGTTCCGACGCCACGCAGGGGCCAGCGTGCGCCCTCGCTTGTCCGGGCGCGACGGTGTTCCGGAACTACTTCGTCAACGGCAGGGGCCAGGGCGGCAAGAACCAGCTGGACTGCCTGTCCCGAAGGAGGAAAGAGCGGCATAAACATAAACTAGTTGGCGCTCCGCGCGGGTTTCTTGGATCTGCGCTGGGCCCCCGCCCCCCCACGCAGCGGCGCCTCCCGCGCCAGGGAGGGGGGTCCAGCGCAGATCCAGGGAATCCGCGCGCAGCGCCAAACGTTTATGCTTATGCTGTGTCTTCTTCTTCTGCTGTCGGGCGTCGGGGAGCTGCTGCAGAACGCGAGGGAGGGCTACTGGCGGATGGCGAACGGCTACTGCCTGCCCGCCAAGCCCGGCAGCATCGCCCGGGTGAGCAGGGCCGTGGAGGCGGACGCTGCGCTGGCCGAGGCCGTGCGCCGCCGCACGCAGGTTGGCATCCACTGGGACACGGAGGTACGTGGAGGCAGGCACCGCGTGAGCCAGGTGCTCCTCCTCCTCCTCGTCCTCCTCCTCCTCCTCCTCCTCCTTTTGGTCCTCCTCCTCTTCCTCCTCCTCCTCCTCCTCCTCATCCTCATCCTCCTCCTCCTCATCATCATCATCATCATCATCATCATCATCATCATCATCATCATCATCATCATCATCCTCATCCTCATCCTCATCCTCATCATCATCATCATCATCCTCATCCTCATCCTCATCCTCATCCTCCTCATCCTCATCATCATCATCATCCTCATCCTCAGCCTCATCATCCTTATCATCATCATCATCATCATCATCATCATCATCATCATCATCATCATCATCATCATCATCATCATCATCATCCCCTGTCCCCTCATCCTCCCGATCCCCAGGTGTTCTGTTCTGCGCTGCCCGTGGCGTACGGCAAGAGCACCCCGTCCAAGGACTGGCAGCCCTTCGCGCAGTGCGTGCTCGACGCGGCGTTCGACGCCACCCTCGCCGCCGGCGCCGTCCTGGCCGCCCGCCGCGGCGCGCGCGTGAAGGTCTACCTCACGCCCGTCGGCGGCGGCGCGTTCGGGAACCGCTCGCAGTGGATCTGCGACGCGCTGCGGAGGGCGCTGCAGAGCCACGCCGCACAGCCCCTGGACGTCATGCTGGTCAGCTTCGCCACGCTGCCGCGGGGCCCCTACGTGGCGCTGGAGCGGGGCTGGGCCGCCTCCGGGCCGGCGCCCGGCCGGCAGCCGAGCGCCTCGCCGGCGGCCGCCGAGCGGCCTGCAGCGCCGCGCCCGAGGCGCGCGGCGGCGGGCGCGGCCGCGCCGGCGACGCGCCGCGGCGGCGGCCCGCTGGCCGAGGAGCTGGTGGCGGCGATCGCGGCGCTCGACGCCGGCGGACACGGGCTCGTCGACGAGCGGGAGCTGGCGGCGGTGCTCGGCGGCGTGGATCCGGAGCGGTTCCCGCCCGAGAGGGCGCGGGAGCTGTTCCAGGCGGCGGACGCCGACCACGACGGGTTCGTAAGCTGCGCGGAGTTCGCGGCGTGGGTCTGCGGCGAGGGCTCCGGGGTGGCTGGCGCCACGCTCGGCCGCCAGCCCGCGGGGCCAAGCGGCAGTCAGCCCGAGGAGGTGTCGGGCGGAGCTGGGACGAGGAGAAGTCCCTGCTCGGAAATTGAAACGTATACACTCCCAGTGGCGGGCTGTTTTTTCAATCCCAGGATTTTCTTGAGGGTCAGGGACGACGTCGGGGTGGTGTGGTGTATAATTAGTTGTTTCCCCGTTTCCCTGGGGAGATGACGATAGTGTATACACCAGGACCCGCTTTCCTGTGCGAGTTTCAGTGCAGGGCCAGACATAGCGTCGGTGTATAGAGTTCGGTGCCCCACCTTCCAGAGCGTTCCAGAACGCTCTCAGAGCGTTCCGGAACGCTCTGAGAAGGCCGCGGCCCCCGAGGCCAGCTTTTAGGGCGGGCCGGGCGTTTCGCCTGAGGCTTCCGCACCATTTATGGTTCTGAGGCTTTCAGATTGGCAACAGTTTCACAGATCGAGGGCGGGTGGCTTTCAAAATGGGGCTCTCGCCTTAGGACCGCGCACATTCGTTTAAAAAATGCAAGAGCTTCACGGAATGACGGCGGGTCGTTTTCAAAATGAGGCTCTTGTCTTAGCGCGACGCACATTCGCTTCCAAATTGTATAAGAGTTTCACGGGTTGATGGCGTGAGGTTTTCAAAGTGCGGTTCTCGCCTTGGCGCAGCGAACATTCCTTTTAAGTATTTGCATGAGTTTCACGGATTGAGGGTGGGTCGTTTCCAAAATGTAGTTTTCGCCGTAGCGCGGCGCACATGGTTTTGTGTAATCAGAGTTACGGTCAAGAATTTCGGCCGAGCGTGTCGCGGTGCTGTTTCTGGCAAGTCAAAATCGGATTTGTGCATGATTCTTTGGGGGGAACCAGCTCCCCAACAACGCAAGCGCGAGACCTTCGCTTGCGAGTCAGCTAACGGGAACTGAGCAGGCTGAAAGGGGGCGGGAGAGTGAAAGAAAGATACGTGCCAAAAAGGAGGGGAAATTATGATGGAAAAGAAGAAAAGCAAAACGACTGCAAAACCCACGCCCGTTCAGCTTCGGAATCGAGTGCGTCCTCAACATCGTCCGCGTCCATGTGTTGTGAATCGGCGTCTGCATGCTCCGGCCCTTCGTCGCTAAACAGCCCTTTTCATGAAGTCACTTTTCTTTGAGGAATTGAAGGAGTCCATTTCCTATTTTCTTCCACTTACAGAAATGTTCGCGCCGACTTTCATGATCGCCAAAATGGTTCAACCTAATATCGAAGCAATCCCGCGATTTCCGCGGCCCCGACCGCGACAGCCGCTGCGCGAGCGCTTCCGGGTCAATTCGACGCCGCACATGGCTTGTAAGTCCTCCAGGGCGCCAAGGTTCGTCGGATGAGAAATGAGCATACCCAAAGTGATATTGCAGCCAGAGCGCATATTATGGTGGCTCTCGCCGATCTGGCCAAGCGGCATTTGCATCAAAAGCGTGAACGGCCGGGGCGCATGCAAAATTTGGTGCTAGTCGTAATCGATGTCCCCGTCGCAAAGTAAGATACCAATATCAAATTTCGGCGGTCCAAGCTGATCTCTAGGATCGTATTTGGGCGCCCTCAGCTGGTGCGTGGAGCGGTCCAAGGGCGGCGGGCAGCTGCCGGGGCCGCCCAAGGCCGACGCGAAGAATCTGCGCGGATCTCTGAATTTTTGGTTGCATGGGTTTTTCCCGTAAATCCGCATTCCGACATGTGCTGTATTTTGTTTCGTCTCATTGGCGAAGATCTCGGTGCGAAAGCTCAGGGTCGACTTCGTCTTCTTGCCAACAATACGCTAGTAACAGACGCTAGTCCCCTTTTCCCACTTACATCTTACATCCCTTTCGCCCCATACTTTTACTACACATCCTTGTAAATTTTCTTTCTCGCCATCATCTCTACGCGCGGGCTTGTGACGGACGGTTAGAAGACAGATGGTATGGCTTCAGTGGGTGATCGGCATTGTTACCAGTTCCAACGTAAGTTGGTCAGGCTGGGCCTCCACCTTCTGGGGCTGGGCCACCTCTGCGACACACGGTAGAACAGCAGTTATGACAAATTTCCCGAAGCAGTGAAAATTGGCAAGTGTCCATACCGCTATGGTGTGCGCTGGCATGGTTCCGGAATACCACGGGTTGCCAGGGTTCGGTCCGTTTGCCCTGGGGTGGGGATGGTGTGTTTTGGGCTTCATCTTGGGCAGCCTTGTGAGTGGTTTACTTATCAAACAATATGGCATACCACGCCACAGCATCCGTTTTGTCACCGAAGACGATCGTGCCATCCTCGACCTGGTGTATAATTTGCGTGTGGGGGGGGGGTGGAAGCTGTACGAAATATGGCAAGACAGGCTGGTGGCAGTTCCGAGTCAGAACTTTTGCGTAAGATCTTCGGCGTGACCATGGTGAGAAGGCCTCCAGGGCTCCATTTCTAGGGCTCCATTGAACAACAAGTCTAGATGCCTAGAGGAAGTGCCTCGATCAGGAAAGTGGGCACCACACAGAGGAAGGGTCCCCCAGTGGAGGCCTCTTGAAGCGTCTTGAGGGCCTCTGGGCGGTCCTAGACACCTCTTAGAGCGTCTTGGGTACCTCGGAGAGCTTATTGGAGCCTCTTGGGGGTCTCTTGGGGTCTCTTGGAGGCCTCTGGGGCGCCTGTTGGGGCCTCCTGGGCGCCTCTTGGAGCCCTCTTGAAGCGCTCTTGGGAGCCTTGGGAGCGCTCTTGGAGCCCTCTTGGGCCATCTTGGAGTCATCGTGAAGCCTCGGATGGCCATCGGAAGCGAAAAGGCGAGAAAGTCCAAGACATTGAATGTCCTAGGGTTTTGGAAGGATTTGGGCCTCTTCGGGGCCTCCTGGGGGAGCTCTTTGGCCACTTCGAGCCGTCTTGAAGCGGTCTTTGGGCCTCTTGGAGCATCGTGGGAGCCATCTTGAGGCATCTTGGAATATCTTGAGCCATTTTGGAGGTCATCTTGGGCTCTCCCATGCGCTCTTGGAGTCATCTGAAGCAGTGCCCCCCCCCGCCCCCAGGAGGCCCGAATGCGGCCAAAACCTTAGTAGAATCAATGATTTTGGCAGTCTCGCCGATGCCTCTTGGAGCGTCTTGGGTGCCTCTGGGGGGCCTCTTAGGGCCTCTGGGGGGTCTTTTGGGGGCCTCTTGGGGGCATCCTGGGGGCCCCTTGGGGGCTTCTTGGGGACACATGGGGTCATCTTGGGGCCATCTCGGGGCCTCTTGGGGCCTCCTGGGCGCCTCTTGAGGCCATTTTGCAGGAGATCGATCACAGGAGGGGGGGGCTCAATGAGCCCTCCCCCCTCAGGAGGCCAAAATGGGGCCAAAACCATACTAAAACAAATGATTTTGGCTTCCTCGCCGGTTTTGGACGCTCCAGCGCGTCGGGGAACCCCCCGTCGAGGTCCAGGGGAGGGGGGAGGGGGAGGGGTAAACCCCTCCCCGAAGGGGAAGAAGAAGAGGTAAAAAAGGCAACACTCTAGACCACCTACGCGCAAAGGGCTAGTGGGATTTATACGAGGAAACAACACTACGGTTCGGCATGGGCGACATACTAAGCATACAAATATGTTGGCAAAACGTTCAACACGGGATTGGCAGTATTACCCACGACGGTCTCATGGATCTTACGTGGGCATTCACGATACGGCGGCATTCGATATATTATGCACCCACCACGGTTGCCCAGGAGGAAGGAAAAGAAGGAGGAATAGAACATCCCCGGTTCATTATCGAGTCGGGCACACGACGGTTCCGAATCGTTCGCGGCATTGGTTCTCTCCCCGATTCCCGCTCCGACTCCCGATTCGATTATGGCATTGGTTCTTCTCCCGATTCCCGCTCCGACTCCGGCATTCAAGCATTTGTGCTAAGACACCGGCACGCCGCGTAATCGCCCCTTGTACGACTATGATCAGGAATGCGTCCGATATCCGATTTTGTTTGGCCCAGCGTTCGGCTTTAATTTTTCGATTCGTTTTCCGAATTCCCGCCCTTGCACGACCATTTTTTCCGACTGCGGGGGACTACCGGCACATTATTTGGGAAAATGGCGTATACGATCACAATAGCAGTACGACGAAAGATTGGGTGGGCAAGAGAAGAGTATAAATTTTGGCAACGTTTGTTCTGGTACCCCCGTACCGTGATATTATGGTGCAGGTCAGTTTTTTACATGCTGTGGTCTATTTTTATGAACTCGGATGTCACATTCTGTTATACCAGCTAACGCCCTTAGCAGGGAAACAAATAAAGGAAGCGTCACATCGTCACACCCAAGACCAATACTAGTTACGCGAGATCGAGCTTCAACAATTCTCCAAACGCTCGGGGTCGTAACGACGGGCTTGGACGCCGCTGCTGGACAAACCCAGCTTTTTTGACAATGCCGCCTGGAATATGTGAAGCTCGATAACGTGCATTACAAGCCGTAGGGCATTTAGGCTTAGATATTACGACCAGTGCGCCGACCAGACCGATTCGAACTATTATTTGTCTTACGATTCCAACTTTGGTTTTGTTGCTTGCACGGGATCTAAATTGTAATGTTGGCGATGCGTCAGAGCATTTTTTACCTGGGGAGGGAAAAATATGAACCACCCCCGCCTCCGATCCCGCCTATCTTCCCTCCGTCAGCCATGCGGCGAATGTCAATACAAATGTCATGCTGTCAGAAGCAGGGGTCCTGGCATCCGTAGTGTGCTTATACGATACCCCGCATCTTCGGCCTGTTTTATCGCACGTCGTGCGGCAACATGTTTCTTCCCGACCTCCAGTGTGCCGGTCATCACATTTACCACCCAAGGAACCAAGACAACAACGTCTAGGGCCCTACAACCAAGGAAGGTCCACTGGGCCGGGCCTTGCCGGATGGGCGTGTTCATTTACGAGCGATCGATATGCAAAATTATATGGACGAGCAAATACCAACATATCAACATATGTTTAAATGCATCAGGAGGGCTTGGCTACGCATCTTGACATAAGTTTTATGCGAAATCCGAATGTCTACCACACTCTGGGATATAAACCCTGAACGCGTAGGAAGGTGCCAACAAGCATGGAGAGATGTTTCGTCTCATTGTCGCGCCTCCTCTTCCATCACACGGCTCGTGGTGGAGACGCAAGGGAATTAAAACTCAACCGATACGTGGTGTGGCACGACGTTGGGGAATAAGATAATTTGCACGAGTCTGCTTGGAAGACGAAACGAGAAGCCGCTCGAAAAGCCCAGTCTGCGACCATTCCTACAGCCTAAGCTTTGGATCCGGTGCAGCGTGGAGAATTTAGCCATGCAGCTCGCATTTTGAATTCCCCGGAACTTGCTCCAGGTACGCAGCACATGTTGGATGAATTCGAAAACCTCGTTTTCCGCCCTGCGCCCGCTTCCGAAGATTTTAGTTGGACAGGGCGGTTTCTGGCTCGGGTGCAGGCATTTGGGGTGGGAGGTATGAGCATTACAAAATCAGCATGAAAGGTACGATTGCATGCAATGTTTTGCAGAGCACGCGTGTTTGAGGCATTCTTCAAAAATCCAAAAACTGCATGGGCTCATCCCTTTTGCGTGGCTACCGTACGGGATCGTGTCTAAATTTGGATGAGTCGACCCCCGAGGCCGGGCTCACACGATGTCGCAAGGTAACGGAAGCGAGCAAAGAGGCGTTTTTAATGTTTGTGAGTAAATAAGTTCATGCAGTGTATATTACCCTTATGATCTTGAACTCCCAGGGCGGATTGTCGGTGTTGTGTTTATCCGTAGGCACCCTCTTGGCCCGAGGTTATCGTGTGGTTCAGGAAAAGATTCCTCCGCCACCATCCTATCGGACATCACTCGATGTGCTTTCGCGCGTCAGTGGTAGCAGGAACGTGACACTCCCAGCGGAGTGTTGGTCGATCCGCGGCACGATGTCGGGTGACCCGAAGGATGGCAACGGCGAGGGACAACGCAGGGCAGACGTCCTAGCGGGCAGGAAGGAATTGTCAGATGCCACAATGGACTCAGAGGCGTTCATTAGCGAGCAGAAGCTGGAGCTTGAGCAGATAATGAAGCAGCAGCTGGCGCAGACCGAGGCCATGCTGCTGAAGTACCTAGGCAAGCACGGCGCGAACGAGAAGGAAGAGGGTGCTGACCGGCGAGCTCGCGATCCGTGGGATTCAGATGACCCGTGGAAGGGTCAAGGCCGGTCGGAGAGCCAGGGCGGAGAGAAAAGGGATTGGTCTCAAGAAGAATGGGACGAACGGAAGAAGAGCAAGAGCGGCAAGTACGAGAGCGACTGGAGGGACCAGAAGTGGGAGAAGGGCGATTACACCGATCCGGAGGCCTTCATGGGCTGGTCAGACTACAGATCATGGCGTCGACGAGTGGTCCGGTGGCTCGACCAGACAGACGTACCGCCGAGGAAGAGGTCCGACAAGATTCTGAAGGCATTAGACAGGGATTTGCAGAGAAAATTCGAGGACATCTCAGATGCAGTGTTGCAGTCAGCTGAAGGACCGATGACGATCATCAAGCGACTCGACATCATGAGCGGACAACGCATAGATGACGAGAAGAGAAGAGCGGGCCGAGAATGCTTGATGGGATACCGACGCAAAGCGGGCGGAACCTTGTCGGTCTACACGGCAAGGATGGACCAAAATTTCGAGAGGCTGAAGGGCCAGGGGCTCGAGTTAGACGACAGCTGGAAGATATTATTCCTTGGGGAAGGCATAGGATTGGACGAGAGCGGGATGCAAATGCTGAAGGTCATGAGCCGCGGCTCCAAGGACTATGAGGAAGTGATCGGCGCGGCGAGAGAGATGGACGTGACACGCAACGAGCATCTCGGCGCCAGGGCGGGCAAGGCCACGGCGACGACCTACGCAGTGCAGGATGACGAAGACGACCTCTGCGAGTACAGCGACGTCTCCTCCTCGACGTCGGAGCAGGAGGCTTTCGTGCTGGAGTCGATCGCAGAGGCCGACGTGGACGAGTACGAATTACCAGAAGTGCTGGCGACGTTGGAAAAAGGATAGAAAGAAGACGTGGATGGAGAACCGGGACTACAAAAGGCAGCTTGGAGTGGATAGGAAATTCTACCAGACCCCGGGGGGGCCTTCGGGCTCCAGGGCGCCGGCGCCGCCGCCGCCGCACCCGGGGAGACGCGATGGATTACATCGGAGTGCGAAAAGGAATAGTGCGCGAGCGGAAGAGGAGACTTCCGATCAAGAAACTGATGAAGATCACCAAGTGCCATCGATGCCACAAGAAGGGACATTGGAGCCGAGAATGTCCCGAGAAGGGAGACTCGACGGGAGCTGCAGCAGGAAGCGGGTTCGCGCTACTCAACGAATCGAAGCTGAGCTACGCGATCCTGGCCTCGGAGAACGTCAACTCGTTCAACGCGCTCGGGTTGATTCACCAGGTCGTGGACCGCATCAGGTCCGAGAAGGTCGAGGCCATGAGCCTGCTGGTCACCGGCTCAGGGGACATCGTAGTGGACACGGCGGCGGGCCAGGCGCTGATCGGGCCTCAGGCGCTGCAGAGGTTGGAGAAGCGTCTGGGCGAGCTGGGCTTCCGAGTGGTTCGGGTCAAGAGCAAGCACCAGTTCGCGAGAGGCGTCGGCGGGAAGACGCCGGCGCAGTCAGGACTTTTGGCCCCCACGGGCATCGAGGGCAAGACAGGCATCATGGAGCTGGACCTAATCGAGCAAGACGTGCCGGCCCTAATGCCGATCGGTATGCAGGAGCAGATGAAGGCGGTGATCGATCTCCCGAAGGCCGAGATGACTCTGAGGGCGCTAGGGGTGACCACCAGCTTGAAGCGGCTGTCGAGCGGTCATCGCACGATCGCGATCGATAGGCTCGGCAGCCCAGAAGATTTTGAGCTCCCGGAAGCTGTCCAGGAGCGTTTTGGACTGCAGGCGTCTGACTTTCGCCTGAGCTCGAGCAAGAGCTACGTGCTTCCTCTTCCCGTTCGGTCGTCCTCCCTCGCGTCGTCGATGTCGTCCTCGGAGCAGCCGACTCGGGGACCCAGGGCCGACCGGAGTCGTCTCGAGAAAGACCCGGCCTCGCTCCCGAAAGCGATCAGCAACGGCACCCAGAAGCATCAAGGAGGACCTCCAAGCGCAGGTGAGCACCTCTTTTCCCCCCTTTACGGTTCTGGAGGCCCACGAGGCGTCTTGGGAATCTCAGAGGCTTTTCTGCGGATGTCTTGGGAGACGGTTCCTCCTATTCTTTTTTTCGCCCCGTCGTCGACGTCGTGATCCGACGCATGTGGCCATTTCTGGGCCGAGCGGTTTGAGGAGGACATTTCGAGACGTTTTCTCTCACACGGGCTGCAGATGCCATGGTGACGCATTGGAATCGAGCCGAGAAGACGTTTCTGCAGGCGATGACGGGCTCCACGGCGAGCGACAGTGGCGAGCCGCAGTGCGTCAAGTACTTGCTGACCGGAAACGAGTATCCGAGCGGACTGCCGGTGGGAGACAAGTTCTGGGCGTACCTCAGCTCCAGGATCGTGGCCGATCACCAGCACAAGGGCTGAAGCTGCTGCACATATTCCAGAACGGCCACCAGTGGCCACTCAAAACCAAGAAGGCGGACAGGTTCTACACGGAGCGCCAGGTGAAGTGCAGTCATTCTTGGGCCAGTCTCATCATTTTCGGCAATTCCCACGGCAATTGGGAAGTCTGCGGGGACTGCGACATGAGGGCCTCGTACTTCAAGAAGGCGTCCGTCATCTACAAGGGGAAGGGCAAGTCGCCACAGAGCGGCTCGACGGCGCTGAACGTGAGCGACCTCACCGAGCCCCCCGGGGGCAGAGCGTCGGTGAGGAATTCGGTGGAGTGCACGAGGGTCGCTCTCATGACGACGACGAGCGACCGGGAGCCGGACCAGGGCTCGGAGGAGCCGATGAGGGTGAAGAACCGCTCCGAAGAGATGGCGCAGTATTGGGCTTTGGAGGCGCCCATGGAGGTGGACGGCACAGGTCCAGCACGTCCTCGCCAGCACGCACGTCGCGCGTCGCTGGCCAACGAAATCAAGAGCATGGAAGAGGAGATGACCAACCAGAATCACGGCCTGCTCGCCCCGGTGGTGGAGCAGGGAAAAACCATTCAGAACATCCAGGCGGCACAGCTTGGCATCCAGGAGAAGCAGGCCATGATGGAGAGGCAGATGGCGATCGAGGACCAGCCGAAGATGTCGCCGCCGCAGGTGCCGGCCCAGGCGGTGTTCCCAGCTGGGCGGGAGACGATCGAGTCACCTCCGACCGCCGGCAGTGCCGGCAGCGGACCAAGCAGTCCCTGAAGGACGGCAGGTGCTTGTACGGCCTGAGTGAGCTGCCGGACGCGGAGAGCCTCGATCGGATCCTGAACGACGCCGGATGGCGAGCGTACGAGACTTTCTTTTTCCAGGAAGAAGCGCCCCACTATCTTGGGGAGGACGGGAGAATGAACCTGATTAGAAGACCAGTTGGGGCGTGAACGAAGGAGGGGAGCATCTCCAGACGACCAGGCAGAGCGCTTGGTGGCGATGTCCCTGCCTGTTTGGCGGGATCTGCTGCTCTCAGGCGAGTTTAATGACGATTTCGAGGCGACCGCCTCCAGAAGGGAAAAGAAAGCGTGTGAAAAGGCCCTGCGCTTCTCGGCAGGACCCTCCAACGGTGAAGGACAGCTTCCCGGGGCGGAACAGATTCCACCAAACGGACAGCTTCCAGGAGCAGCGCAGCTTCCACCAGAGGGACAGCTTCCAGGAGGGGTGCAGCTTCCACGAGACGGACAGCTTCCCCATCCGGAGCGAGAAGTTCAGGGACCCTCCGAAGACCGACCTCAGGGAGCGTCCACCCGCTCCCCGGCCTGCCTAGCGGCTATCCGCAGTCAGACCCCCAAGTCCGAGAGACTCGAGGCCTCTAGGAGACGGCAGTGGGCCGACAGGGCCTTCGTGGAGGTGTATTCTCCTCCCCGGATCGGTCCCGAGGTCCAGAAGCGCAGGATGGGATGTCTTGGGAGCTGGGATTTGGAGACCGGATGGGACTTCAGGGAAGGGGGAGTCAGATTTGCGGCTAGGCAGCGCTTGAGGAAAGAGAAGCCAGCAGTGGCCATGATGGAGCCGTGCCAGACGCACAGCGCCATGTTTAGAGTCAGCAAGGGGTCTATGGATCCAAAGTACCGCGAGGCCCTGATCTCGGAGGGCCTCACTGACCTTCATCACGCGGTCGACCTGGCTCTCATCCAGTACCGCCGAGAGCGCTCCTTCGTGCTCGAGCACCCTGACACGGCTTCGTCCTGGGAGGACCCCAGAGTGGTCCGGTTGGCGGTGCTTCCGGGCGTCCTGGCGGTTTCGTTCGACATGTGCTGTTTCGGTCTCACGGTGGACCCCGAGGGCAAGTTGTCCAGGAAGCGAACTAGACTGTTGACAAACGACCCCATAGTGATCGAGATGTTCAAGAAATATCAGTGCTCCGGGGACCACGAGCACTTCGTTCTGGAAGGTCGGGCGATGACTCGAAAATATCAGGTTACCCCGAGACCTTCTGCAGGCACATGGCCGAGACCGTCGCTAAGATCGCGTTTTCCATGGCACGCAAGTCAGCCCATCCCGAGTCGCTCTGGGGACTGATTAATCAAGTCAATTCTTTCCCGGTAGGAGCGTCGGGAGGAGCGACCTCGCCCGCGAGAGAAGACGATATCAATCTGGACCCTGAAGAGCAAGACGCGGACATGGGCTCCGGAGACCTCGACCCGATCCCAGAGGGCGACGAAGGGAGAGAAGAGGATGAGCCCGACGAGGCGCAACCTCCTCTCACCATCGACGCTCGCGTCCAAGATCTGCTGTATAAGGTTCACGTCAATCTGGGACACCCCCGCCTTCCCCTCTTCGTCCGTGTTCTGAGGGGGGCTCACGTTCGCCCTGAGGTTCTCGAATACGTGCAGGCGTCTTTCTCATGCCCAGACTGCGACGCCCACCCCAAGGCCGAGCAGAGACGAAGAGCGGCCATGCCTCACACGTTTCAATTCAATCGCGTTGTGGGGATAGACGTGTTTTACGTTTCCTTCGAGGGCCGTTCCATTCCTTTTTTGAACGCGGTGTGCCACGGGACGAACTACCAAGTGGTAGTCAGGTGCAGCGGATATGAGACCCCAACGGCCCGGAGTGCGTGGGAGGCGTTCGTGGGATCGTGGATCCGATATTTCGGCCCCCCGGAGTTGGTGCTTTCGGACGGCGGAGCCGAGTTTCAGGCCGAGTTCCTCAGGGGACTGGAGCAACAGGGCGCGTTTCAACACGTGGTTAATGCGGAGGCCCCTTGGGAAAACGGCCGCGCGGAGAGACACGGGGGTTGGGTCAAGGACCTTCTGGACAAGGGATCGGAACAGACCGTCGTCGCCACGGAGAAAGAGCTCGAGATCCTGGCGTACGAGGTAGTGGCCTCGAAGAACAACTACTTACACCGGTGGGGGGTTCTCTCCGAATCAACTTGTTTTCGGACGCAACCCACGTGTTCCACGCGAACTGATGTCTGATGACCCTCTCGGTTTAGTTGGCCAGCAGGATCTCGACGAGACGGCGTGGGACCAAGATACCGCAGCTGCGGACTTCGCCAGAGCGATGAGCATCCGACGTTTTGCTAGGACCCAGTTGTTCCAGAAGGGAAGCCAGGCCCGAGTGAAGGCCGCCGCCAAGGCACCGAGACATCGCGACACCAGATATAGTCCCGGGGACTGGGTTTACGCGTGGCGCAGGGCCCCGAGGGCCCAGCGCAAGACCTACGCGCTGCAACGCGATAGGTGGACCGGCCCCGGGGTCGTGGTTTTCCAGCACAATAACAGTGTCTGGGTGTCGATGAGGTCTCGATTATGGAAGTGCGCCAGCGAGCAGCTGAGACCCGCCACCGGGCCCGAGGCCAGGGGAGCGGAGATTTTGCAGGATCCAGCCGTGGCCTCCATGATTCGAGGTGCAGTCCGGCGCGCACCAAGGAGGGGTTAACGTCATGAGGGAAGGTCCACCTCCGGCGGAGGCAGGGGAAGAGCCTGTTCCCTCCGCGGACGGGTCTACTTCAGCTCCTCTTCCAGCCATGCTTCCCCCCGAGTCGCCGGGATCCCTCGGCGACGCAGGACGCGACGAAGTTCCTCAGAGAGCGGAAAGAGTTCCAGCAGGCGCCAGAGAGACAGACCGGTGCGCCTCGCGACGAGGAACCGTTCCTGCCCGAGAGGCAGGTGTCAGTCGGAGAGTCGACTCGGTCTGGGATGACCCCGTCCGGGCCATCACCCGCTCCCTCCGTGGCTCCCTCCGGGTCGGTTGCTCCGAACGCGGTCGGTCCGCTTCCCGGACCCTCCGAAGGCGACATTGAGTTGCAGAGACAGGAGGCTATCCGTAGAGCTCGTCTATTAGACTTCGGGGAGATGAGAAGGCGTCCACAGGGTGACAGGGACGCGGCCTTTCAACAGATGCGAGAAGAACAGACCCGACGTCACCGGGCTCGTTTTGGTAACCTTCCCCAGCCAGCAGTGGATCCGAGCGGAAGTTCGGATGGACGGGTCGGTCGCATGATCGCCGACTGGGACAGGCTCGGTTCGGCAGTTCCTTCCGCTTCGGACCCGGAAAGGAACAGATCCAGGTCTCCGGGACGAGGCCAGGTGGGTTCCGAAGAGAGGCCCGACGCCATGACGGATGTGGTTCTCATGTCTCTTTCGGAAGAACAGCTCGGTCAGTAATTTCTGTCCCTTCAGGAGGGCATGACCGAGAGGGGCTGGAGCGGATCTTGGGTGGAGTTCGGAAGCGGAAACGCCGACGTGGAGCTGGTCCCGGGGGAAGGGTCCGAAGCCGGAACGTTGACCCTGGCTGCTTCGCGGGGCTCGGAAGTTTCGAAGAAGCGTCTGAGTCCAGAGGAAGCGGCCGAGTTCGACGAGGCCGACGCCAAGGAATGGAAAGCCATCATGGACACCCAAGCGGTGCGGGTGTTTCCCCCCGAGGAGGGTCGAAGGCTCCGTGAGAAGTATCCGAATCGAGTCGTGTCCAGCCGCATGGTGAGGAGGTGGAAGCCGCAGGAGGGGACTTTCTCGCGGCCCAAGGCCAAAAGCCGGTGGTGCGTTCGGGGCCACGAAGACGAGGACACCGGGGAGTTCCGGGTGTACTCACCCACTCCTCAGATGGAGAGCCTCATTTTGTTCTTGACGATGTCTCTGGCACTCGATATGGATATCCAGATCGGAGATCTTAGGAATGCTTTCTGTCAGAGCGACCCCCTGGTTCGTCCCCGTGGGAGAGTCTTCGTGGAGCCGTGCGAGGGATTATACCTTTCTCCCGGGTCATTAATTGAGCTCACCGCTCCTGTGTATGGGCTGGATGACGCCCCACTAGCTCTTCATCGCACCACGGTGTCGTTTTTCGAGTCAAGGGGGCATGTCAAATCTAAGCTGGAGCCGTGCTGGATGACGAAAAGAGGCCCCCGGGGTCCCGAGTCCATGGTTCTCATTGAGGTGGACGACTGGTGCATGGCCTACGTCCCCTCCGCCCAGGCCGAGGAGCTGAAAAACTACAGAGAGCGCTTCGACTTTGGCAAAATGGTGAGGCTCGACGCCTCGGGGGTGGATTACATAGGTCGTAGGTTGAGGAGGCTTCCAGATAGGATTCTTGTGGATCAGGAAAAATCTATCCTGGAGCAGATTCACCGTCTTCCCCTCCCCCGAGCCCGCCGATCCAACCACGATGAGCCACTCGTCGGCCGTGAGATCTCGGATTTCAGATCCATGGTGTACCGTCTCAACTGGGTCGGCCGGGAGACGCGAGCGGAGGCGTCTGGGACTGCCTCCTTGCTCGCGAGTAAGGTCACGCATCCTACCGTCGGGGACGCCGTGGTGTTGAATAAGATGGTTGACCACCTTCGACAGACTGCCAATGTGCCTATCATAGTCTGGCGTTTCAACATTCGTTCTATGCTGTTCGCTACGGCCTCCGACTGCGGCGGAGTCGCGGCGAACAGCGGGGACAAGCCCCAGCAGGCGTGGCAAGTGCATGCAGCTGATGCTGCTTTGTCCCGCGGGTCCCGGGCCCGAGTCACCCCGTTGGCATGGCGCTCGCGTCGGGTGAAACGTCAGGCCCCTTTCGACTCTCGCCGGGGAGGTTCAGTCTCTGAGCGCGGCCCTCGCGGAGGCCGAGTGGCTTCAGATGTTGTTTTATGACGTTATCCAGGGCAACCTTCTGGGCGATTCCTGGAGATCCCACATAGGCCCCTTTGCCTCAGTGCTGCGCAAGAGCTGTACCCTGGACCTGACCCCCGAGGGAAATATCAGCGTGGTGGATGCCAAGGGCATCTTCGACACGTTAGATAAGGAGACGTCTGGCAGTAAGAACGACAGAAGAGCTGCGATCGATCTCGCAGTGTGCAGGGACTCTCTAGGACGCGTTGGGGGAGTGGTTCGATGGGTCCCGCACCCCATGATGCCCGTAGACGCGATGACAAAGGCAGACCTCTCCAAGTCAAACGCCGCGCAGCTGCAGCTGTTGCGCTCAGGTCTCCTGCAAATCACCTCCGAGAGCACGGCCTTGGAGAACCGACGGCAGGACCCGTCGTCCAAGGGCCGCTCTCGAGCTGCATCCGTCAGGCAACTGGCGGCCGAGTCTGCTGGTCCGTTGTCGCTGCTGTCGTCGTCTCCGTCTCTTTCCTTCCTCCCATCCAAGACCCCGTCGGTGGAGCCGACCCGGTCGGACTGCACTGTGCGATTAGATGGCAGCAGGCCAAGAGTTACCGATGTCACCTCAGTCTGAGGGTGCCCCTTTTCAGTTTTGATTTAGTGGAGTTTCAAGCTCACTAAAATGGGGCGGACTGAGTAAATGAGTTCACGCAGTGTATAATATCCTTATGATCTTGAACTCCCAGGGCGGATTGTCGGTGTTGTACTTATCCGTAGGCACCCTCTTGGCCCGAGGTGTGTTTCAGGAAAAGATCCTCCGCCACCATCTTATCGGACATCATTCGATGTGTTTTCGCGCGTCAGTTTGCCTTGTTTTCTCTGGCGGTTGATATTGTTCTGAGAGAAATCCGCAGGAAGTTACCATTTGTGTTTGAGATCGTTGCGTACTTCGACGGTTTGTATACCATTTGCGACTCGGACGAGGTGGCCTATGTATTGTCGGTGATGCGCCAGTATTTCCCCATTTCATGCCACATCGACGTTCGTACTGATAGATTGGCCATGCGGGGGCCGACCGAAGTTATATATTTTCACATTGGGGGACGGTTGGTTGGCAAACTCTTTTCTCTCCCAGCGGCGTGACTCGTATTGTAATTTTGCGCCGCCCTGAGAGTAACCATTTTCGCACGTTGCCACCGCACCTAGCTCGCATCGCCACTGCGTCCCATGACCCAAGAATATTCTGAATATTCGAAATGTTTCTTACTATCGCTACGGCGGATGTTTGGAGGATCTGCTTGCATGAATTCACATGCAACAATTAGGTTTCTCAAGCTAGGAGGTTGCGGAATTCTCGGAATCTTCTCAAGACCGCGCTTGCGGCATGTTGGACGAGTTGGCCAGAGTCCTTCCCTCGAGCTCTTACAACAGATCGCTTTCAATTTATGAAGTACTTTCCCTACCTAGGCTCTGCCTAGAAGGGTTCTTACATTGTTCGCTTAAAAGGGCCGGGCAATGTAAATCGCCCCGGGCGGTTGCCCCAGTCCCCTGGGAGCCTCGCAAAAGCAACAAACAGCAAAGGTAAAAGCAAACGCGCGACTCCCCCCAGGTGCGTAAAAAGCAAAACCAAAGGCAAAAAGGAAGGCAAGAGCGAAGGCAAAGCAAAAACATGCATAGCATAGCAAAGCGCAGCATAGCATAACGCAACATAGCATAGCATAGCTTAGCCCAGCCCAGCATAGCATTGCGCAGCATAGCAAAGCAGAGCAGAGCAGAACATAGCATAGCGCAGCTAGGCTATCCTATGTGTCCTACTAATGTTGCTCTCCTAGTAATGTTGCTTTCCTACAGGCTCCAAGTCCGAGGTAGGGTCGCACTGGGATAATCCAGAATCCCCCCTCTGCGCACATAATGCAATGGGGACTTGCGTGTTTGGTTCAGGCTGGACAACATGAGACAATACATATCAATAAAAAATGGACAGAACGGTCATCGTAGAATGATTTTGCAACCGGCTTCCGGTTTCGAAGAGCGCCGGACTTAATGGAAAATCCACTCGCATTAGGGCGTGTCGAATGCGCTAGAAGATTATGATCGCTAACGTTTGCTATAATATTTTGTTTGCCAGCACAGCAATTTCGAGTTCATACTGGACGCACATTGTTAGGTTGAAAAATAAGGCGGCGCAGAAGGTCAGAGCCGGGCGCCCTGCTTATTTTTCCAAACCATGAAAGCTGATGTTTTACGGTTGCTGCCCGGCTCTCGACTTTGCGTCTTGGTTCGAGGTTTTTGATGCATATGCGTGGAGTACGTGCAAAATGCGACGCAAGCATTTCGCTTGAAAGCCGTCAAGCATTCGACGCTCGGTTTTGTTAAGTAATGCCGAATTCAATGAATGACCTTACTACTCACTAAAGCTTGAAACATTTGGATTCCCCTGCCTGTACCGTACTTTGAGGCACGGCTGTGTTGGTAAAACTCACTTCCAAGCAGCATCTAATATTTTCCCCAATTCTCCACGAAACTGCCCTCTGGTCGAAATCGCAGCACCTATATAGACCATCGAATTTTTATGAAGAGTTGGCGTCCCAGATAGCGTCAGGAGGTTGATCTCGCAGCGGACCGGCATCAACTAAAATTCACCCCAATGCAGTTCCATACCAACTCATGCCCCAGCATTCGCAATTTCTTCAATAATGTTTGCAATTTGATTTGATTGCGGCCCACCAACAAGGTGTGTTCAGAATATAGCAAAATAGCAACGATTCTTCTTGAGGTTGTCGTATTCCAGCTTCTGCGTGGCGCGCGGCATCTTGAACAACCATAGTCATGGCCATGATGAAAAGGAATGGTGAGAGGGGGCAGAATGTGTTTATTGGTCAAAATAATCAGAATGGCAAAATATGTTTGTTATAGGTAATGAAGAACGCAAAGACAACACATATCATGAAATTGTGAAAACTGGTGGGAGAGCGTGGGAAATGTCTGCACAACACATATGATTTGTCGGTCGCGGTTTTGCCAGACGTCGCAGAACCACACCTGCTGCTTTAGAGAATTCACAAAAACAAAAACAAAAAACTCGCCCTGATGGCAAATACCTTATTTGTATCAGAATTTCAGCTCCTGCTGCATCAGAACCGTGTTGGTATACGATAATTTCAATTTCTGCGCCTGGGAACCACAGCGCTTCGGAATCTTATTGGCATCGCAATATGATGACAAATGAAACAATACGCAACAAAATATGACGACAAATGACGGCATCAATCTGTGAAGCCGACCTCACACCCCAACTGCGGCAACAACAATCTGGTTATACCTAAGAGTTTCGTTCTGAACGCATGGGAACTTCATGGCAAATGTACAGCTTTATTGAACAAAAACTTAACATTACATTACACGCTACACCTACGCGGTAGCAAACATCTCAGACGTATCGAATTTGCAGACTAGAGTTCGTGATCACTTCTATTCGAACAGTCTGCTACCAAGTTCAAGAAGGTCCATTGGGCCGGGCCATGTTGCATGTGTGCCAGATGGGCGTGTTCATATACGAGCGATCGATATGCAAAATTTAATGGGCGAGCAAATACCAACAACCAAACATATCTTTCAATGCATCAATAGAGGGTTTAGCTACGCATCTTCATGCAAATTTCATGCGAGACCCAAATTCTACCGCACTCTGGGATACGAGCCTTACATGGGTAGGAAAATGCCGAGAGACATGGAGATTATTCATCTAATTGCCACGCGGCTCGTGGTGGAGAAGCAAAGGATCGACAATGTGTGGTACGACGCTGGGGAATAAGATAATTTGTACGACTCTGTCCGGAAGACGAAACGAGAGCCGCTCGAAAAACCCATTCTGCGACCATTTTTACAGCCCAAGCTTTGGATTCGGTGCAGCGTGGAAAATTTTACCATGCAATTCGCTTTTTTTGAGTTCCCAGGAATTTGACCTTGGTGCGCAACAAATGCTAGATAAACTCCAAAACTTCGACTTCCGCCGCGCGTCCGCTTCCGAAGATGATAGCTGGACAGGGCGGTTTCTTTTGAGTGCAGGCATTTGGGGTGGGAGGTATGATTTTTACAAAATCAGCATGGAAGGCGCGATTGCATGCGATGATTTGCAGAGCGTGCATATTTGAGACATTATTCAAAAATCCAAAATTGCATGGGTTCATCCTTTTTGCGTGGTTATGGTACGGGATCATGTCTAAATTTGGATGGGTCGACCCCCGAACCAAGGCCCACAAGATTTCGTAAGGCAACGGAAGCGAGCAAAGAAGTGTTTTTATGTTTGCCTAGTTTTGTCTGGCGGTTAATATTGCTCCAAGAGAAATCCGCAGGAAGTTATTATTTGTGTTTGAGATCGTTGCGATTTTGGACGATTTGTATATCATTTGCGACTCGGACGAGGTGGCCTATGTATTTTCGGTGGTGTGCCAATACCTCTCCATTTCATGCCATATCGACGTTGGCCCGAAACATTTAGATGTTCCTAGCTGTACTAGTGGCTGCATGCTTCCAGGCACGGCTGTGTCGGCAAAACTCGCCCCAAACAACGTTTATTTTTCTCAATTCGCCACGAAGTTGCCCAGTGGTCGAAATCGTAGCTCCCAGGATCTGGAAGGCGAAGCTTTCCCAATATTTAGAGACCGTCGGAGAGCTCCGGACACTCGGGCGCGCGCAAATTGGCGCTCATTGCAAAAGATAGCAACCCAGGCCAACGTGCCAGAACCTGTGGCATCTGTATAAAAAATGAATCTTTCTAGCGTCCTTGGCATCAGCGGCACTCGGCGCTTTGGCTCAATGCCCAGGAAACGGTCCCACCACACGAGCGCGCAGCGCGCCAGTGAAATTCCCAGGTCGGCAATTGCAGTATTACTATCGAAACACGTCGGGGAACCGACTTTGGATGAAAGCCTGGAACACGTTTTTTTTTTCTCTTCATAATTTGTTTATTAATTCGCATTTTTGAAAAACTTCCTCCATGTGTTCCGAGCAGCGCCGCGCGAGAAAAGAACTCCAGGAGGCTCCCAGCGGTAACCTGATTGACAGCCTGTCGATGCTTAGGGTCGTTTTGTGGCTCTTTTGTGGCGCCCTCGAAGGTGAATTTGTGCACCCTCCACGGCTCGGGGACTCACGCCCCCGCGCTGCCCTGCCAGTGGGCCTTTTGGGCCGCGTCCGCTCGGGGCGCACTGCTGGCGGTTGTTATTTGGTTTCCGCCAACTCTTGCATCGGGAGCAACGTGTTTGCCATTTGGACCATGGCCGTCCTTTTAGATGCTGGATATTTGGGCTTTAGTTGCCGAGGCCACTCGGGCTAATTCACAACAAGAGTGTTAGTTTGAACCCGGCGTATTCTTCTGCCAAACGCTTACCCAACCCAGCCCGCCCGAGGGCACAACCAAGATCTCTGTAAGATCGATGACATTCTAACAGACCAAATGGGTCATGCAAGCTCTCTGGCCCGCGCTCCCGAGGCATATGCCAGCGCGGAGCGTGCGGAGGGTATATTGAGATGCGCTCCTCCCTTGAGGTCAGAGATGCGGTTGCCCTCGACGCTGGGGAAAAAACATCACAGAAACAACGAAGATGATTCCATACCAATTCTTGCCCGTCCAATCGTGCTTGCAATTGGATTCGATTGCGGCCCACCAACAATGTGTCGTCATCATATAGCAAAATAGCCAACGGTTATTTTTCCTGAGCCTGTCGTATTCCAACTTCTGCGTGGCGCGCGGCATCTTGAACAACTATCGCCATGATCATGATGAGGCAGAATGTGCTTATTAGACAGGAGTGATCATAATGGCCGAAAGTGTTGATTCGACATATCACGAACATGTGAAATTTGCGGGCGACGGGGAGGGAGCGTGGCAGTTGTTTGCACAGCGCATATGATTTGTCGGTCGCAGCTCTGCCAGACGTCGCAGAACCACATCTGCTGATTTACATAATTCAAAACAAACAAGCTTGCCCTGATGGCAAATACCTTATTTGTTGCCGCATCAGAATCGATGTGTTGGTATATGATAATTTCAATTGCTGCGCTTGAGAGCCACAGCGCTTCGGAATCTTAGTGGCATCGGAATATGACGACACATGAAACAATATGTTTCGCCCATAGATCAATCTGTAAAACCGACCTCACACCTCAGCTGCAGCAGCAACGATTTGGTTATACCTAAGAGCTTCGTTCTGAACGCATGGGAATTTCATGGCAAATGTACAACTAGCTATTGTGAACAAAAAACTCAACATTACATTATACGCTACACCTACGCGGTAGCAAAAATCTCAAACATATCGATCTTGCAGACTAGAGTTCGTGATCATGTATATTCGAACAATCTGCTGCCAAATTCAAGAAGGTCCACTCGGCCGGGCCATGTTGCATGTGTGCCGGATGGGCGTGTTCATGTACGAGCGATCGATCTGCAAAATTAAATGCACGAGTAAATACCAATTTATCAACATATCTTTACATGCATCAGCAAAGCTTTGCTACGCATCTTCACACAAATTTCATGCGAAATCAAAATTTCTACCACACTTTGGGATACAAGCCTTGAACGGGTAGGAACATGCCAGCAATCATGGAGATTATTCGTCTCATTGCCACGCCTCCTCTTCCATCACACGGCTCGTGGTGGAGAAGAAAAGGATCGAAAACTCGAACGATATATGGTGTGGTACGACGTTGGGGAATAAGATAATTTCCGCAAGTCTGTTTGGAAGGCGAAACGAAAAGCCGCTCGAAAAGCCCAATCTGCGACCACTCCTACAGCCCGAGCTTTGAATTCGGTGCAGCGTGGAGAATTTAGCCATGCATCTCGCCTTTTGAGTTCCCCGGAACTTTCCCCATTTACGCAGCAAATGTTGGATGAACTCCAAAACCTCGACCTCCGCCCTGCGTCCGCTTCCGAAGATTTTAGCTGGACAGGATTGTTTCTGGCTCGAGTGCAGGCATTCGGGGTGGGAAATATAGGTATTACGACATCAGCATGGAAGGTACGATTGCATGCGATGTTTTGCAGACCACACATGTTTTTGGCGGCTATGGTACGGATCATGTCTAATTTTATATGTGTCGGCACCCAAGACCGGGCTCACACGATTTCGCAAAGTAACGGAAGCGAACACGGATACGCTTTTATGCTTGCCTTGTTTTGTCTGGCGGTTGATAGTGCTCTGAGAGAAATCCGCAGGAAGTTATAATTTGTGTTTGAGATCACTGCGTACTTGCACGATATTAATGTCATTTGCGACTCGGACGAAGTGGCCTATGTTGTCGGTGGTGCGCCAGCACCTCTCCACTTCATGCCATGTCGACGTGAATACTGATAAACTGGCCATGTGGGGGCCGACCGAAGCACCTTGCAATATATTTTAACATTTGTTGGTTGGCAACCTTCTCTCCAAGCGGCGTGGCTCCTACTGTAATTTAGCACCGCCCCGAGAGTTAACCATTTTCGCACGTTGCCACCACACCTAGCTCGTATCGCCACCGCGTCCCACGACCCAAGAATATTCGAAATATTCGAAATGTTTTTTGGTATCGCTACGGCCGATGTGTGGAAATTCGGCTTCCATGAAGTTATATACGACGATTACGTTTCTCAAGCTAGGAGGTTAAAACATTATCGTAGTTCTCTTAAGACCACGCCTGCGGCATGTTGGGTGAGTTGGGCAAAGTCTTTTCCTGAACTCTTACAACAAATCCCCAACGAGGGTCGGATATGCTTTCAATGTATAAGCAATCCAAAATACCCCTGCGCAAACAATGCAGTGTGGACTTGCGTGTATGGTTCAGGCTGAACAAAATGTGACAATACACAACAATAACAAATGGACAAAACGGCCTTCGTGTAATGATCTTGCAACCGGCCTCTGGCCTCCAGGACCGCCATACCTAATGGAAAATCCCCTCGCGTTAGAGCGCGTCGAATGCGCTAGAAGACTCTGCTCGCTAACACTTGCTATAATATTTGCCAGCACCACAATTTCGGGTTAATGCTGCTTCGAAAAGCAAATCACGGCTACAATCATACATGGGCCCATTTTCGAACGTTTGCCTTACAATGTAACCCCGCGACGCTCGCGATAACATGTGACATTTAGGTGTGGCGTGCGACGACGACTGGGATTGCCGGTAACCTGCGATGGGCAGGATCCGCACGGGTTTTCAGGACTGGCCGACAGCGACGGGGCTCGCCTCCACGCTCGCCACACCGGAATGGTAGCGGCATGAAAGCAAATATTTACGGATCGTAACATCGAGCGGCTATTGCGGAATACCCACGTCCCAGTGCCAGCTGGGAATTTACATTGGCTCGACCTTATTGTGCCAAGCTTATCGGTGGCCTATGGGATGCCACTATTCTGCGATATCTGCGTCATGTCCCCGATTTCACGTAATGGCAGACCACACCCATGTGCTTATTAGATAACGAAGAACGAGAAAACAACACATATCATGAAATTTTATGCGCACACCCGCGGAATGCATGCAAAGGTGCGGGAAAACGCCACTGCAAGCCGGCGGTCAACCGTCAACCTTGGTTACCGCCGGGAACTCGTAGAGCTTCCTTCCCATACACACACACTCACACATATATATATATATATATATATATATATATATGTATGAATGGCCTGCGAGCGCGGCAATCTCGCATTCAGCGCGCGCGAGGGTGTGCGGTTTCATAGACATGTGCTTGCCAGCTCCTTGCTTGTCCACAGCTTGAGTTCAGTCGAGACAAACAAACACCCACGCAAGAAAGTGCACGACATAGGCGGAACAGAGGTTTCCAGAATATATGTAAATCTTAAGAAGCTCTCGTCACGTGTAGAGCATGCGAGTTTGGTAGCTGTTTGCGCAGCGCAAATAATTTATCGGTCGCAGCTCTGCCAGAATTCGCAGAACCACGTCTGCTGATCCGCAAAATGAACCAAACAATAACCAAAAGCTCGCTCTGATGGCAACAACCTTATTTTTATCAGAATTCCAGCCCGATCTCCGCCCTCTGCTGCATCAGAATCGATGTGTTGATATGTGGTAATTGCATTTTCTGTGCCTGAGAGCCACAGCGCCTCGGAATCTTATTGGCATCATAATGCAACGACACATGAAACAATATTTTTCGCACGTGTATCAATCTGTAAAGCCGATACCTCTGCTGCAGCAGCAACGGTTCGTTTATACCTAGGAGTTTCGTTCTCAGCGCCTGGGAGCTTCATGGCATATGTACAGCTACACTTAACAGAGAACTCAAAAACACAACACACGCTACACTTACGCGGTAGCAGACCGATCTCATGCGTACCGATCCTGCAAACTAGTGTTCGTGATCGCTTCCATTCGATCAGTTTGCTTCCCAGCTCCATAGCTTGTCTACAGCTCGAATTCAGTAGAACAGCCAACACCGCCTATCTAAACATTGCAAAGCGCAAATCGTTTTTTTTTTTTGTTTGTCGCAACTCTGGTAGCAAACCGATCTCGGTCGTCTAAATGCTTTTGGCTAGCGCTTATCAACATGTCCTATCGATTTGTGTATATCTGGGCTCCGTAGCTAGCCTACAGCTCGCATTAAATACAGTAAACAAGCATCATTCCCCACAAAAAGTTGCAGAGTGCCAGCCCGTAGTTTTCATTGTAGCTATGATATCACACCAATCTCAGACGTCTTGATCTTATAGGCGACTCTGTCTGATGATTTCCTGTTGAGCGGTGTGCTTCTCAGCTCCCTAGCTCGCCTACACCTCGAATTAAATACACACACAACCAACACAACCTCTCATAACAATGAAAAAAGGCAACTAATTATTTGGTCGCAGCTCTGGTAGCAGACCTATCTCAGGCGTCTAGATACTTTAAACTGGTGCTCCTCGGCATTTCCTGTCGATCGGTGTGCATCTGAGCTCCGCAGCTGGCCTACAGCTCGAATTGCATAGCAGAAGCGCACATCATCTCCCGAAACATACTTATGATTACAGCTCTGGTTGCCGGCCGATTTCAGACGTCTCGAAACTCTGGTCGCAAACCGACCCCAGGCATCTAAATACTTTAGACTACCTAACGCTCCTGATGATTCCCTTTCGACTGCTGTGCCGAACAGCTCTGTCGCTCATCTGCAGCTCGAGTTACGTTAAGAAAAGAGTCAGCACCTGCCAAGATGACACTTAGCAGCCGATCCCGCCCAAGTGCTTTTTGATAATCGTATCCACCCGATCGACCTGATATCGAGATGGTGAGCGGGAATGAGATCGAACACGGGGAATATATATTAGAACTCAAACGGCTTGTTGAATTTCGAGGAACTGATTATTAACCGACCGAAATTATTCAAACCTTCCGTCGAGATTTTTCGACCCAGCTAGCCCGCCAGCGCGCCCGAATTACGTTTAAGCTTCGCCGTTTCGATCTCAGGGAAGCTCTACGAATCACTATTAAAGAATTACGGGGTGAAGGAGGAGGAGGGAGGGGAAACTTCACGACTCCCAAGTCTGCCAGCGCAGGCGCCACTTCCAGCGGCGTCTGTTGTAAACCGGCATAGTCGTGTAAGACGGCATGCGCTACAGGCGTTGCTGTGGCTCCGAGAAAAACGCAAAAAACGGAACATGGAATAACGAATAACCACAACATTGCAACCTGAGACAAGAAACGTTTAATTCATCGCCGCAAAGTTGAACCTATGATATCGAAACAAAAACCTATTCTTTCAAAACCGAAACCTAATGGCTCCGATGTGCCCAAACATTCTCTCGTGTTATCCGCACAATTTTGGTTATGATTTGATTGCGTCGATAAACTGCAAAAAAATACCCGCTGGTAAATATGCTGATCAGAAACGCTTGATATGACAATAATTTCGCACTTTCCGTGCAAATCTTGTTTTGATAAACCGGTCCAGTGATTTTCGCCAGAACAATTTAACATGTTCGCTGGTATGTCCAATTACGTTTGGCTACCACTTCCAGGACATGCAAATCTGATTGCAAATGCGTGGATTAACCTGCAGTACCAAACAATGTATACTAGCATTTCACGAAAACTGGCGCGGACATTCTCCAGAACGGTTGCGCTGACATATCAATTAAAACAAGCACTGTTGCTGCCCAAATTACAATATATTTCCGTTCCAAAGCGGGCGCCTCATCGAACGCTGGAAACGTTGCTCAATTTGAACGAAATCAAAATCGGAGAGTCGTATGCGCGCGTGCAAGCGCACGAATGCACGCGCTAAATACGACAAACTAATCCCACCAAACATACCACATGTGCGACTCGTTTTTTTATGGTTCCTTCTCCTCGCCCGCCATCATCTTGATTTCTGTCCTCCCCTTCTCCGCTTCCAATCCCCAGCTGAGGTCCATCAAATGGTGAATGACGACGTGTCAACTCCATATCCAATTTTTGCTTGCTCTGATTTGCTCCATGCGACACCACTCTTCAAAATAATGGTTGTCGCATATTCACGTCGCCTCGATATCCCATAAATAATTGTACTTCTTGCCGGGTTTTGCGCTCCCCGTGCCCTCATCAACACTATTCGCTCGGGGATTGTTGTTTGGGGGCGGCTGCATGGACTCAATGCGTGCGCATGCGCGCGCATGTGCACGCTTGGTGCACATATATACGTCTGGCAAGAACTCTAAACCGCATTCGATGCGAAAAGGGCGCTGTACAAAGAGTCCGGCCCGCAGCGGGGTAATGCAAGCGAAATTGTACCCGTGCAGCGGTAAAGCGGGGCCCAATTATATGTGCATTCTTTTGCGTGCTCCCCATGATTGTCCTCCCTCGCTCCCCCTTCCTTTGGTGTGCTCCCTCTGGTTGTCCCAGGTCCTCTTCCTCCTCCCTTCTCGGCTTCAATGTTTGCCCACCGTGCGCTTCGAGAAACATCGACGAGAATTTCATCAAGATTCCGAGGAACGACAAGACAAAACATATTGTCACATGAAGCACGCAACCAATGTCACACAGACGGACCCAGCCGGCCGGCCAACTCATGGATATTCTCCGTTATAGGGCAGTCAAGCGACGGCGCTCCCCTTCAATCGATGCCGGTGGTAGTACTACAGGCGCGGCTAAGGTAACTGACTAAAAGTCGAAAGGCCGTCCGTGTCTTCACGCTTGTCTTGTTCCTGGAACATAGGCGGCTCATTCATGAAACGCTTCTTCTTGCTATTGAAACGGGTGCGGCTTGATGCTGAAATAATTTTTGTTGCTGAAGCAAGTGGGGTTGGTTATTGAAACGACTCCCCTTGTTCCTGAAACGATTGACCCTGTTACCGGGACGCTTTTTTGGTTGCCTGTTATTGAAACGGTTGGTTGATGCCGTGTCTCGTTCACTTGCCCGCTCGAAATCCCCGTTCGGGAAGTGCGTTTTTTGTGTTTAAAGCCCCGACCGCGTGATACGAGATGGGTCAAATGCTCACACCGCAAATAAGCACTGTCTGTTCGGACCACGTCTCGCGCTGCGGGTCTCATCGGTCCGGATTCCACGGTGTTCTCTTATCCTGACATGAGTCATGCATGCGTTGCGTGCGTGGTCCGAGGGTAGAAACAAGCCACACATGATGAGATGCACCTGTGGCATCCTGGTAATTGCAATACCTGGTCCACTTCCGTACACAATACTCAAAACATTCTGTTGGCATAGTACACGTGTACGGTGCACGACAAACAAAACACATATCGAACCAAACGGCCTTGAATAACCACGGGTGCACAAATAACAAAAAACACATATCGCAGCAATCGGTCTAAGGTCCCCAGGGGCACCGGCAGCAACGAACTCGATATCTAAACAAAGTCTTGGCATCGTACGCATCTACGCACATGTTGGCCCACCATTCTGGAATAGGAGAAGTGCCCGCCGTCCTTTATCAAACATTAGGCGTACAACGCATTACAAGAGGCAATGTTCGGAAGGAGCTTACACTGATTTGCCAGCCTTATTTGAAGCCCACTGCGCCAATATCGTTGCCTGGTTGCGGTGGCTGTGCTCCATCCGCTCGTCGTTCCAACTGGGAGGGTTGACCACCCCTCCCCCTAAGGTGTTCTCGACACCCAACTGGCGTCGTGGGGAGAACCAGGTGGGACAATGCAACGTACTATTCAAACCTCCCTTGCTTATCCGGCACACGATCCACATTCGCCTCCGCGCCCGCCCACCTGCACTTGTCCCACCGCCCACTCCTCTGATCCGTCCATCCTGGATCCCGACCTCACGTTGCGACCTGACGGCGATTCGAACGATTCGGCTTATCCTGTCTCCCACGCAAACGCTGTCGAAAAATATGATATTCCAGCTCACGCTTCGACCGTCCTGCCACCACCTCGTGCACACATTGCTGGCGGCGCTTGCGACGAGGATGATACTCCAACAACAAGTGCCTCCCCTGAGCGAGCGTCTTCCTGGCGAACTCTTCCCTTCTCGATCCTCCCTCCTCCTTCCTCCCACCTCCCCCCCTCCCTCCCCCACTCCCTTCCCCGTTCGTTCTCTCTTCTCCTCCTGCCCCCTGCTCGGACGAGAAGGAGGAGGTGGAGAAAGGGAAGATATTCTCGGATAGTCACCACGCGGCCGATACCGTGTGGGGGGTGCGGTGTAGGGGGGGGGGGGGGCACGCCCTCCCAGAGGGGGCTCACGCGAGGTCCTCGCCGTTCAGGATCCTCAGCGCCTCCTGCCCAGGCGCCGAAGGGGAGGCGGAGGGGGAGGAAAACAAAACAATGATAGTAGGGGGGGGGGGGGGGGAAAGGAGAGGTGGATGGACGAGAGGGGGAGTGGAGGAAGATGGCGAGGAGGAGGAGGAGGACGATGCAGGAGGAGGAGGAGGAGGAGGAGGAGAAGGAGAAGGAGGAGGCGGAGGAGAAGGAGGAGGAGGAGGAGGAGGAAGAGGAGGAGAGTGTGAGAGAGTGTACCAAAGAGAAGGAGGACGGGGATGATGATGACGAGGAGGAGGAAAAGGAGAAGGAGGAGAAGGAGAAGGAGGAGGACGAGGAGGAGACATAATAGGAGTATGATGATGAGGACGTGGAAAAGGGGTGGTGCCATCGCTGAGTTCCGCACATTTCCTGGGATGAACAAGTGAACCAAGAAGCATAACGGACAGAATACATGGACGAGGAGAGGGGGCAATCTGATCCTCAGGAGGAGAATCTCGAAGTGAGAGACAGCGACAGAGAGGGAGAGAGAGAGAGGGAAAGAGAGAGAGGGATATATGTACATGTTTATGTCTATGTTTATGTTTATTGTATATGTATACACATACGTATATACCACCATTCGGGCGACAGTGAGGCTGGATGCATGGGTGGGGGCTGGGTGATATCACCGTTTGATTTCAATTGGGCGCAATACTCAGCTCACGAGTGGGAACACACTGTGCCATCATTCTCGTGATCTGTCAACATGCATACAGCATCGTTCTGCGTATATGCATACACTATCAAATATTATGTATCAAATTCCCTGGCTATCCATGTTTTTTCTTGTTGCATAGCTGTCGCTCGACATGTGCATCCGGACCCGAATTTGCCAAATCATCTGGGCTTGCCCGCGTCCTGTCGCGTGACGTTTTCGAGCCCAAGAGGGCTCCAAAACGGACCAAATGGGCCCTCAGATGCCCCCCAAACGGTCTAAGAGGGCTCTGGATCGCAGGGCAATCGGTCCAAGACGCCCAACACGGCTTCCAGTCGGCAGAAAAAACTTCCAAAATGTCCCCAAAGGCCTCAAATAGCCTTTCCCAGAGGACCGCGAGAGGCCACAATCATTGACTTTCCTTTGGTTCTTGAATGTTTTTCGGCTTGTCCACTTTTCGAAGTTTCCGGCGCTCCAAAGCGCCCCAAGAAGTTCCCAACACCGCCCGACCCAACACGGCACCAGAGGGCCCCAAGAGAGCCCCAAGAGGGCCCCCAGACGGCCCAAAGAGGGGTCCAAGACGGCCAAAGAGGACCCCAAGAAGGGGAACACGAGCTGAAAATCATAGGTTTCCACCCCAAGAGGCAACCAGGAGGCCCCAAGAGGCCCCCAAGAAGCCCCAAAACGCCTCCACGAGGCCCCCAGAAGCCCCCCAAGGCCTCGACGAAAACTCAACGAACACCCACGAAACCTCAAACCCACAACTCGGGCACGGTGGCGGGATGGGCCGAGGGCCATTGGATCCGCCGCCCCCTGTGGTCTTGCCACACGGGTGTCAGGCGTGCTCAATGCATAATGGTCTTCGGTTCTTCTATAAATCCACCGGCCCAGCGCGCAGGCCGCCCGGAATGTTTGCCCAGAGGTTGTTGGCACTGATTTGCACGCTCCAGATTTCTTCGCCCGCCCACTTCCCATGATCTCAATGCGTTCGCGCTGTCCATGTTGGCACTTCAAACTAAGGGCTTGACCAATGCAGGGGCGATTGGTCATGGGTCGGGTGGAACTTTGATGTGGGCCTTTTATCCATCAAATGCCTGTCTCAAATCTTTGCATTGCTGCGCAGGCGCTGCGCTTCAACTCGACGCTCCCGCTGAGCGCGCAAACGTGGAGTATAACCCATTGTCCTCTGAGCCCCGCACAATTTCAACGCGCATGTAATACCCTGAATCCCACACTCGAGCATCTCCTTCATCTTTTCAAGCCCCAGCCTCGCAGCGTCGCAACTTTGCAGACGCCCCAATGCTGCGCGCATGAGGCTGGGCTCGCCAACAATAACGCAGCCGCATTGCTTATGACAAATTGGCTAGCTTTTGCCCGCGTGGTTTCGACACTGCCCAAGGGATATGCGTGCTCGTCGCGCGTAGTTAAGTCGATGACAAAGCCTGGCAAGCATCAGTATAGTACATGCCATACTGCATCTCGAAAATGTCAGTAAGCATCCGAGACGTGTACTGGAACTGCTTGTTGCCCTTACACCACTGTCCCCTATTCTCGCCAACCTGCCGAAGGACGTCCAAATCTGAACCTGTGAGCCAACGTCCTTCATCAACACTGAAACCCACGCGGATAAGCTCTGCTCGTATCTCGCTCATTTCTTCATCTTAGCCCCCCATATTGATCCCGCTGAGGTTCTCCGCCCGCTGAGCGCCGTCGTCCGTCCTATGGGATGTCATTGAACTCCCGTGGCCCTGTCCATCTCCGCGCTGTCATCGGTCAACCTGGTCCATTCGCCACCTCTGCAAGGATTATTCGCATCATCTTTGCGTCCTCAGCCTTCGTCTCTAGTCCAGTCGTCAACGTGGTCATAAAAAGGCCCCGCTGACAACCGCGGTGACATAGCTGGTTCCCTCAGAATTACCCCAGCGAGCTGGACTCGGGCCTCCGCCAACCCCAGTGGCCGGGCGAAACGAACCCTTGCGAGGAGCGCGGGGCGCCCTCATGATGGCGCTTCCCTCGGGGGCCCATGCGTCCTGCGAGTCCACCCTGGCGTTCGCTGGCGGCGGGCGATTTGGGGTCGCCATAATTTTCCCTGGCGCCCTCTTTCCTCCTCTTGCCCTCCTCGAGCCCCTCTTCCTCCGTGGGCCTGGCGCCCCCCTGCTTCTCCGATCCACTCCATGACTCTGGCGGGGCGCTCCTGGCCGCGCGGCGTCCGTTGGCGGCCTCCTCCGGAAGTGGCCCTGCGCCCGCGGCGGCCGGGGGCGGGCCCCGTCGCTGGGCGCTCGGACTTGCGGGTTGCAGTGCCTGCCCCGCGCTGCCGCGAGCTCGGCGCCCGGCGACCGGGGCCTCCGCGGGCGCGGCGGGCCCCGCTCTGGTCTCCGCGCCGGCGTCGTTGGGGCAAGGCTGCCGCGGTGACCTTTTCACCCCGTGCACCTCCTCTAGGTCGCGCCTCTCTTCCACGCCCCCTCTGCGGCGCAGCTCGCGCGCTGGAAACTGCTCCGCGCCCGGCGCCGATGTTGACGTCGCGGCTGCTCTCGATCATTTTCAAGAACATTCCGTTTTCCCATGGGCTCGCTTTCCGCCGCCCGTCTTCTCCGCTGGGTTCTCCTGACGAGCGCCCTGGGTGTTCTGGGCGCCAGCGCATTGCGCTCGGGCTCTTGGCGAGCTACATGATCAAAGACACAGGCGCCAGCATCCGTCGCCATGGTAGCCCCGTTTTTTTTTTTTTTTTTTTTTTTTTTTTTTTTTGTTCTCTCTCTCTCTCTCTCTCTCTCTTTTTTTTTTTTTTTTTTTTTTTTTTTTTTTTTGTTTTTTTTTTTTTGTCTCTCTCTCTCTCTCTCCTCTCTCTCTCTCTCTCTCTTTCTTTTTCTCTCTCTCTCTCTCTCTCTCTCTCTCTCTCTCTCTTTTTTTTTTTTTGCGTTTTTAAACATTTTGGGAAAACATGCGTTTTTAAGTCCGTCCCTGTGGGTCGACATTTTGGTCGACGTTTCTCGTTCCTGTTCGGAGATTGCTCCTTTTCTCCCCTGCAATCGTCGCCCCCGCATTTTCGTTTCTGTCGCCGCCCCCCCCATAACTAAAATCGCGGAAAGAACTCGCGCCAGTTCGACGCCGGCCCGGAACAGGGCCAAGGGCCCGATGGCCCTGGGGCGGGGCGGTCGGCGAGTCGGGCCCAGAGGCTCGGCGCTCTCGATTCAGCCAGTGGCGAGGGCCAGAGAAGGGCAAGAATAACCATGATAATGATGATCGAAATATGGGGGACTGCGCGCCGGAAGAAGGAGCCGAAAACGTCGCGAACGGCCGTGTCTGACCGCGATCCGAAATCGCTAGAACAAGTAGCTAAACACACAAGCAAACGGGGATGTTTCCTAGCGTAATTAATCTTTCCTGTGGGGACCTAAGAGAGCAAACCTTTTTCTCCCAACGCGCCTCATTCAACGCTATGAGCAACAGCGCTGGGCATATTCTAACAAGGCCAAGTTTCTCGGCGTCGCGCACTCGCCAAACTCCGGTGATGGCGCGTGGACTTTTGCCCCGCGCCCTCTCGCGTGAGCCGCCGCCCAGCGCGTGCGTGCGCGGCCCCCCCGCGAGCTGGTGATGCACTGGCCGTCAAATGCGCTCTTAAGGGGCCCCGCTTATCCTTGAACAGTCTGAATGCCTTTCAACCTCGCGATTGGCTTTTGAACCCCCAACCAAGCAAACGACCGCTCTCGCGTTGAAGTCGCCGGCCCCCCTGGTGGCCTCCTGCGCGGCGGCGGCAGCGGGGCCGGCGTCGCTTTTCACGCTGCTCCTCGTGCGGCGAATAAAGAAAGTCATGTCCGTAATGGCCTTTCTGGCGCAGTGGTCCACCCCTTCCTTCGACGCCACTCTGCTCCGAGCTAACTCGCCCCCCCCCGCCCCGCAGGGCGCGGCAGAAGATGGGGTTGCCCCGCCTCGACGTCTCCCGCGCCTATCTTCCGTTTTTACCGCGTAACATTCGCAGAAATCACGCGCGCCCCGCCCCCCCCGCCTGTTCCCCCCGCGCGGCGCGGGCGCCGGCCGCGGTGAGGTAAATGCGTCTTGTTGCGTATATCTACTGCTTGCTTGCCGGGTCTCAAACCGTAGCTTGTTCTCTTCGGCCGCTCCGCCCCCCCTCACCCCCCCCCCCCCCTTCGCCTTAGAGCGCGTCCCCCGCGTCGCTTAACTGGCCGCCCCATTCCCCGCCGCCCTAGCGCTGTTCGTCGCGTCGAAAAACTTAATTTTCACCCGGGCGCGCGGGCCTCTGGGGGCCCAGTGGCGCAGGTCCGTCATGGGGGCGCCCTGTCGGGTCAAACCCTCGCTCTCGCGGACTTCCTTCCTGTGCTTGCTCGCCTCCCCAGCTCCCCTGAGGTTGTTTCGTTGCAAAAAAATGCGTCTTGGGACAAGACGCATTATATGCGTCCGTGGCGTGCGTTTGTCGATGATGTTGTCCGAGCGTTCTCTCTCGCAAAAAAAACTCCCCCTCCTCGTCATAATCGTATTATTTATATCACTGCTCCATGCCATCCTTCCCCTCTTGGGTCATTATATGATCATCCTCCCCACGGTTCTCCGCCACCTCATAACGTTCATCCCGCTCTTCCTTCTATGCACTGTCCTCCCCCTCCTCGTCTACGGCCTTGATGAAATCCTTGTTGTTTGATCCTGTTTCGCGTTCGACCTCCCAATCCTCCTATCCCTCCTCCTCCTCCTCCTCATCCTCCTCCTCCTCGTCCTCCTCCTGCGGCCGCAGCTTCTCCTCCTCTTCCTTTTTCCCACTCCTCCTCCACTCCTCCTCCTCCTCCTCCTCCTCCTCCTCCTCCTCCTGCTGCTGGCGGCCGCCCTCAGGCAGGTACTGGTCAAAGAGATCGAAGGCGCCTCCCCCCCCAGCTACCGATCCCCTTCCACGGGCTTCAGGAGGGGGGTGCGAGGCGTTCTTGGGCGTCTGGGGGTTCGGCGTCTTGTCCCGAGTCACCGTTGACGTCGTTTGCGTCTCTCCATAGCCCATTTTGGCTCAAACGTTTGAGGGGCGTACGAGCGACCCCCTCGCTGCTGTTTGCAGCGGGGCCATGCCGCCCAATTCTTCTTTCGACGGCGACCTTTCGGAGCTTGTCGATGCGCTGCTCAAGCACGCGACGGGGTGCCAGTTCGTGCAATACGGCGAGAAGATCAAGGAGTCCATCGACCGCGAGAAGATCGAAGCACACAAAGACTTGTTGAACGACCTGGGCGAGTTGCAGAATAACTTGCAGTTTTCGCAACGCTTCATGCAGGAGGCATTGGTCAAGGTGTTCGAGCTGAAGAACCAGTCGTGGGACCCGAAGCTGCAGGACGAGCACAAGGAGGAGTGGGCGATGACAGTTTCGAAGCGCATCCGCGCGATGGCATCGCACTTCCAAGCATCGGTTCGCAAGCGGAGCCAGTGGGCGATGGACCTGGTCGCGAACAGCAAGGGTGGCGACGACGGCGGTGGTGCGTCGCAGGGCGACGACAGCTGCCTCCTCGTCGGTGCTGCGACGGAAGACCAGCCCGAAGGAGATGACGGTGAAGACCAGGACAGCGATTCCGTTCAGGAGGTGCCAAGTAGCCAAGACAGTCCTCCTATCCAAGGCCAGTGCCTCCGTGGCTGCCGTGGCTCGGGCAGTGCTGCTCCATCTGAGGTTCCTGCAGATGGTCATGCAGAGGTTCCTGCAGATGGTCATGCAGAGGTTCCTGCAGATGGTCATCGTGAGGAGCGCTGCGACTTCGACGAAGAGACCCGCCTGCCCTACGTGGAGAAGCAGGGCGAGAGCTCGAAGAAGCGCGTCAAGGTCTGGGGCGAGTGGATCGTTCCTGAACCAGGCGACGCAATTGCCAAGGCCACCTTCAAGCACGACTCGTCCGTCAGGGTTTGCGAGCGCGTCGCGCCAGAGGAGCTGAAGGAGATCCTGGCCAAGTCGACGAAGAAGACTGGTGTCCTGCACGCGGCCTACTGCAAGGACCAGTCCAGCTACGAAGTGATGAAGACCGAGATCACCGCCAAGAAGAAGGACGACGAGGCAGAGGAGCCACCAAAGAAGCTGGTGTTCCTCGTATTCCATTGCACGTGGGAGGACGAGAAGAAGAAGCGCAAACAGAAGCTCCAGGTCCTCGCCCACAACTTCATCAAGCCAGGGTTCGACATCGATGCTGCGAAGAAGGCTGCTCAGGATGTCGCCATGCAGTGCGCCGAAGCCTTGGCAGGCGGAATGGGCGCCGACAATGCCAAGAAGCTTCGCGACTTGCGCACTGAGGAGTGCGTGAACTCGCTGAGTGGAACAGCCACGCCGAAGAAGAAGACGCCTGCGGTGCAGACTACGCCCAGAAAGCCCGGGAATACAGAGGTGCACGTGTCTCATTCTGCTCCAGACGTTAGGGCCCCAGGCGGGGCGAGCAAGGCCCAGCCGTTTCCTGTTTCTGCGCAATCTTCTCGCCCGCCTGTCAAAGAACCCGAGCCTGCGAGCCTGCCCATGTGGCCTGAGGAGGCCATCGATTTGGAGTTCGATCTCGACTCCACGAGGTAATAATTCTGGAGCTCCGAAGGTCTTGGGCCACACATCGCCAGACGCGCTCCACAGTAAGGTCCGACCACGCCTCAACAAAGAAACACAAGGGATCCCAAACAATGTGGAGCACGTGCGAACAACCGGCTAGCCTCTACTCGCAGGGGAGTGCATTCGCTGGCCGACGATCCGTTTCCAGAGCATACGAGCGTAGCTCAACGCAAGGAAAACCAAACATCATCGGCATCATCACCATCGTTACCGTCATCATCGATGTCACTACCATCATCATCATCAGCATCATCATCATCATCATCAGCATCAGCATCAGCATCATCAGCATCACCACCATCACCATCATCATCATCAGCATCCCAATCATCATCATCATCAGCAGCAGCAGCATCATCATCATCATCAGCATCGTCATCGTCGTCATCGTCGTCGTCCTCCTCCTCCTCATCGTTATCGTCATCGCCACCCGTATCGTCACCACCATCATCACTATCACCATCACCTGTGTCAATGTGACCCAACAGTGATAATCACCATCACCATCACCATGGCAATCACCATCGCATTGAAACATCACTCTTGGGGGCCCTCTTGGATGCCCTCTTGGGAGCTCCTTAGGGCCCCTCTTGGGCCTCCTCCTCCTCCTCCTCCTCCTCCTGATCCTCCTCCTCCTCCTGATCCTCCTCCTCCTCCTCCTGATCCTTCTCCTCCTCCTCCTCCCCCCTCCCTCCTCATCCTCAGGGTGGGTGGGGTACCTTTAGACTGGTTGGCTTAAACGCTCCATGCGTTCGGTTGTTCATCACTGCTGGATTGATTGTAAATGTTGTCGTGCACCGTAGCCGTTTTGGCTCCAAGGAGGCACTCGGGTTCACAGCTCGGCACGACTCCAATCGTGCTCAACTCTCTAGCCTATGGCGGCTGAGGCACCCGCGCCTGCGTACAGCTTCAGCAGCGTCGAAGAGATCGTCGAGTTTCTCAAAGTGCAGGGCGAGCAACATAGGTTGACTGCGGACGATAGTCAGATCGGTGTTGGGGAGCTGGATGATCAAGGGGCCGCGTCAAGCACCCCGACGGGGGCCACTTCACACATCCCGCCTACACCCAGCGGGCCTGAGTCCGACACCAGGGCCTCCAATCAGGTGTACGACCCTCGTGGGCAAAAGCCAGCTGAGGAGGACGACGAGTACACCGAGATCTTGAGGGACCTTGTCGGCGACGACGACGGTGCTGACGGGGGCGGCGAGGGCGAGGACGACGGCCTCATCCAGATGTACAAGATGAGCATCGAGGAGAAGGGGTTCGACTTGAGAAGCAGGATTGGCTCCCAATGGAGTGCGGAGAAGAAACGCAACAAAAAGATGGCCGGCGACTACGCTAAACTCAAATCGCAAGGGCGGACTGCCCAGGCGAAGTTCCGCCTGGACTGGGCGAAGGCGAAGCTGCAGCAGTTGGTCAAGGAGAAGACTGAGAGCAAGAGCCTTACCGAAGAGGACATCATGGGCGGCCAGTTCCTGCCCTTCTCCTGCATCGTGAGAGAAGAAGGGGGCGACGCCCCTGCGCTGGTGGCTGCTCGGAACTACGTGGCCGAGTGCGTTCGCCGCTACAAGCTCGGGAAGGGCATCAAGTGCAGATCCTTCCTGAGCTTCAACACTTGGACGAAGCGTATCGAGTTTCTCTACATCAGAAAGAAGTGCAGGCAGACATTCGCCAGGAAGTGGACTGAGAAGATCATCAGTTCCGACCCCAGCCGCAAGGGCGCCATCGAGCAGGCCCTTGTCGCTCACCCCGAGGCGGCCGACAACTCTTTGAGCGCCATCAAGGCTGAGGTAGCGAACATCTCGGGCATGCCGAGCGGAGGTAAGACCGCGCGGGCTGCGGATTCGGCCGTCGAAGCTGAGGTGGCAACGGGCGTCGCCAAGGCCAAGGCCAAGGCATCGGGCAAGAGGAGCCATAGTGGAGGAGCTCATGCGACTAGGAAGGCTGCGAAGGCGGCGCAGCAAGCGGCCGACGCAGACGGAGAGGAGAACCCAGACGACGTCGCTGCTGCCAAGCTGCAGGAGACGCTCAAGAAACTCAAGATGACGAGGACGAAGCTCTCGCAGGCATCGAGCGCGTGCTCCGACCTGCTGATCGCCGTGGCTTCGCAGCCCAAGTGGCAGTGGGCGAACGGCGAGTTCCAGCTCAAGCAAGTGAGAGACTCGCGGGGCGCGCTCGAGAAGAAGAAGGTGATGAGCTCCTTCTGGAACGACTTCACCCTTGACGACGATTTCTTCAAGACCCTTGCCAAGAAGTACGACTCCGCCACCATCGAGGTCGAGCTCCAGAGGAAGGGCGAGATGGAGTCTGCCATTCGCGCGCTGTCCAACGAGGTTGGGATCCTCAAGGACATGCACGCGGCGAGGCTCAAGCGTGACGATGAGTCTCAGGCGTGAGTGACGCTGCCTTTTGCTGTCGGGTGCCTGTCGCCAAAGAGTGGGTGCTGCGACCGACCAACGCAACTTAGGAATTCACATAATACATCAGATAAGAATGCAATGCGCAACAAAAGCGCTGAAACATCAGCCCGATCACACATGCAGAACCGTTTACCAAAATGAATTTACATGAATTTTCATGAATCTGAATCTGCATGAATCTGAAACAACCTTGATTTGTGTCGAATGTCACAGGGAAACTCGACATTATGAATCTGGATCTGAATCTGAATGGATCTGAAAGAATCTGAATCTGCATGAGTTTCTGTGTCGGCCTGTTTTTGGCCAACTCCTGAGATTCAAACGTGTTGTACACTCAGTTTGGGACCGATCTTGTAAGTCAGTGACGTTGGGTTGGTCGCGCGACGAGTGCTGCGGGGGGGTGCTTCCAGCAAGGCCGCACTGAAGTGTCTAGTGTCTTGGGCTTGAATCTGGAGGTACAGCGCTACGTATATACAGATTCCGCCATGTGCCTGAAGAAAAAAGTTTGACAACAATCCACGCTCGCTGCGTGGATGTGGCAGTGACACAGAGCGGGGTGAGGCGAAATGCACGACGCTTCTTTAGCCTCCTTTTCCTCACCCTCCGTCCCCTCCTTACCCTCGTCCTCCCTCCACCGTCAACCCACTCCAGCTCTCCTGACCATCCCGCCTACATCCTGCTCGTCTTCCTCATATGCCTCGTTCCTTCTCGTGGCAACTCCCCATCCTCCCGAGGCCCCCCTCCCCCATTCGTCTTATCATGCTTCCCGCAACGGAAATGAATACCTGAAAGTACTTATGAGGAGGGCACTTGAGACGGGAGGGTGTATTACCGAAGCGCTGAAGCATCCTGGCTTTCCTCCAGTCCTCCTCCTCCCCGTCCGCATCGCCGAACTCCCTCCTCCTCCCTCCGCCGTGATCATTCCTCCATCTAGCCTTCATGTACGTTGATACGACGGTGTGCTCGTTCCGTTCGTGTTGGATTGCCCCCTGGGGCCCCGTTTACTCCAGGCTTGGGCCCCGTTTACTCCAAAACGTAAGACGTGTCACAAACAAACGATTAAGAAGAACAAAGAGGAATACCGCACCTCGCTGTCGATTATTGTGCCACCCGTGCGAACAGCCCAGCGCCCGACACCGCCCATGCCAAGGATAAAGGAGAGGAATGAGGATGAGGAGGAGGAGAAGGAGGAGGAGGGGGAGGGAGGGACTAGGAGGTCTCGGAAGAGGACGGGAATGATGAGTGGGAATGGGAGGATGATGAGGAGGAAGCAGGAGAGACGGAAGAAGAGGAGGAGGAAGAGGAGGAAGAAGGAGGAGGACGGCACCTACCGTTCGTTTGCTCCTCGGGCGGCGGCCAACACGTGCAGTTTCTGTGAAAGTGGCATGGTTCCTCGTGGGAAAACAATGTTAACCAGATGCACGAAATCCGCGCCAAACATCATGACATTATCCGTAACAGGTTTGGCTCACGCCACTGGCGCAAGGTCTTGGCCCCTGGCAGCATGTCGCACGCGTGGGAGCGATCCCTGCCAGTGTGGGCACCTCCGCCTGGCGGAATCGCATGTAGCGACAGCGACGCTGAGGACGATTACAAATCAATGGATGCAGAAGCAGCTGCGAGAGAGCTCAGCGACTACATCATACAGTTGAAACTGGATGGGCAGATCAATGCCACCCAAGCTTGCATTTTGTCATTTTGGGCATCTCGAGCTGGCGCATCTGGCATGGTCACCAAGCTGGCCTGGCCCCCAGGCAAGCAGTCTGGATCATATTCCTCTCACTTCGACAGGGTTGTGTTGCCGAAGGGCGACAACATACACAGGAGTTTCTACAGCATTACTGTGCCTGCACATCGCCGTTCTGACGCCACTCGCTGTACCATGGAGGTCCCAGCGCTCAATCCTATCGATTTAGTTGTCGAGGAATTTGGCTCGAACGCTTCCAAAGCGAAGGCGGACGTTGCCATTGCGCTGGCGGAGGGACGGCTACCAGCAGCTTATACATCGCACCCTGCTGTCCAGGGGGCATCGCACGGCGAATGCGTTTTGCCATTCGGTATGTATCTGGACAAGGTTCCGTTCGAGCGCACTGATTCAGTTCTTGGCGTGTGGCTATACAATATCTTGAGCGGCCTCAGATTTCTAGTTGTTTGCCTCGGGGCCTCAGAAATGTGCAAGTGCGGCTGTAGGGGGCACTGCAGCCTTTACCCCGTCTGGAGCTTCATGGCGTGGGTGTTGGAAGCAATGTCGAAAGGAACTTATCCGACGGCACGCCACGACCTATCGCCTTTTCGCAGGGACGATTTGTTTCTGAATATGAAGGCAGGCCAGCCTATGGGCTTCAAAGTTGCCGTACTGTTCACAAAAGTTGACATGGGTGAGTTCTCGACGCTAGGCCTTCCAACGGGCAGTACACGTCTTAATCCGTGCCCGTTGTGCTGGTGCACGACAGATACGTGGTGGTCACCTGATTGGAAGGACGTCGATCGTTTTGATCAACTGGTTGCGTGGCCAAAGAAGACGCACGATCAGTACGAACATGCTTGTGGATTGTGCGAGACGGATGTTACGATCACTCCAGACATATTCAATGTTGTTCGGGGACGTTTGTATTTTGACAAACGGAAAAATGGATCATTAGGCCGGTGCTTGCAATCCGACGTGTATGAACTGGGACTTCGCGAGAATGACCGTGTCGAGCCAACACAGCGCAGGCAAAACATTTCTGTGTTGGAACGTAGCGAATGCCCTGTCCAAGTTCGATTCTGGAGGCGCGACAACGAGACATGGGTTCGACGCAGGAACCCTGTGTTCTCAGCTTCGACTGGTATGTCGATCGAGCGCACACTTGTGCCAGACTGGATGCATTGCTTGTCGTTGGGTATTTTCCAATGGTTCATTTCGGCTGTCCTGTATGAGCTATTTGTGACAAACGCTTTCAATAGGAACGATGGCGGCGGCGGCCACGAGGCCATTGTCCATGGCAGTTTCATTCAAGTTCGGGCTGAGTTGTTTCAGTGGTATGACACCCAAGTTTCTGCGGGGCGCATTCCGAACCAAGTTCAGGATTTGAGCGCCTCGATGTACAACGGTCCAGGATCTGATCTCGGCCTCCACGCAGCGGAGTCCAATACATTCTTAGAGTTTGTCGTGCAACACATCCTAATCAAGTACGGGAATAATCTCAGGCCTGCTTTACTCAACACTGTGACGACTATTGGTGCGGCATTGGTTTCAATCCTCACGCTTATCCGTCAGAATCGCTGGTCGTTTACAGATGACAAGATTCGTGAATTCAAATCCCACGTCGTCGTCGTGAGCAAGATGTGGTGCACTTTGGACAGCCTGGGCCCGTGGAGGCCCAAACACCATCAGCTGCAAGAGATGGCTGATAGGACCGTCAGGGCGCGTACCAAACATCGTAGATATTTGTTTGAGAGGCAGTTATGGTTTGCTACTGTTTGTGCGTTTTTGCAACACGTAAGGGGGTAACGGGGCGGGGGAGGAGGGAGGAACAGGAGGAGGAAGGCAACAAAAAAGATATGAGGAAGACAACGGGGAGAGAACGGAGAGGCCGGCCTGAGCTGCGGCCGTAGGGCCAAGAGAGTCCAGAAGGGGCTCCCCGTGCAGGGCGTCAGAGGTTGGACACCGTCCAGGGACTCTTACTCTTACGCTTACTCCTCCTCCTCCTCCTCTCCTCCTCCTCCTCTTCCTCCTCCTCCTCCCTCCTCCCTCCTCCCCCTCCTCCTCCTCCTCCTCCTCCTCCTCCTCCTCCTCCTCCTCCTCCTCCTCCTCCTCTCCTCCTCCTCCTCCTCCTCCTCCTCCTCCTCCTCCCCTCCCCCCCTCCCTCCTCTTCCTCCCCTCCTCCTCCCTCCTCCCCCTCCCCTCCTCTCCCCCCCTCCTCCTCCCTCCTCCTCCCCTCCTCCTCCTCTCCTCCTCCCTCCTCCCTCCTCCCTCCTCCCTCCTCCCTCCTCCTCCTCCCTCCTCCCTCCTCCCCCTCCTCCTCCTCCTCCTCCTCCTCCTCCTCCTCCTCCTCCTCCTCCTCCTCTCCTCTTCCGTCCTCCCCTTAAGTTTGGTACGCACCCGTGACAAGGATCAACTTTTGTGGATCCCCTTCGCTGTGGGGAACGTGGCCCGACGAGACCCTCAATCGTCCTCTGAGGCGTCTGGCTGGGCAGGCTCACCGTGCCGTGTGGCACAAACGCATCCTGCTTAATTTCAACGCCTCCAGAGGCGTTGGGCACGTTTGCAAGAGGAGGAGATAAAACGAATGCTGGTCACCTCGCTTTTCTATAGTAGTGCTTCGCACTTCGCACGCCCCACAATATATACACGTGCTTCGCACTTGCCTGGCCTGGAAAGGATTGTGGCCCGAGCGTTTCCTAAATAACGAGGGGTCGGCGCAGTGCACGCGCCAGCGAAAAAACTACAGCACCACGCACCAAACACCAGCAACAAACATGACATATCGCAAATCCGACACCAGCGAAACAACAACAAATAACAACACCATTCCGACGCCAGCGAACACGACAACAACGGTTTCGTCAACATCAACGACAACAATAACCAGCAGACGTCATCGATAACAACAGCAGCTCGATCAGGCACCAACGAAAAATGCAGCAGCGTAAGTCTCACACCAACGGCAATATCAGCAACAACACTAACTACTCCAGCGAAAACAGCCGCCATATAACAATAACACGCATACACCATCGAGCAACACCTGCAACAATATCATCTACGGTAGCATCACCACCACGCGCGTGGTATTGTAACGAAAAAACAGTCGTGAGCATCAGGCACGCACAAAAAACAACAAGCCAAACCGACGCCAACGAAACTCAGCAACAACACAATCCAACCCGCATGTGTTGACCTCGGGTGTAGCTGAGATTTGCGAGTATACATCGCGCGTGCGACGGCACCGCTCGATGTCGCAATGTTAACAATATTGCCCATCATTGCTCCGCTACCAAGTCGCAAGATTTTGCGTCTTGACGCAAGACGCAAAATATTGCGACGAAACAACCTCAGGGTCCTCGCGCATTAAGTTCGAACTGGGACGTGCCGGTGCGTCCGTCGATATTTATCACCTGGCCCGTCGAGACATGCCCTAAGTGACCGCGGCGCCTCCCATGCCAGACCATGTCCAGCGCTATCCTGTTTCCTGCGCCCGCAATCTCGCACGCTGGTTGCGACGCTTCCTAGACGCCAGCAATCTGGATGGGTGAACTCACTTTCGACCCGTGCTCGCTGTCCCCCGCGGCGGCTCCTTTGCCGCCGATCCTGAGGACCGACCCGCGCGCGGCGCTGCGTTGCCGACCGGCGCTGGGGGCCGCGGCGGGCTCGACGGCGACGCGGGCCTCCTCGGTGGGAGGCCCCGCCGTTGCTGCCCGAGTTCGTCGCGGCTGCGATGGTCTCTGCGACGGTCTCTCGACCTCGGGCCCCGCGGACGCCTCGGGGGCCCCGCGACCGACCTCGACCGAGCAAACTCGCGCCGATTCCCCCGATTCCCGTAATCAGACCTTCTCGTTATTAAACACTTGTTGGTTCGGTCCCCCCTGGGCCGCTGCGTGGGCGAGCTGAGTTGCACTCGTGCTGGCCGCGTTGCTTCTCTGTGAGTGGAGCGCGTTGAACCGGTTCGCCGTCTTCCTTTTGCGACGCCGCCTGGCCCGCTCGCGTGGGCGAGCGGGCTCCTGGGCGCCCTGTGCCAAAGACATGCTCGGTGGAGGCTCGACCCAATATGCTCCCTCCCGTTCGCGGCCCGGCCCTCCTCGGGCCCCCCGCGGCGTCGCCCGCCTCGTTCGCGCCATCGGGGCAATCGACCGCTATGTGACCAGAGCCCCCGCGTTTGAACCAGCTCCTCTCGCTTGCGGGTGCGAGCCTACCGCGCCCTCCTACCGCTCCTGCTCCTTGGGCTCTCTGGCGATCTCCCTGGCGCCCTCCCCCCATGCCTCCCGGGCACCCCCCCTCTTTCCCCCCTGGGTGGCCCTTGGCGCACGCGCTGCCTCTGCGCCCCGGGCAACCGGTGATGTTTGGGCCGACGCCTCTGCCCCCCGAGGTCCCCGGGTAACCCTCGTTGCCCCAGTGGCCGCGCTTGCCGCGGCCCTTGACCTTGCGCGCCCCCTTCGGCGGCGCAGTCCCTGCCGCGGCCCCGGCGCGTCCGTCGCTCGGGTTCTATGCGTTTACCCGTGCCTTCATTGTCCTTGTTCGCGTCGCCGCCCCCAGTCGCGCCCTCGTCGGCATTCCAATCTCCGTTGATCTAACGCAACTTCGTCGTAGTAGCCGTCAGCGTCCCAATTGTCGCCCCGCTCCTCGTCAGCGCCCTCGCTGACGTTGCCGGCCCCCATGAGGTCTTTGCTTTGGGCGTTTGCATCCGACCTCTCATTGCGCGCCCAATCCTCGCATTTAGTGCGCCTGGTGCATTTGAGCAAACCTGCTGACAGTCATCGAACCAATATCCTTCATGGCCAATGATGTTCCTGACAGCGAAAACCCCGAACGATCGACCCAACGCATAATACGGTCGATCTGTACTTCGGGTTGCGGCAAACGGGTTCCATTGCTCAAAAGCGGAACGGGCGTCGTTCATCTTCTTGGGTTTCTCGGGCACCATGCCCATGTTCATCTTCTGTGGCAGCGCGTGACCGGCAACCGCGGAGTCCAATGTGTAAACCTTCTGGAAAGCCATGAGTCCTTGCCCCTGGTGCAGACCCCAAGTTTGCGCTGGGGCTCGACGCCTTCCATCATGTCTTCTAGCGGGCATCATGGACTCTCGTTCGTATTACCCAATTCATCCTCATAGATGTTGTAGTCGCTTGTGGCATCGCCCTCACTTCTCTTCGCTTCGGGAGCCTTTTGATACTCTCTCAACGTTAACCTCCCTGAGTGATGCGTACAAGGTCATCTCCCCCCTCCTCTGGTAAGGTGCCGTCCGTGATCTCCAGCTTGTTTACGCGGTGTTTTTGTCCTTCCGGTAAGCATGCTTGTCCAGAGCTGCTCCGCCAAACAACGTTTCAACTCGCGAGACTTGGAACGATCTCCGCAGACTGCTTGACATATTGCGCTACTTCAAACTTCAAACTCGATCGCGCTAGTTTGGAAGCCGGTAGCTAATTTGTCCATTTTGCCACGATGTCTCGATGATCTTGCCAATGCTCTCGACCATTGCCTCTGTGACGTCGGACTGGACTTCCACCCGAAAGACTCAGACAACGCAGCTTTGAACATCTTTTTGCACTTTTGGTTTCGTCCAAACCAACATGTTAAGCAAACCGTGGATCTCTGGGGACACCAGCAACACCTCGTAGGAATCCGTTTCGGTGACTTGCCTTTTCTCGTACGAAGTCCAGCTTGCGAAACATGTGTCATGGCTGGCCCTTAGGGCGGTCTCGACGGATTGTAGTCGCCATCCTTGTAAGCTGACACTCAATAGCTCCGCGCGTGACCCAGGTTTATCAAGACCTCGCGACCTTGTGGAGAAGTGAACAACGGCGGTGGGTCTGCAGGTCCGATGCGTGAGAGTCCGCCTGCAGCTGCTGCAACTACCGCCATTGCCCGATACGGGCTGGTAATGTATTTCAGCTCCGCTACCATGCAAATCCAGCAAGAGTTGCACGGCAACGGTGATCAGACATTTTACCCGCGATGCGACGCGAGCACTCAATGGTTTGGTCACTTGAACCAAACAACTCCCGCCCCTCCTCCTCCTTCCCTCACCTTCTTCTCCTCCTCCCCTCCTCCCCCCTCATTCCCTGCCCTTCCATCATCCCTCCTCCTCCCTCTTCCCGTCTCCCCCTGCTAGTCCTCCTCCCCCTTCCCTCTCTCTCTCTCTCTTCAACCGTTTCTCCTACACATGAACCCTTCCTGTCGCACCCCCGCACGTGTCAGTAGGGGGGCTGCGTTCCGCATTCATGACAGTGAATCTGGACATTTGGACCTCGGAAAAGTTGCGCGGATGGAAGTGTGGTGGTGGTGGTTTTTCAAGATGTGGCTGTCGCCGTAGCGCCGAACATATCCGCCCACGACATTTCAACGACCACACGGATGGAGCCCGCATTGTTTTCAAGATGTTGCTGTCGCTTTAACGCGCCGCGCGCATTCGTCTGAAAACTTCGCACCGACCGCAAGGATGGCCCCCAAGACTCCCCCTGAGACGGGTCAAGAGGCCACCGAGAGAGCTCCGAAACGGCCGCCCTCAGCACTTCCTCCTCCCCTCCTCCCTCTCCGTCTCCCTCCCTCCCCCGCGCTCCCTCTCGGGAGGGTCTGCCCCGCCAGGCGCGCGCCGCGCACGAGAGCGCCGGCGCGCCCACCCCACCCACGCTCTGCATCGGGCCGCGGGCCGAGGGGCCGCTGCCGGGCTCCTCCGCGTGCCCCCTCCGCCGGGGCAGGCAGCAGGCGGCGTCTCCTCCGCGTGCCTCCGCCGCCCAGGGCAGGCAGGCGGTGCCCCCGGGCCCAGGAGGTGCCCCCAGCTTCTCGCTCGAGTTTTTGGGAGCCCCGTCGCGTCCCCTGAGACCCTGGCCGGACAAGTGCGGCCAAGGATGGGCCGAAGGGGGCGGATGCAACGGCCTCCTCCTCCTCCTCCTCCTCCTCCTCCTCCTCCTCCTCATCCTCCTTCCCCTCCTCCTCCTCCTCCTCCTCTCCTCCTCCTCCTCCTCCTCTTCTCCTCCTCCTCCTCCTCTCCTCCTCCTCTCCTCCTCCTCCTCCTCCTCCTCCTCCTCCTCCTCCCCCCCTTCCTCCTCCTCCTCCCCGCCTCCCCCTCCTCCTCCTCCTCCTCCTCCTCCTCCTCCTCCTCCTCCTCCTCCTCCTCTTTCTCCTCCTCCTCCTCCTCCTCCTCCCTCTTCCTCCTCCTCCTCCTCCCCCGCCTCCCCCTCCCCTCCCCTCCTCCTCCCTCCTCCTCCTCCTCCTCCTCCTCCTCCTCCTCCTCCACCTCCTCCTCCTCCTCCTCCTCCGCCTCTTTCTCCCTCCTCCTCCTCCTCCTCCTCCCGCCTCCCCTCCCCCTCCCCCTCCTCCTCCTCCTCCTCCTCCTCCTCCTCCTCCTCCTCCTCCTCCTCTTCCTCTCCTCTCCTCCTCTCCTCCTCCTCCTCCTCCTCCTCCTCCTCCTCCTCCTACTCCTCCTCCTCCTCCTCCTCCTCCTCCTCCTCCTCCTCCTCCCCCTCCTCCTCTTCCTCCTCCCCCTCCTCCTTCTCCTCCCCCTCCTCCTCCTCTTCCTCCTCCCCCCTGGGGAAGTCGTTCATCCTTCCTGTCCTTTTTGACGGCAAGGGGGAGGGGGCAGCGGCAGCAGTTGCAGCGAGAGGCGGCGATGATGGGCCAGGGCCGACGAGGGTGGCAGCGACGGACGGACGTTGAGGGCAGTGGGGAGCAGCAGGGGGAGGAAACCAGCAGCAACAGCAGCAGCAGTGAAAGGAGAGGGGTGAGAGAGCGGGGAGGAGCGGAAAGACGAGAGCGACGGCAAGGAGAGATGAGCGAGGAGGGAGGAGAAGGAGGGATGGGAAGAGGAAGGGAGGGGAGAGGAGGAAAGGGGAGGAGGGATTGGGAGAGGAGGGGAGGGGAGGAGAGGAGGGGAGAGGGGGGGAGGAGGGGAGGAGGAGGAGGGGAGGAGGAGGAGGAGGATGAGGATGAGGAGGAGGAGGAGGAGGAGGAGGAGGAGGAGGAGGAGGAGAAGGAGGAGGGAGTGGAAATCCCCAATGGCCTCAGGAGGTGTTTTGATGCCCCTGGAAGCTCCTGGTGGCCTCAAAGGCCTGAACAAACCAAAACACGTTCAAACACATTCATGTGTCGAAGAGCTTCGCAACGCACAGCCTTTACCCGACTGTTCTCCTCAATCCCACTCACCCCCCGTGGTCTCCATGTCCTCCTCCTCCTCCTCGCTCCTCCTCCCCCTCATGTCTCCTCCTTTTCTTTGGGTGTCCCAAAAGGGGGTCCAGCTCAAAGGGGGTGGTGCAATAGATTTGGGGCAATTGGTAATTAGATTGCACATGCATTGCGCCGGAGAAATGTATGTGTTTTTACTGCAAGTAAATGTATTGCACGCGAAAATGCAGCAATACACTTGCGCCCCGAAATGGATTGCACGCCCCAGATGTATTGCAGCCCCACAAATCTATTGCACCAAATCTATTGCACCACCACCTTGTCGCTGGACCTCCTTTTGGGTCAACCCGATTTTATTTTTTCTCCGCCCACGTCCTTCTCCTGATCCCTCATACTTAATCTCCTAGCCCTTTCTCCTCCTTCCCATCGCTCCTCGTCCTCCTGCCTCATCCGAACTCCTTAATACTACAAAAACTACCACTACTACTTCTTGAATGTGTTATTTTCTGTGAGCGCCACCATCACAGTAATTCTACACCTACTTTGCCATCTAGCTGGGCGACAGGGGCTCCATTCGGGAGGACTCACTCTACCAGGAAAATGCGATACACGGTCTACGAATTCGATCGGGAAATTGATGCTTTGGCGTCGGCGTTGCGACATACGTGGCAGGAGAGGGACGGGACGCGCATCCCGTGCGAAGGGGTGAAAAGCCGCTCTCGCCTCGGCGTCGTGCTCATGTTCCCGAGAGGTGAGCTCCGGCTCGGGTGCGGCGCGCCATTTCCGCTTGCCAGTCCGCCGACGCGGCAGCGGGCGACAACGCAGCTCTCGCTGCGGCGCCGCGCAGGGCTTCGCTTGAAACTGGCGGGTGACTCCTCCCCCTCGCCCACTCGCCATCGCTCGGACGTCCATTTCCCGTGCATTTTGCGTGTTGTTTTTGCTCGATGGTCTAGGATCGTCCTCGATGGCTCTCGCCGAGAAAACATGCACACGCCCGAGCGATGCCAGGCCCGAGCTTCCTGCACATCTCGACTGGAAGTGGCGCTCCCGCGTGGGCGTGGCGCCGCCCAAGCTCCTCCTCCTCCTCCTCCTCCTCCTCCTCCTCCTCCTCCTCCTCCTCCTCCTCCTCTCCCACTCGCCCAGGCTCCCTGCACATCTCGACTGAGCCGCGTGGCAGCGTGTCAGCGGCAGCGGCGCCGCGTGAGGGCGTGCGCAGTGCTGCCCTCGCCCCAGGGGCCGCGCGGCTCCTCCTCCTCCTCCTCCTCCTCCTCCTCCTCCTCCTCCTCCTCCTCCCTCCTCCTCCTCCTCCTCCTCCTCCTCCTCCTCCTCCTCCTCCTCCTCCTCCTCCTCCTCCTCCTCCTCCCCCTCCTCCCCCTCCTCCTCCTCCTCCTCCTCCTCCTCCTCTCCTCTCCTCCTCCTCCTCCTCCTCCTCCTCCTCCTCCTCCTCCTCCTCCTCCTCCTCCTCCTCCTCTCCTCCCCTCCTCCTCCTCCCCCCCCTCCTCCTCCTCCTCCTCCTCCTCCTCCTCCTCCTCTCCTCCTCCTCGTCCTCCTCCTCCTCCTCCTCCTCCTCCTCCTCCTCCTCCTCCTCCTCCTCCTCCTCCAGAGGCGTGTGCGAGAGCGGCAATGCTGCTTCCTCGCGGTGCGTGCCTCGTCTCCGCCGCGCTCCTCTCGGGAAAGGGGCCGCCCGAGCCCCCGAGCCTCTCGCAGGACGGGCTCTTTGTTCGCCCCGAGTGCGTTCCCTTGACGGTCCCGCGCGTCCACGGGAAGGAGGAGGAGGAGGAGGAGGAGGAGGAGGAGGAGGAGGAGGAGGAGGAGGAGGAGGAGGATGTCCGCGGACCCGGTGAGGGCCCGGAGAGGCCGAGCACCGCGAAAAACCTCCGTCGAGACTTTGTCGAGACGCCAGGGGTCTGGGCTGGCAGGTCCTGGAGGGACTCTATCTCCTCCTTGCGGCGGGAGACGCGCTCGTCGTAGGAGACGCCCTCCACGACGCAGGACGGCTTCAGCTTGTCGTAGTACGCCAACGCTGCTTCTAGCTCCTGCCGCCGAGCCGGGGAGGAGACTTCTGCTCGAAGGCCTGGGGGTGCCCGAGGCCTCTTCTCGTGCTGCATTGAGCTTTTCTTGGGGGGGGGTCTCTGGCGATGCCCGAAAGACGAGAGAGGCGCGAATCGCCATGGGGGCAGCGAGGCCTGAGGGCAACGGGTCCCGAGGTTTTCCCCGCTCTCGGGCTCTCGGGGCCCTCCACCGGGCCGTCCAAGACCGTCAGAGTCCAGGACTGTCAGAGAACGACCCAGGAGAACGACCCGGGAGGAGGAGGAGGAGGAGGAGGAGGAGGACGAGGAGGACGAGGAGGAGGACGAGGACGAGGACGAGGACGAGGAGGAGGAGGAGGAGGAGGAGGAGGAGGAGGAGGAGGAGGAGGAGGAGGAGGAGGAGGGAGGAGGAGGAGGAGGAGGAGGAGGAGGAGGAGGAGGAGGAGGAGGGGGACGGCCCTGGGGCCCAAGGCCCGTTTCCCTCGGGACCCGTCTCCCCCATGCACAGCTCAGGTCGGGCCTGTCCCCCTGCAGGGGGACTTTGGACGAACAGTTGAAAAATGCTCGAAGGATGCCCCAAAATACTATGAACAGATCCCCTGACTATTTCTGGACTATGTTTGAAGATTCCCCCTGTAGAGGGACAGGCCCGACTTCAAGCTGAGCGAAGAAGCAGCAAGATGACTCCGAGAACGCGGAGGAGAATCATCAGGCCGTGCGCCGTGCGTCAGGCTGTTGCTGCGAGGGGGTACGAGGAAAGCAAAGGAGGCGGAGGAAGCAAACGATGCTGACCAGGAGGAGCATGTAGATGGAGAAAACGAAGAGGGCGAGGACGAGGTGTGAGTGGGCGATGCGTGCGTGTCTCTGCGCCGGCTCGCGCAGACTGCAACGACGACGACGACGACGAACGACAGCCATGCTCAGACGAAGCCAGGACGAGGACAAATTCAGGTGCGGATGAATCGAGAAACTCTGAGATCCAGCGGCTCTGGAAGATAGATCGGGCGGCACGAACGGGTTTCTAAGAGCGTTCCAGAACGATCTGAGTGTTTGGGAGCGCTCTGGACCGGATTTACCTTCGTCTTAGCCCCGTCCGAAGACGTCGTGTTTTTTTCAACGTGTGGACCCCCAGAAATCTCGACCCATTCCCTGGGACCGGCTTTTCATCCCGAGTCGTTTTGCTGACGATCCCAGGGCCCAGCGAAGGCCCCTGGAGGCTGAGAATAGCCCAAACCTTCCGTCAGGATTACTTTTCACGACGCGAGGGGATCTGGGGAGAGGGGGGGGTGGACCCGCCCCCACAGACGACGGATACAGTCGGGCTTGAGTGGACAGGACACGCGAGAGGACAGGACACAAGACCCTCCCGAGGGCCACACTGCCATAGGAACGTAGGAGGCATTAGTCGCGAGACGCAGGGCACGAGGGTTGACCCTCCTCCTCCTCCTCCTCTTCCTCCTCGGCCAGCATGCGCGACGGCAGCCCGTGCGTCGCGCAGGCTGGGAGCTCCTTCCGCACGCGAGCCAGGGCAGTGCATCCCGCGGCAGAGTGGCTCGCTACAGGAGGCCGACGTGGAGGAGGAGGAGGAGGAGGAGGAGGAGGAGGAGGAGGAGGAGGAGGAGGAGGAGGAGGAGGAGGAGACGGAGGACGAGAGAGGAGGAGGAGAGGAGGAGGGAGGAGAGGAGGAGGAGGAGAGGAGGGAAGGAGGAGGAGGAGGAGCAGGAGGAGGAGGAGGGCAGGAGGAGAGGAGGAGGAGGAGGAGGAGGAGGAGGAGGAGGAGGAGGAGGAGGAGGAGAAGGAGGAGGAGGAGGAATACAGGATGGAGGAGGAGGAGGAGGAGGAGGAGTACAGAGGAGGTGGCCGCGGTGAAACGACATCTGGCGGCGTGCGGCGACTCTGCAAGAGACCATCCCTGGGCTCAGCCCCCCGGGGCGCCCCGCGCTCCTGCCGGAGCGCTCCTCGGCCAACCGCCTCCATGCGACAGCGTGCACGCGGAGGGGTGGCGGCTGGTCGTCGGCAGAGAGAAGACGCAGGGCACGGCAGAAATGCGCCAAGAGGTCCCCAAGACGATCTTCGAGGGTTCCATGTCGCGGAAGTATCGGTATAAGTCGCCAGCGTAGCCTCCAGACGGCACGAAAAGGCTTCCACGACGCCCCAAGAAGCCTCCAAGAGGACTTCCAAAACGGCATCCAGAGCAAACATCATCGATTTCCAATACGTTGTTAAACAAATTCGGCGTTGTCACCTTGTCAACTTCCCGACGATCCAAGACCAGCCAAGAAGCCCCCAAGACCGCCCCAAGATGACCCAAGAGGCCCCCAAGAGAGTTCCAAAACGACCCAAGAGGGCCCCAAGACCGACCAAGGGGACGCCAGGACAACCGAAGAGGCTCCCAAAACGGCTCCAAGGAGGAACCCAAACGGGGGACCCGAACGAACATGTCGAGCCCTCGGCCTCAGATGCTCTCAGGAAAGAGACATCCCAGGAGACCCCGATAAACACTCAACAAGTTTCTGGCCTTCTGCTCGCCCTCCTCCTCCTCCTCCTCCTCATCTGCCTCTTCCTTCTCATGATCCCTCCTTTTTCCATATCCTGCTCCATCCTCCTCCTCAGTCGAATGCAAACGGCTGCACTTTTCTGGTTCCTACACTTCCCTGATCATCCCAACTCTCCTGGACAACGTTTCTGGATGGGCAGGTGGGGATACTGTTTACTCGCGAGCGACGCAGGCAGCTGCGCGCCGTCAAAACAGGTCGTAAAGCGAGGGTCAATCACAGCGCAACTGTCGCCGACGACGCGCGGGAAAATTGACAAGCGAAGCGCGGCGGCAACGCGGAGGCGGGAGCGAACGATGACAACAGAGGAAGAAGGCGAACAGGAAGAAGGATAACGATGGACGGAAGAGACACGGCAAGAAGACGAGCGCGCAGGAGATCAGGCTCACGCGACGAAGAGGACGAAACACCTTGCCGAACAACCGCGACTTGAAGTACTGATGGGGGTGGCGAAATGGCCACAGACGCACACCATGGCGTAAGCGACGTCCAATCCAGCAAGCCGTCTCCAGGGCCGTAAGATAAACTGTAAGCGTCCTCCAGGAGCCACGAGGGGTATGGGCACGCCCCAAGTGCGACGAGGAGAAGGCCGGAAGGGTAGTCCAGAGGCGACAGTGACAAATCAGCCCAGCAGGGGGGATGGTCGTCAATCCTGCCGCATATGCGACCCAGGGCGAGGGCGCCGCCGTCAGAAACGAACGGCCCGATGAGGGCTAGCGCGGACGCGCCAGGAACCAGTTCCTGTGGAGGGGGACCACGAAGCCTGGGACGGGCGTGCGATCTGGTAGGGTGCAGCTGACAGTCACAGAAGATTGTGAAAGGGTCCGCCTGAGACATATTGCTGCGCTGGCAATGGACAGCCTGGGTCACCCCGCTGCCCAGCACGAATCTGGGCGTCAGCCGCAGGATGGAGGGGGGTCACTCCACCTGCGGCGCCAGTTCGCTGGTAGGGTGCAGCTGGCAACCGCAGCAACCTGGGAATCGTTCTGGTAGGGTGCAGCTGACAGCCGCAGAAAGATTGAGAACGGCTGATGGGGATACTTTTTTGGTCAGCGGGCTAACGAAGCAGGTCGAAAGCCGTCCGACAACTAGTCGGGCCGCGACTAGGCAGCAAGAAAAAAAGGGCAAACGAATCGAGCGCGCGGGCATCCACTCAGAAGAAGAGCCAGAGACGAAACTCCCAACCCAGTGGCGTGGAGATCCCGGTGGCGACCAGCAGATAAGCGCAGCCAAAATGGCGCGGCGGCGCGACCATAAACACGGAGAGGTCAATCACTCGGTGTGAGTCGGCACAAAACACCGTCAGAGACGAGCAGGACCGACAGGCACACCCGGACGACGTCCGTGCCGTAGGCGACACAACTGTACCGTGTCAGCGCCAGAATGAAGAGGGGCAACCTCGTCACAAATAGGACTGCAAACGGCAGTACCTCGTGCTTGTGCAGAACTGGAACGTGTCGAAAGCGAAGTCCTCGCAGGAGAAAGCAGCCGACGGGCGCACCGAGCCACGCATGCCGAAGTCCGAGCACCGTGGAGGTCGGCAGCGTGCGAGACCCCGCTGGACCTTTCTGGTCACTAGTGGAGGCCGCCAGCCAGGAGCAGGCCAGGGGCCACCTGACCGCCCATCCCCAATGTGATCCATGCGTGGAATTCGTAGCGAGACCCCACTGAAACCATCGGTCACCAGTGGAGGCCGACGCCAGCCAGGAGCAGGCCAGGGGCCACCTGACCGCCCATTCCCAGTGTGATCCTCGCGTGGAATTCAGGCTGTCAGAGCACCGCCAGACAGCAGTATTGGCGGCAACCGCAACCGCGCGGGATAAATCCGGTGAAACAAAGAAGAGGAGGGGAAGTGCACGCCAGGCACGGTAGGCACCCCGGTGTGGCAGCTAACCGCTCAGCATTCGGATGCAGGAGGGGAGGAAGGGACATGCGGAAACGCCAGGCACACAGGCACAAGGAAGCAGGAGGGGAGGAGGGGAAGTGCACGCCAGGCACGGAAGGCACCCCGGTGTTGCAGCTAACCGCTGCAGCAGTAGGATGCAGGAGGGGAGGGAAGGAAGTGCACGCCAGGCACGCGGTATGAGAGGAGGGGGGGAATACATTTATTCTCGAGCAGTTGATGCTGACAGGGACAATCCCGGTGTGCTGCCAGTCCACATACCCAGCGTGCTGTCAAAACCGCATCTCAGCAAAACTGGGTGGTGCCCCACGCTCGGCGTTACTGTCGAGCCGTTCCTCAATCCATGGGCTCTCGGTTGCTCGGTTCCTCCTCCCAGCCGTGCCCAGAGCACTCCCACCCTACTGCGCGAGGCCCATGTCGGCGCCCACGAGATCCCGACCATCTCGCAGGGGTGCCAGGCGCCCCCTGTTCGCGCCGACGTGATGTCCCAGGTGTTGTCCACGCACCTGCGCACTGTCGATACCCAGGCCCAATGAGTCGCTCATGGCCTGAACATCGCAGCTGTGGCTGTGGAGTGATGTCAGGAACGCGACGCAGGTTCGCTGGTCGTGCCGACGCGGGTCGAAAGCGCGCGTGGTGCCAGGGGCAGTGTGTCGCGCGGCAAAGGCGTGCCAGACGGCTGTGAAGGACGCACCCAGGGTGACCTGAAGGTGCCGGATCGTCTCGTTTGGTGACACTCCGTGGGGTTCCCACTGGGAGTCGTGTGTCCGGGCTCTATAGAGCGGCCTTCCACTGTGGGAGTCCCGCGGTCCTGGATGCTGGCGATCGGCGAACAGCCTGGGCGTCCACCCACTTCCCGTCCGACGCGTCAAGGATGCCCCCCGGTTGGGCTGCCGGCCCGTCTCGGCAGTCGAGCTCACGTCCCCGCCCGAGCGGGGGGGGGTCTGGCGCGCTGTGCAGGGATGCAGGGGTTGCCCCGTGGCTGCTTGTAGAGGCGCCCGCCTGTATCGAGTCGCTGGCAGGGGAGGGGGGGCGAACAGGGGCGAAGGGGCTCTTCGAAACCATCTTTAGGATGGCTTCGTTGTCCCGCTCGTCAGCGGAAGGCTGCTCGATGGTCTCCTCGATGGTCTCCTCCCCAGCGGTGGGCTCCCCTTCCTCCTGCGACTCGCGACTATCTTCACACTCTTCCCGGTAGAGGCGAATGGCCGTCGCAGAAGCGATTGGAATCCGAGGCGGTTGGGTGTTCCCAGGGGTCGTGTCGCCCATGGGTTGTTTTGGGCGGTCGGCAAGGTCCTCTCTGTCTTATCCCTGCCCCTTCTCCTGCGGCTCGTGGCCCATTTCGCACTCTTCCTGGTGGAGGCGAACGACCATCGCAGAGTCTGTTGGAATCCGAGGCGGCTGGGAGTTCAGAGGGGTCGTGTTGCCACTGGGTTGTGTTGGACGGTCAGCAAGGTTCTCTCTGTCTTCTCCCTGCCCCTCACCCTGCGACTCGCGACTATCTTTGCACTCTTCCCTGTAGAGGCGACTGACCGTCGCAGAAGCGATTGGAGTCCGAGGCGGCTGGGTGTTCACAGGGGTCGTGTTGCCAGTGGGTTGTGTTGGACGGTCGGCAGGGTCCTCTCTGCTTCCTGCCCCTTCTCCTGTGGCTCGCGACCCATTTCGCAATCTTCCCGGTGTAGATGAACGACCATCGCAGAGTCTGTTGGAATCCGAGGCGGCTGGGAGTTCCCAGGGGCCGTGTTGCCAGCGGGTTGTGTTGGACGGTAGGCAAAGTCCTGTCTGTGTTCTCCCAGCCCCTCACCCTGCGACTCGCGACTATCATCGCATTCTTCCCGGTGGTGGCGACTGACCGTCGCAGAGTCCGTTGGAATCCGAAGCGGTTCGGTGTGCCAAGAGGTCGCGTTGCCAGTGGATTGCGTTGGACGGCCCGCAAGGTCCTCCCTGACTTCTTCCTGCCCCTGCCCCTGCGATTCGCGACTATCTTCGCGTTCTTCCCGGTGGAGGCGACCCATTTCGCAATCTTCCCGGTGTAGGCGATTAGCTGTCGCATCTCGAAGAATCATGGGCAGGGGGGGAGGAGAAACGTCAGTCTCAGGGGAAGCGCCCTGCGTAATTAGGCGGGGCGCCAGCCCACCCGTCGGTGCGCTGGGTCTGCGTCGTGGTCATGCCGCCGGGCAGCTTCGTTGGACAGCCCCGCAAGCCAGGCTGGCCGTGAGTCTGGCCGTTGAGCTGGCCGTCGGACTGGCCGTGGGGCTGGCAGTCGGGCTGGCCGCGGGGCTGGCGGTCGGGCTGGCCGTCGGGCTGGCCGTCGGGCTGGCCGTGGGGCTGGCAGCAGTCGGGTTGGCCGCGGGGCCAGGGCTGGCTGTAGGGCTGGCCGCGGGGCCGGCCGTGGGGCTGGCAGTCGGGCTGGCCACGGGGCTGGCCGACGGGCTGGCCGTCAGGCGGGCCGTGGGGCTGGCCGTGGGGCAGGCCGTAGGCCGTGGGGCTGGCAGTCGGGCTGGCCGGGGGGCAGGCCGCGGAGCTGGCCGCGGTGGCCGCGCTCCGCCGCGGCGGCGCCGGCCACCGCGCCCTCCGCCGCCGCCGCCGCCGGCGAGGAGCCGGCAGCGGCAGCGGCAGCGGCAGCAGCAGCGGCAGCCGCGACAGCGGCCGTGGCGCCGGCCACGGCGGCGCCGCCTCCGCCGCGTCGGGCTGGCCGTGGGGCTGGCCGTGGGGCAGGCCGTGGGGCAGGCCGTGGGGCTACGAAAAGCGTCAAGAATTCCCTTTCCTTCTGCTCGCCCTTCGCCTCCTCTTCCTCCTCCTCCCACCTCATCTTCCGTTTGCTTGTCAATCCTTATCTTCCTCCGAATGATAACGGCTGCCCCCCTCCTCGTCCTCCTCCTCCCACCTCGCACCTCCTCCTCCTCCCCCTCCTCCTCCTCCTCCTCCTCGCCCCTCCTGCTTTCTAGCGTCCTTCGACACCTGCTCCTCAACATCCTCGTCGTTCTCGTCGTCGCCGTCTTCAGGGTCGGCGGCACCGGCAGTAAGGCCTTCGCAATAATACCCGGATCGCAATGCCATCATCTATGGGAGCGTACGTACAACATGCAGGAAACGAGCCGTGGTAGAAGGGGCACTCTATAGGCTATAGGAACATATGTACAACGCATGGGATCACCGTAACCATCATCACCATAACCATCACCAGCAACATCATCGTCATCGCTTGCATCTGTGGGACATCTAGAAAGCTACACACCTCAGCTGCTATTCGTGTGCCTTGCTGGGGTACTTTTGAACTTTTGTTTTTTGCGGCGCCCGTGGGCCTGATGCGCGACGGGTGCTGTGGCTCACCCATAGTCCCCGTCGCCGCGCGCCAAGTCTGAAGGGGCCCTGGGACACACAAACAAATACACGCAAATAAAACGATCCCCCATATTGTCCCACATTTTCGGAGTTTCTGTCTTCCCCCCCAATACCCATATTTTCCCATATTCTCTGGGGGATCGACGATTCATTGTGTCTGTGTGTTTTCCCCTCCTGATCGCCGCCGCGCGCCAAGTCAGGGTCCCTGCCTGCGCTCTGACGCGACAGGCGCCCCCGTCAACTAAGGTCGTGCCGCTGGGCCGCGCCTCTGCCCAGACACCCGGGAGGCGCCTCCGCTGCTGCGGCTGCCCTCGGGCTCCGTCCGAGGCGGGCCCTTCCCGGCCAAGGAGGAGGAGGAGGAGGAGGAGGAGGAGGAGGAGGAGGAGGAGGAGGACGAGGAGGAGGACGGAGGAGGAGGAGAGGACGAGGCGGAGAGGAGGAGGAGGAGGAGGAGGAGGAGGAGGAGGAGGAGGAGGACGAGGAGGAGGACGAGGCGGAGGAGGAGGAGGGAGGAGGAGGAGGAGGAGGAGGAGGAGGAGGAGGAGAGGAGGAGGAGGAGAAGGAGGAAGAGGGGGCGCGGCGGCGCGGCGCTCCCTGCGGGCCTGTCGGGCCACAGCCCGCGCCGGCTGCTTTTTGCGGAGCGCCCCTGGGCCTCGCAGGCGCCTTGCGGGGCGCCTCGGGCCACAGCACGCCTCCTCGGCCACGAACTGGGTCCGGTGCCGGCGCGTGAGGAGGGGCACGAAGACCCGGGCCCCTCGAGAGCCCAAGGAGGTCTTGCTTCAGCGTCTTGAGTGTCGGGTGCCTCCTCAAGCTTCACCCATGCGCCATGCTGTTGCTCCTCCTCTGCAGCCCCCTGCCCCAGTCGACAGTGGAGGTGCGATGCATGCGGGAGCGGTGATGGCGATGTGAAGCTGGCTTTTCTACGCGGTGGGGACAGCCGACGCTCGCAACGACGCGCTGTCATGCGAAGCGGGCGCCTAGCGCCAAATCGATCAATAACCACACCCCACTTCAAAAGATGACGAGAAGGGACGAGAATGAGCGGGAGCAGGGGAAGGGAGGAGAGGGAATATGGGGAGGGAGGGCGAGGAGAAGGAGGAGGAGCCAGCGTAAACCCAGGATGCCTCAAAGGCGCTGCAGCACACCCTTCCGTCCCAAGTCCCTTATTTCGGGAATCTGCTGACCCGGGTCAATCCAGACCCGGGTCAGCAAGAAACCAAAAAACTGCATTGCAGGAAAACAAAAACTGCAACGCTCGTCTCCGCAAACCCGGGTCAGCCACTGTGCGCGGCCGCCTCGCGGCCACGACCGGCTCGCTGACCCGGGTCAGCCAGAGAGGGTCTTCGCAGGATCCTGCAGGATCCGGTGCCCTGGCTGACCCCCGTTTGCATTGAACCCCGTCTCTTGAGCCCCGATTCTTCGTATGCTCCGCCAGCCAGTCCTCTCCACTGTGGGAAGCGCAACCCTGCAAGACGATCGCCACATGGGCCTGTCACTCAGGCAAGAGTCCTGCTCTGAAGAAGAGCCACCTTCGGTCCCTCTGGCTGTACAGTAGGGGCCCGACCGCAAGAAACCTTCCACAGGAATCCCAGCCCTGAGACCCCAGGACGCCCATCGATCTTTGGCGCGGGAACGTCACGCTTTCCGTGGCTGAACCATCGAAACCCAAGAAACCCAGGGCACCCTGGAGGCAAGCAGGGTGTTTCTTGGCATGGGCCTCCAGTGTAAGAAATGCCAGAACAAAAGCTCGCCATCGCTCGTACGTCCATTCCCTGTGCTTTTTTCGGTTTCGTGCGTGTTTTTTTCGCCCAATGATCAAGGATGCTCCTCGAGGGTCCTCGCCGAAGGAAACATGCACACGTCCGAGCGATGCCAAGAAAGCACACTATCACACATGGCAAGGGGGCGCCCTGCGACAGGCCGGTCTGAAAAGAACCCCCCCCCCCATCCGTGCAGCGGTTTCCTATTTCTCTGCAGGCCCCGGGGGGCCTCGGGGTAAACATCACGGCCGCCCTCGCTTCGCGTTGGTGTCGCACTCTGGGCCTGGTGATGACATCTCAGGACGTCCCGAAAGCACCCCCCAGACATCGGGGGGCTTCGGGATGAACATCACAACCGCCCCTGATTCGCGCTGCTGTTGCACTTTGGGCCCGGTGATGACATCTCAAAAGACGCCCCGAGAGCACACCCCCAGACATCGGGGGGCTTCGGGGTGCACATCACAGCCGCCCCCGGTTCGCGCTGCTGTTGCACTCTGGGCCTGGTGGTGACATCTCAAGACGTCCCGAAAACACCCCCCACGCTTCGGCGAAGAGCCGTCGATCCGTGTAGCTTCTGGGGGCTGATAGGTCAAATGCGCGCTGCACTGGAGCGGCACCCACCATTTGAACGTCACCACTCCTCCCTCCGTGGAGCTGCTGTACCCCTTCAATATCGACTGCGCGCGGCGCATACAACGAACACAGTGTGGTAAACTCCGCACGCCTTCCATCGGCGCAGAACTTCGATCCTCGCAGCACGTGCGCGCGTACCGCGACAGTCCCATGGCAGCACTGTGCGCCCTCCACCGTAGACGTTCGAAGCTTTTTCAGGCGAGTGTGTGGCGCCAGAATTGTCCTGTGCAAGTTCTTCGGCACCGCCTGTACTCTGAGCCCTCCGGCCGCCTGAGGCCCCGCCCGCCCGCGCCCTGTCTCCCCAATTAGGGCTACTCGCGTCCCGTTTAGCTCTTGACCGGAAGGGGCCCGCTCCCGACACGCAGACCCAAAAAATGTGCGGCGCCAGAGCGAACGCCGCATTGTGAATATCACCCGCCCTTCATCCGCGCAGTCGTTGACAACCTTTTCGCGCGACCAAGCAGCATTGCGCTGCACTGCGGGCGGCCTCCGCTTTTTCAAAAAACCGCCCACCCTCGGTCCGTGCAGCTGTGTCGTCCCATGACGAGCGCCAGGGTCATAGCCCGAATGCGAGACGCACGGGGAACCGGATGAAGGAGGGGGGACCGGGGAGGGAGGAGGAGGGGGAAGGAAGGGGACGGGAGAGGGGGGAGGGGGAAATAGAGAGGGGGAGGATGGATCGGGGGTTGACAGCGGGAATGTCGGGGGAGGAGAAGAGGAATGGGGAGGAGGAGGAGGAGGGGGGGGGGGGGGGGGAACGTAAGAGGGAGGGAGAGGAGGGAGTGGGAGGAGGAGTGATGGGAGGAGGAGGAGGAGGAGGAGGAGGAGGAGGAGGAGGAGGCAGGAGGAAGAGGAGGAGGGGAGGGGAGGAGGAGGAGGGGGGGGTGGGGGAGGAGGAAATGGGAGAGGGAGGGAGAGGAGGGAGTGGGATGAGAAGGGGGAGGAGGAGGAGGAGGAGGAGGAGGAGGAGGAGGAGGAGGAGGAGAAGGAGGAATATGAGCATGAGGATGAAGACGAGGAGAAGGGCGGGGGGCCGATGATGGTGATGGTGATGGTGATGCTGCTGCTGATGATGATGAGGATGCTGATTCTGACACTGATGATGATGATGATGATGATGATGATGATGATGATGATGATGATGCTGATGATGATGATGATGCTGATGCTGGTCATGATGACGATGGTGATGATGATGGTGGTGATGATGATGATGATGATGCTAATGACGGTGATGATGATGCTGATGATGTTAACGATGCCTATACAGATGGTGGTGATGATGGTGTTGCTGCTGATGGTGGTGCTGATGCTGATGATGATACTGATGATGAGGATGATGATGCTGCTGATGTTGATGGTGATGCTGATGATGCTGGTGATGATGACCATGATGCTGATGATGCTGATGCTGCTGATGATGCTGATGACGCTGACGAGGACGAGGGCGATGATGATGCTGATGATGAGGTTGCTGATGATGATGGTGGTGATGGTGATGATGCTGGTGATGCTGCTGATGATTGTGGTGGTGATGGTGATGGTGATGGTGATGGTGATGATGATGATGATGATGATGATGATGATGCTGATAATAATGATGAAAATGCTGTTGCTGATGATGATTCTGCTGATGACGATGATGACGACCATGCCGATTATGATGATGGTGGGATGCTACTGTTCATGATGCCGACGATGGTTATGATGACGATGACAAGGATGCTGGGGAGGAGGAGGAGGAAGAGAAGGAGGATGAGGAGGAGGATGAGGAGGAGGAGGGGGAAGCCGAGGAGGAGGAGGAAGTGAAAGAGGAGGAGGAGAAAGAGATGGCGGAGGAGGAAGATGAGAAAGACGAACGCCAATACCTTCCGCAGAGTTCGTCAACGACTCAACCTCGACGCCTCGGCCTGAGCCAACTGTATGGCCTAGTCGCGTTGGGCGGAGGGGGTAAAATCGAGTTTGGCTAATGCCACTTTGAGGGCGTCTAGCTGCTGCGGTGAGGATGAGAAGGAGTTGAGGAGGAGGAGGAGGAGGAGGAGGAGGAGGAGGAGGAGGAGAGGGAGGCCAATGGTGATGACGATGACGATGATGCTGACGATACTGATGATGATGCTGATTATGCCGCTGATGATGATGATGATGATGATGATGATGATGATGATGACGCTGATGAGGACGAGGGCGATGATGATGATGATGATGATGATGATGATGCTGATGGTGATGCCGAGTACGATGACGATGCCGATGATGATGCAGATGATCCTGATGATGATTATGATGCTGATGATGATGACGATGACGATGCTGACGGTGATGATGCTCATGATGCTGATGCATGCTGTTGGTGATAATGTTGGTGATGGTGCTGGTGCTGGTGCTGGTGATGATGAGGCGGAGGGTGTGGAGGAGAACAAAAAGGAGGAGGAAGAGGAGCAGTGAGAGGGGGGGTCGAGGAGGAAGAGGGAGGAAGGCGAGGCGGTGGAGGCAGGATGATGAGAACGGGCGAGCACGAAACGATTGGTCGGAGTCCTCTGGAGGTCTATGCTGCTGCTGCTCCTCCTCCTCCTCTTCCTCCTCCTCGACAAGGGGGAGGAGGTGTACGAGGAGGGGCGGTACGAGGAGGAGGAGGAGGAGGAGGAGGAGGAGGAGGAGGAGGGTTGCTTGTAATTTTGGGGCGAGCCGAACACGTCAAAGAGAACGCTCGATTCGCCGCGGTCTCTCTGAGTCGGTGCCGAAGGCCTACTTCAAGTCGCCGCGATGGGGCGGCAACTAACGCCAACGAAAGGCCAGTGCTGCGCTGCACGCCGACACAATTTTGTCAGCAGTCGGGGCAACTGTATTCTTCATTTGCCATATCTATATATAGGTATATACGTGTACGTATGTATGCATGTCTGCTTGTGTGTATGTCTGTATGCATGTATGTAATTATGTATACATGCATGCATGCATGCATGCATGCATGCATGCATGCATGTATGTATGTATGTATGTATGTATGTATGCATGTAAGTATGTATGTATGTATGTATGTATGTATGTATGTATGTATGTATGTATGTTTGTGTGGATGCCTGTGTATGTGTGTGTGGGTATGCACACATGCATGTATGCATGTACGTATGCATGTATGCATGCATGTCTGTATGCATGTTTTAATGAGAGAACGCGTTTCACGGGCGCTTGCCTTGGGAACATTCGGCGGCGCGTTTCGAACTGGGGGGCGGACCCCCCCTCCCCCCCACCCCTTGGCGCCGGCGCCGGCGGCCGCCAGCAGCGCCGACGGCGGGGACGCAGCGACGATGTCCAGAGGGAACCCAAAAATGGGGGGGGGTGAAACCCTTCCCCCCCCCAGCCCCCCTGGCGCCGAGGAGGGGGGGAGGGGGGTTCAAATCTTCCCCCCCCCCCTGGCGCCGGCACCGGCGCTGGCGGCGGCCAGCAGCGCCGGCGCTGGCGCTGGCGACAGCGGGGACGCAGCAAAGATAACCACCACCACCAGTACCACCACCACCACCACCGCCTCAAGCCACCACCACCACCAGCACCACCACCACCAACCCACCACATAACCACCACCACCACCACCACCACAGCCACCACCACCACAACCACCACCACCACCACAACTCACCATCGCCACCACCATCACCACCACAAAAACTTACCACCACTACCACAACCCACCACTATCACTGTACCACGCCACTACCACCACCGCCACAACCACCATCACTACCAGCAGCACAACCCACCACCACCACCACAAACCACCACACCACCACCACCACTGCCGCCACCACCAGCAGCACCACCTCCACAAACCACCGCCACCACCACAACCCACCACCACCACCACAACCCACCACCACCCAACCAACACCACCACCACCACCACCACAAACAACCACCACACCAACACCACACCACCACCACCACCACCACTGCCGCCCACCACCACGCCCACCACTACCACCACAACAAACCACCACACCACAACCACCACAACCACCACCACCGCCACCACCACCACCGCCACCACCACCACCACAACTCACCACCACCACAACCACCGTCGTCCTCGTCGACGCACCCCGCTGCCGCCGCCCGCCGCCGCAGGCACCGGCGCCGGTCCAAACAAAAAAAATCGTCGTCCCCGCCGCCGCCGCCGCCAGCCTAGGAGAGGGAGAGACCGAGGGGGGTTCGAACCCCTCCCCCCTCCATCCGGGGGGAAGGGGGGGTCCGGTTCCAACCCCCGCCTCCAAGCGACCACAGAACGCGCTCTTTAGCATGTATGTATGCAGGTCTGTTATATCTGTAAGTACATACACATATATGTATCAATATATGGAAGGCTAGCGCCACGCGCTGCACGGTCCGACGCAGCGGAAGGTCGGGGTCGGTGGCGGGCGCGCGCGCAGCGGCGGGGTCCAAAGCCCAGGATGCACTGGCGGATTGAAGTGGAGGGGGGTCAAGGGGGCCTGGGGGAGGGGGTTCCGAATGACGGGGCAAGAGCGGTAGTGGGGGAGTGAACCTGGCTGCTGGCGGCGCCCGAACATGCAAGAGCGAGGCGCGAGACGTGCATCGACCTGTCGTCGTCCAACTACCACTCAGAGTCTTGAGCGCGGCCCAGCGCCAGCTCGGTCAGATGAGTTGTAAATTCCGAGGCCACAGCGCCCTAGCCGGTGGAAAGCACTTCGGGCGAGGGCAGAAGGCAGGCGCCCAAGGACTCGATGTGCTTGCGAAGCGTGCCGAGAAACGTGGTGCTGATAATGCGGCGCGGCGAAGCTCCACTGCCGCCGCGCGCTTCGCCTTGGGGGCGGCGCGGGGGGTCTGCCGCTGTAGCCGCGCGAATCTCCTCATGGGAAGCCTGGTTTGCGGTGGCCGGCACTGCGCTCGTTAAAGGAGGCTGAGAGCTGCTCGCCAACAGGCAGTCATAACATTGAACAGTCGCGCGTGGATCCGCCCCAAAGGTTGCCGGAATTGGCGAGCGAGCCTGCGCGGAAAGCTGAGGGCGTTTTTTTGTCCGATGCCTTCTCGGGGGGCCTGCGCAACAATGGTTCCCAGTCTCCCCCCAAGAGCCAGGGTGGCTGAATGAATTGCAGAGGCAGTATCGTCGCTTTGCGTCGGGCATGGCGCGCGTGGCGGACTCCAGCCGGCCATCGCAATCATGTCGACCTTGCGGCAGGCTAAGCATGTTGCGAAATGCGCAATGCTCACGGCGCAGGATGGTAAATTGCTAGTCGTAGAGAATGTGGACGCGTTGTGCAGATGCACCGTGGCGCCGCCGCCTCGTGCCAGATTCACAAGGTTGCCAGGGAACCACCACTTCTGATCATGGGCGAGCCATTGGCAAGCATTCGGGGCCGAGGGCCCCAAGCAAGCTCAATGTATTTTTGGCTCGCCCCGCGACCGAGTGACAACCCCAGGATGGCGACGTTTCTGCCAGGGGGGTCTAGGCATGGGCGATGGTGGCAGGGGGTGCGGGGGGTGGCTTCCCGAAGCGGGGCCGCTGCACACTTGCGCGGCTTGAGGGGCAGGGGCGCTAGCTCCTCGGCAACGCCGGGGGGCTCCGAAACCTTGCGCGGCGCGTCGATGGCTGAGGCGCGGGGGCCCAGGTCGCCAGCGCAGTCGCCGAGGTAGCCAAGGTCGCAGTTCGGGGGGTCGTCCTGGCTCTCCTGGAGGAGCGGGTCCACGGCGATGGCGCACACGCTGCCGCTGGCGGGGGACCCTGCGCGGCGCCAGTCTCGAGCGGCAACTTGAAGTGGCGGGTGCTGTCGACTTTGACGCAGCTGTGGGGCGCGAAGTACATGGCGCCGAACAAGCTACGCAGTCTGATGGGGATACCAAAGCCGGCACGACGTGCTTCGGCGCCGAGGCGCACGATGCGGCCGACCACGAAGCCTTATTGTGCAAAATGTGTCCACTCTGTCACATCGGTCTTCAGTGCATGCATCGCGGTGTTCTTGAGGAGCAGCGGGCGTGTATCATCGGGGGCGCGGTCTGTAGTGGGCTCGCCGACGAGGCTGTCGCCCTCCGGAGTGAAGGCGGAGTCAGAGTCTTTCAGGCCCCGCGGGGTGGAGTGGCCAGCGCGCAGAAAGAACGCGCGGCCCTCGAGGAAGTCCAGGGAGGTTTCGCGCGCACTCCGAGCAACGTGGGGCAGGCAGTCGGGGCCAGGGGCAGATGGAATCGCGCGGCGCAGGGGGGCGCGGATCTGCGTCTTGTTGCGCGCGCCAGCGTCGATGGCATCCCGGGTCGGAAGTGCCGGTCGACGCGCTGCCGACCCTTGGCCTCGCCAGCCTGCTTCGCGGCGAAGACGGGCTGCCAGCTGTCGCGGAGGGCCTCCGCCGTGGGGCGATGCTCTCGGGCTGTCGCAGGGGTACCCAGGGGGCCTTTGGCTTGATTCCCGGGAGGACGAGGCGGCGCTTCCTGGGGGCCCGCAGTTGGGCCCTCCGCTGGGAGGGCCCGAGGGCCTTGCGACGTCTGTCCGGGGGAGGGCCCCCTCTTTCCCCGCGGGGCCCTGGGCCGCTCGCTATGCCGGAGAGCGTCGCCCGGCCGCGAAGTGGCTGTGCAGGGGGGCCGAGGCGTTGGCGAACTCCGCGTCGATACTGAGCGTGATGGAGTGGTCGGTGAGGTCCAGGTACTGAGGTCCCACTGCGGTAGTGGCGTGCAGGCGACGCGCAAGGCGTGCATCTTGGCGCCAGCTGGCTCGGGATATTGAAAGCGCGCTGGCATTCGGCCGTCCAGGTAGCCATGCTTTTTGATGCCTCCAGAAGGGCAGCGTACCCAGTCGTCACGAACGAGACCAGCAACTTCCACCATGTGTTCCTTGTGGGTTCTCCATCGAGACTCGATCGGGACGCTCGTGGTCTGCGTCGCGCCCATGAGCTGCTGGAGGTGCTTGTTGTAGTTGGGGTCGCGGAAGATGGCTGGCGGGATCGCCAGCTCGCCAACAAGTGAACTGGACTTGGTGCCGATGGGGAATGCGATGACGGCGTGGTCGCTGAGGCGGCTGTCCGAGTGGGTGGCAGCGTCGTGCGCGATGGTGACGTTAGCAGTGGGCTCCTGCATGGTCTGCGACGGCAAGCTGGTGAGGACGCGTCCTGTGGCCGAGGCAGAGTAGTCGGGAGCGGGCGGCCAGGTCCGCCTCGGCCTCCAGCGTCGCGCTGACAGGGGGGGCCTTCCAGAACGGCGGCTGCTGGCGCGCGCTGTTGCCCAGCGCGGGGCGGGCGCGATGCGGTCGCGGCTGCGCGGAACTGCCGGGCGGGCGGCCGGCCGCGCTGCAGCCGCCCGCGGCGATGGGCGCGCGGTGCCGGCGGCCCGCCGCGGCCCGTCTGCGGCGCCGATGCCGAGCGCGCTGGACTTCCGCTCCGGCCGCTGCGTCGGCGTCGCGGTTGTCGACGTTTGTGATGACAGCGGTGTTCCGCGAGACGGCGCGCGTGATCGCCGCGGGCAGCCCCCCGCCGTCCGCGGCAGACTTACGCGACCGTTGCGGTGGCTCGCGGGGCCGACGTTGCTCGAATTGTACACCGCGGGGCGAGGGTGGCGACGCCTCCCGTTGCCTGATGGGGGCCGCCGCGGAAGTTCTTGAACTTGGAGAAGAGAGATCATGCGGCGGGCGCGGTCGGGCGTCGGCTCGCGTGCCGGGCAGGGTCTCAGAACCGTGGACTTCCTCCTCGATCATGCTAACGCACGTGTGCTTCATGAAGGATGCGAGGTGGGCCAGCTTCTTGCGGCGTCTCTTGCGTGGGTGGCGCGCGGAGGCTCTCGCATTCCGCGTGGCGAACGCGGTCTGGTCGGTCGCCCCGTCGATGCGCCGCGGGGCCCGCGGGTTGCCAGGGGCGCCGCGTTGCCGCCTCGGTGTCCGCGAAGATGTCCTGGAAGGCGTCTGGGGTGGCAGCTTCGTCGATCTGTTGGAACGGCCCGTTGTCGCAAACCTTCTCGTCCCACTCGAGGATGGTCGGGTCGGCTTGGCCTCGGATCTCGAGGCGAAAGATTGGCGCGGCGTTGGAGTGAATCTCGCCCTTGGCTCGGGCGGCGCGCCACTGAGGGTCTGGGTGGCGTTGGGCCATGAGGTGTTGGAGCTTCTTGGCCTGGGCCTCGGCGCGGATCTGCTCGGCTGGCTTGTCGGGGTTGCCTCGAATGGATCGAGCGAGTGCGAGGGCGCGCGGTGCAGCCGCACCTGTGTCGCCCTTCACCTGGGGGATGAAGCGCCGAGCGGACTCGTCGCCATCATTGAGCTCGACGTGGTCAGATTGCAGGTTGCCGGCCGCGAGCCACTCCTGCAGGTCGTTGAAGGGGGTGCGTGGCGCGATCAGGCGCTGGCTGGCGACGGAGGAGAGCGCGGGCTCTGAGCCCTGTCCCGTTCGGCAGGCCTAGAGTGATCCGTGGCCCGCGCATGCGCCTCAGCGAGGGCGAGCGCGTCGCGCATCTGGTCGAGCAGCTGCCGCGTCCGTTGCCGCTCGGCGGTCTGTCGGTCTTGGTCGCGGCGCGCGCGGGCGACGGCGCGTGTGGGGCGTCGATTCGTCGTTCGGTCTGCTAGAAATTATCGCTGTAGGAAGTCGCGGAAACTTTCCAGCGACCTGTTGAGGAGCACGTCGGCCTGGCGCTGGAAAGTGGCGGCTGCCTGGGCAACTCGCTGTTGCGTGAGTTCCTGTAGAGCTGCGTCCACTTCTTCAGGCGCGCCAGAAAACGGTCGTCGTTTTGAGGGGGGCAAGCCTGGCTGATTGCGCTGCGGCAGCATGTGGCGGGAAGGTCGGCACTTCGTCGAAATCCAATGCAATTTGTTCAAGCCGTAATTATCCAGCGCGTGCTTCAGGATTGGAGTTGCCGCAGGAGGTCTACGGTGGGTTAGGGGGCGGACTTGGCGAGCAAGAGGTAGATGAATAACTCGGAAACGAACTCGACGAGCAGGCGTGGAAGCCGAGGCTCTTCGCTGCCAAGGTGGCCGGCCCAACGCAGCGGAATGGATGCGGAGAGAACGGACGGGCGGTAACTCGCCCTAGTGGCAACCGCGAAACTTTAGCGCTGGACAGGGGCCTACCCCGCAGAGGCAGTTATGGAACCGGTTTTTGGCCTTGAGCCACACTCGCAACGGAAGGGGGAGGATGGGGAGGGGGAAGAGAGGCAGGGCGAGAAGGAGGAGGATGACGAAGAGGACGAGGATGACGATGGCGATGATGATGATGAGGAGGAGGAGGAGGAGGAGGAGGAGGAGGATAAGGAAGAGGAGGAGGAGGAGGAGGAGGAGGAGGAGGAGGAGGAGCAGGAGCAGGAGGAGGAGGAGGTTTGGGTTGGGTAGAGGGCGGGCTAGTCTAGCCCACCTGGGCCGCCGCGGCGGCCCCGCACAGCCGCCGAGGCCTGGCGCCCTCAACGGCTCAGGGCGGGAGGTGCATGCAGCGCGCCGCCTTCGCGCCATGCCGTCGCTCTCAGAGCCCTCGCTGTCTAGCGCCGCCGCGCGCTCCCAAGCCACTGCCTCCACAGGGCTGGGGGGCCCGCGCAGCCGCGCCACGTCGAAGATGTGAAGACGCCGCCAATTGAGCCCGTAACCCGGTCTGACTGGAGTTCCCTTTCCTTCCTCGCCAGCGTCTAGCGCCAGCGCTGGTCGCCACATCCTCCGCTCGGTGTCTGTGAGAGCTCGAGGCTGCCCGGGCCCCTGTCTCTGCCTCCAGGGGCACGGGCGCAGGCCGCCTCGCAGCCGCCCGCGCGCCTCTGCTAGTCCAGCGGCCTCGGGGCCGTGGCGCGGACCCAGGAGGCTGCTGCGGCCTGTCCACGGCACCTGCGCGTTGGCACCGCGCTGCATGCAGAAGAGCACCGCGTCCTCGTCGTCGCGCGGCCTTGCCAAAATGCTATGGCCCCTCAGCTTCCATGGCGCTGCAGAGGCGTGGCGAACCTCCGCGCCTCTGTCGGCCGCCCCTCTGGCCAGCTCCTCCGGTGCGCCGGGCGTCGCCTGGAGGGGCACGGCCGCGCCGACTCCGTGACGTTGTGGGGGTCGTCTGCTTGTCGCTGGGCCGCCTTTGGCGTCGTGCTGGCCACCGTCGTGCTCCTCCTCGCCCTCCCATGCGTCTGCACCCAGGCCCGCGGAATCGCTCCCTCTCTCCTGCAGGTGCACGTGGAGGTCTCCCGCCCATCGCGCCAGCTGCCTCGCTCGGCGCCTGCGCGCGGCGGCGAAGAGGCGCGCCTCGTCGGGGGCGCCCCGCAGCCGGGCTCCACGGCGAGCCGGGCGGTCCGCCGCAGCGTTGCCAGCGCGCCGCCAGCCCTCCAAGTGTTTCGTCGTCGCGTTCACCCCGAGGTGCGCCTTGATCCTGACGACCTCCACCTCCTGGTCGCCCATCTCGGACCACCGCGCTGACAGGAGGTGCCGCCGCTCGTTGGCCTCGCGCGCGGCGAGTTCCCAGTCGCGCGCACACCTCGCCGTGCCCTTGCAATCGCAGTGGGCCCTGAGAGGGCCCTGCCCGAGCCGCGCCAGCATCTTGAACGCGCAATCCTCGCCGTCGGGCGCCTCCTGCAGCGGCGCCTGCGTTAGCGGCGCCGCGCCCGTGATCTCCCGGTCGTCGTTGAAGGCCACGATGGCCCACCCTGCCCGTCGCAGCGAGTCGTCCTCCACGTCGAAGTCGCTCCCGTCGATGAAGACATCGCCCGAGAAGAAGCCCCCCTCGGGCCGCGTGTGCCGCGCGAGGCGGCGGGCCTCTGAGCCTTATAACCTCGAGAAGCATTTCTGCGCACAGGGCGCGAGATCTCGGGCGAACGGCTCGCCCGCCGCCTCTCCGCGCTCGCGCGCCGCGCGCGCGGCGGCCAGCAGCTCTGGCGGACGCCGGCTCCTTCTGCGCACTGCGTGGCCGTCGCAAGCGAAGCGGCGGTGCCAGAACGTGCCCCGCTCCGCGCGGCACGCTGCGCGCAGGCCGCTGCCCGTCTTGCCCTCGTCGCAAAGCCGGGCCTGCGACCAGTGGGATCCTCCGAGCGAGCTTCGAAGAGCCCGCTGGTGGCCGATCGTCCACTCGGCGTCGTCCACCGACTTCGGCCCGAGCAGCTTGGCCAATGGCGGCCACTTGAGCGGGGTCGCCCACGTGCCGGCCCTTCTCAGCCTGGCCAGAGCAGCCATTTCGGACATCTGGCACGCGCGCCGGCGAACGATCTCCTCGGCAGCTCCTGGAGAGAAGTCCCGCAACCGAATGACCTCACCTCCTGGGGCCCCCAAGGCATCGAACTGCGGCATGCCCAACCCTGCCCCGCGCTGCCCAAGGCGGCAGGCCCCCGCCGGGCAGCGGCGCAGATTCCAGGGCCTCCCACGAATCAAAATGCCGCTCGCAGCCCCCCAGCACGTCTTCATCACCGCCTCCGTGACGAGCCCCCGCGCCAGCGTCGAGGTCCCAGCGCTCGCAAGCTCGGTGGCGCGCAAGATCCAGGGGTCCCGCGAAGCAGCGCGTGGGTGCGCTTTCAGCCTGATGCCGACGCTGCACCCCGCTGGGGGCCTGCCCGCAGCCTTCGCCGCCAAGAGTCTGAGTTGGTGCAGCTTGCCGTCGGTTATGCCTGTTACCGCGGATCCCCGTAGCGCAGTCGCCGCGGGGCTCCCCCTCTGCAGCCCAGCTGCCTTCTTCCTGCCATGCGGAGGGCCTGCGCTCTGAGGGGGACGCGCGCCGCTCGCTGCATCCTTGCATCTTGCTCGTGGACCCCCCACCACCTGCCATCCGTGGCATCGCAGCCCAAATTGCGCGCCCCGGAGCTCCGCTGACCGCCCGGGGCCAATGCTGCAGCCGCCTCTGCCCCTAGCGCCGCGTCCATGGCAGCAGCCGCGTCTGCAGTGTTGGCGAAATACATGGTCTTCTTCCAGGAGGCTCACACTCCCTTCTCGACCAGTCCGCGCGCGAGGTCGACCGTTGCGCCAGGCAACTGCACCTTCACCTGCGTCTCTCCGCCCACCGCCTGCACGAAGACGTCGTCGACGATGTTCTGGCAGCGCGCCGCCGGGCGCCGCGTCTGCGCCCACTTCGTGAGCGCGTTGAGCAGCAGCTTGGCCACCACTGTGGCGCACGAACACCCCGCGGTCAGGGTCCCGTTCGTCCGGATGCCATCCGAAATCGCACCAGCCCAAATGGCCCTGCGGCCGAACCTCTAGCTCTGGCACAGGAGCTTGAGGAGCCGCCGGGGGGGGGGGGGGGTCAGTTTCGCCCGCCGCCATCGCGAGCTCGGCGTGGCTGACGTGCTCGTGGGATTTGGCCAAGTCCACCACGCCTGCCTCGGCAGCCGCCTTCTTAATCCGCGCGAAGCTTGCCGACGAGTTGGAAATCAAGCCTGCGGCGTCACGCGACGTGCCCTCCGAGCCCCAGAACGCAGGGTCATTGAGGTCGCCCCCCCGCTGCTTCACGAGCGGCTGGCGCAGCCTGGACCAGAGGCGGATCCACAAGCAGTTGAGGCGGATCGGCCGCATGCCCCCGTCCTCCTTGGCCAGGAACACGGTGATCAATTCCCAGAGCCTCGCGTCGCACGGGCAGGCCCCCCACGCCGCGAAGGTCTGCATGAACCGCTCACGGTGCGCCCGCGGCAAGTGCAAGCTTCCCCGGGTGGGGCCTATCCCGCCCCAGTCCGCATCCCGCCTTGTGTCTGCTCCCACCCCAGTCCCGCGTCCGCGCATCCAGCCGCGTCCGAATCTGCTAACGGTTCGGCGGGGAGCGGGTCCCCGTCGGGCCACTCAGCGGGGTGCTGTTCACTCTCCCGGCTGGCCTTGCACCAGAGGGGCGACCAATCGTCAAGCAGCGTCTGGAGGGCCTCTGCAGCTGGAAGGCCCGGTCCCTCCCCCTCGTCCTGTCCAGCCTTCCACTGTCGTCCCTGCCGCCCCCGGTCCTCGTCGTCCGTGCGATCGACATCCTTCTGGACCGCCTGCGGCAGCACCCCGCAAGCACCGTTGCTCCCGAAGCAAACTACGTCGGTGAGCTTCCGCATGTCCAGGCCTGCCAGGGCCTCCTCTGTGGGCCAAGGGTCACTGGGGCCTTGCAGCGACCTCGTCAGCCTCGTCTGGCGCTTCAGCTCGGGCGAGTCCTCGCCGCTGGTGCGATCTTGTGTGGCGAGCGCCGCCAGCCTCCGAAGGGCCCCCGCTCGGCTGTGCCATCGCCGCGCCTCCTGGCGGGACCGCGACCGCACGCTGTTGGAACAGTGCGCCTCCAAGGGGATCCAATGCACCTGAAGGCCGTCCGCCCTGCTCTGGACTGTCCCGGCTGGGACTTCCTCGCCGTGCAGAGCCGCCAAGTGCTGCTCAGCCTTCGCGTACCACTCCGCGGGCGCCTCGCCGACGCTGAGTTCCCTCGCGCCCATGTCCCACTCGGTCTCCGCCTGTGGTGCTGGCCGCGCCGGCGGAAGGAGGTCCAGCAGAAACTTCGCGGGGTACTTCGCCGCCTGCACCTTCGCCTTCTTGCGCACGCCCGTCAGCCTCAAGATGACAGGATAATGCGGGTGCATCGGGGCACCTTCCATCCACTGCGCGTCGTCGACCAGCTCCGACAGCGCCCTGCTGACCACCGCGTAGTCGAGCTCATTCGCTCCGCACTTTGGCCTGCCAGTCGAAGCCGCGGTGCCTCCAGCCACGCGCGCCCAGTCATGGACCATACGTGGGTCAAGGTTCCAGCCTCCCAAGATCACCCAGGGGAACCTCCAGCTCAGGACTTCGCGCAAGAGGCTCTCCAGCAACTCGACGTTGGGGCCCGTGAGGCCCACCGAGTTCAGAGGTGCAGCGAAGCCACCAAGACTGGCAGCTGCAATCCCAAGTTGAGCTGCACCACATGCAATCTGTGGCTGGGGCAGCGGGGCGCTGGGTAACCCGCTGCCGCAACTGCCGCCGTCGACAACGACCCCGGTGCCTCCCGACGAATGCACGGGGCCATCCCCGGTCGAGCGCGCCAGGCCCAGGGTGGCCCGGTATCCTCGCGCGCGCGCCGCGCGCCTCGCTGAGGCACGCTTGCTCTCGAGCTTCACCCTGTGCTCCTGGAAGCACACCACGTCGGGCGGCCAGCCTCCTCGGTCCACGACCCACCAGTCGAGCAGCCGCTCGACTGAGCTCCAGGCTGTTGTGTTCGCTGTCCACAGCTCCAGGTCCTCCGCCTCTGGGCCCCTAGGAACGTGTCGTGCGCATCTTCTTGTGCGCAACGCTGGTGGCCTCCCAGGCCCGCTTGCGCCGGGCCGGCAGGTCATCACGCCCTTCGGCCCCATCTGCGGCGGCTGCGACTCCCATGCCGATGCTGGCCCAGAACTCCTGCTCGTCGTCATTGGGGTCGGGCGCATCAGACTCTTCAGCAGGTCCCATGGGCCCATGACCAGCGCCCCCACCAGCAGCAGGCGCCCCAGCGCTGGCAGGCGCCGCGGCCGCGGCTGGCGCCGGGGGCGGCGGGGGCTGGGCCGCCACCCTTTCAAGAAGCCAGGCCAGCACTTCGAGGGCCGCCCCCACCTCGGTCTTGAGAGCGGCCTCGGTGTGCTCGTTGAGCCCCCAGCAGTGACGGCCTTCGCGAGCCCGCCTCGGATCGCGCGCCCACGGGCTTCCCCTGCTGGGATCGCCTGGACCCTGGCGCTCGCCTCGCGCAGCTGCGCCCGGTCCGGAGCCTCCTCCAGCTCCTGCTTCTTGTCACCGTGGCCCTTGAGGATGGCCTCCTCATCCTGCAAGCGCTTCTGCACCTCGGCCGCCTCGAGCTTGATGGCGTCGATGCGGCCCTGCGCCCGCTCGAGCTTCCGCTCCGCGTCGGAGAGGCGCACGAGTATCTGGCGCGCGCCCGCGTTCCCGTCCGTGCTCTTGGCCGCCTCCGCCTGGTCGACGATTGCCGCGCACTCCAGGAGCTGCGGCTGGTCCTGCGGCCAGGCGGTCCGGCCCGCCCCGTGCTCGTGCTTCTGGGGCTCCAGGACGTACTTGGCGAACTCCAGCTGCTTGTCGTCGACCTCCTTCTTCGCCTCCGCCTGGCCGCTGCCGCGAAGAAGGGCCCGGCCGCCGCTGCGAGGAGGGGCCTGGCAGCCGCCGCGAGGAGGGGGCCCCTTGGCACACTTCCCCGATAACACCTTCCATGGCGCCTCCGCAGGCTGCGACAACTTCCCCAAAACTCTGTTGGGCGCCTGGCTGCCGCACACGCGGCACTCCGCGCGGTACGCGAAGTTCGGATAGGCGGTGCTGGTTTTCTTGGCGCACTGCCCGCACTGCCACATGGGGTGCGCGCCGCGCCCTGCATACATGGCTCGCACTCGTGTGCCGATTCGAAGATCGCGAGTGCACGCTCGGGCGTTTGCCCACAGTTTTGCCAGCCCGAGCCGAAACGGCTAGTAGGAGGAGGAGGAGAAGGAGGAGGAGGAGGAGGAGGAGGAGGAGGAGGAGGAGGAGAAAGGAGGAGGAGGAGGAGGGAGGAGGAGGAGGAGGAGGATGAGGAGGAGGAGGAGGGGGGAGGGAGTAGGAGGAGGAGGAGGAGGAGGAGGAGGAGGAGGAGGAGGAGGAGGGCCGCGAGCGCCGCGTGGCAGGGCGGCGCAAGCGGCGGGGGCCCCTGGAGCGCAGGCCCAGCGCCCAGCCCCAGGGGCAAACTCGCGCACAGGGCGCCGCGGGGCGGCGGAGATGCTTTCCCTTCTCCTCCTCCTCCTTCTCCTCCTCCTACTCCTCTACCTCCTGTTTCTGCTCCTCCTCCACCTCCTGCTCCTCTTGCTTCTGCTGCTCCCCTGCTCTTCCTGCCCCTCCCTCCGCCTCCTCCTCCTCCTCCTCCTCCTCCTGCACCTTTCGCTGATCCTCCTCTCCATCCTACGCCCTCCACGCTCCCCTCCTCCTCCTCTCCTCCTCCTCCTCCTCCTCCCTCCTCCTCCCCTTTCCTCCCCCCGACTCATCCCTACTTCACCTCATCCTCACTCTCCTCCTCCTCCTCCCTCCTCCGCCTCCTCCTCTTCCTCTCCTCCTCCTCCCGTCTTGCTGCTCCTGCAACTGACTGCTCCTCCTCTTGCTCCTGCTCCTGCTCCTGCTTCCTTGCTCCTGCTTCCTGCTTCCCTGCTCCTGCCCTGCTCCCCCTCCTCCCTCCTCCTCCTACCTCCTCCTCCTCCTCCTCCTCCTCCTCCTCCTCCTCCTCTCCCTGCTCCTCTCCTCCTCCTCCTCGCCCCTCCTCCTCCTCCTCCCCCTCCTCCTCCTCCACCTCCTCCTCCTCCTCCTCCTCCTCCTCATTCCTCCTCCTCTCCTCCTCCTCCTCCTGCCCTCCCCCTCGTCCTCCTCCTCCTCCGCCTCCTCCTCCTCCTCTTCTCCCCTCTCATCCTAACTTCACCGCCTCCCCTCCTCCCCTCTTCCACCTCCGTCCTCTTTCTTTCTGCTCCCTGCTTCTGCTGCTCCCTCCTCTTGCTCCTGCTCCTGCCCATCCTCCTCTCTCCTCCTCCTCCTCCTGCTCCTCCTCCTCCTCCCCTCTTCACCTCCTCCTCCTTCCTCCTCCTCCTCCTCCTGCTCCTCCTCCTCCTCCTCCTCCTCCTCCTCCTCCTCCATATCATACCGCTCTGCGGTGGCCCAAGCTGGCGGCATCTGCTGGGCGACCCCCCCGAGGCGGCAGCGCGCGGGCACACTATCGGCTTGGCCGCGGGCGGGGGCTTGCGCCGCGCCGCGTCGAGGAGGGGGAGGGGGAGGAGGAGGAGGAGGAGCAGGATAGGGGAGGAGGAGAAGGAGGAGGAGGAGGGAGGAGGAGGAGGAGGAGCAGGAGGAGGAGGAGGAGCAGAGGAGGAGGAGGAGGAGTAGGAGGAGGAGGAGAAGAGGAGGAGCAGGAGTAGGAGGAGGAGGAGGAGGAGGAGGAGGATCTTGGAAATACGAGCGGGCATGGCCGCGAGCGCCGCGTGGCATGGCGGCGCACGCGGTGAGGCTACCGGAGCGAAGGCCCAGCGCCAATCCCCAGGGGCAAACCCGCACACAGGGCGCCGCGGGGCACCACGGCGGGGCGGCGGAGACGCTCCCCCGTCTCCTCCTCCTCCTCCTCCTCCTCGTCCTCCCTCCGCCTCCTCCTCCTCATCCTGCTCCTCCTCCACCTCTCCTCCTCTGCCTCGTCCTGCTCCTCTTGCTCCTCCTGCCCCTCCTTTCTTCCTCTTCCTCCTCCCCCTCCTCCTCCTCCTCCTCCTCCTCCTGCTCCTCCTGCTCTCTCTCTCCCCGCCTCCTCCCTACTCTCCACCTCCTCCTCCTCCTCCGCCTCCTCCTCCTCCTCGTCCCCCTCCTCCTCCCCTCCGCCTCGCCCCTCGCTTCCTCTCCTCCTCCTCTCCTCCTCCTCCTCCTCCTCCTCCCCTCCTCCTCCTCCTCCTCCTCCTCCTCCCCCTCCCCTCCCCCTCCCCCTCCTCCTGCTCCTCGTCCTCCTCCTCCTCATCCTGCCCGTCCTCCTGCCCCTGCTCCTGCTCCTGCACCGGCTCCTCCTCCTCTTCCTCCTGCCCCTGCTCCTGCTACTGCTACTGTCCTGCTACTCCTCGCTACTCCTCCTGCACTGGTCCTCCTGCTCCTGCTCCTGCTACTGTCCTGCTCCGCCTCCATCTCATCCCGCTCTGCGTTGGCCCCACCCAGGAGCATCTGCTGGGCGAACTCCCCGAGGCGTTCGTGCGCGGGCACACCATCGGCGTGGCCGCGGGCGGGGGATCGCGCCTCGCCGCGTCGCGGCCGGGGGGTGGGCGACGAACTTCGCGGTGGTTCAAAGGTGGGGTCCTGAGGGACGGGGTCGTCAGGAGAGCTCCACACAACACACCACCACCAGCCCTGGCCAGGCCCATCATGTGCCCTGGGCTGTTGTACACGCCCTCCTGGCCTAGGCCTGGAGGTCTATGCACCAGTCCAGGGCCCAGGATGGACCTGGCCAGGGCTGGTGGTGGTGTACTGTTGGCGTTTCTCCGAGTCCCATCGGCGGCGAGCGAGGGGGGAAGTGAGAAGGAGGAGGCCTTCTCAGAAGGCGGCGGGGCTTCGCCCTATGAACGACTTTTTCCTTTAAAGATATATATATATGTATAATGGTTTTTTGTTTTCTTGTTGGGACCTGATTACAAACGCGCTGAAACAATGATCTGCAACAAGCCGAATTAAACACTGTAAAAGAAGCGCCCTGGGCATATTTATAGAGGCCTCCTAGCTAGGGTCCGAGTACGTGGGGTCGAAGGATCGCGCCGCGTCGCCAATGCATCGCCGATGTATCGGCAATGCATCGGCGATGCATCGGCAATCCATCGGCGACGTCGGCGCGGGGAAACACGGGCTCCACATCGAGCCGCATCGTCGATGCGGCGCGATCCTCCGACCCCATGTGCTCGGACCCCCTCTAGGAGGCCTAGAATCTAAGAAGAACCAAGCCCATCCCTCAGGACCCCACCTTTGAGCCACCGAGCTCCACACGGGCTCCACATCGAGCCGCATCGTCGATGCGGCGCGATCCTCCGACCCCATGTGCTCGGACCCCATCTAGGAGGCCTAGAGTTAAGAAGAACCAAGCCCATCCCTCAGGACCCCACCTTTGAGCCACCGCGTTCTGCTGCGGCAGCTCCTGCCGTTCTTCTCTCCCGCGAGCGTGCCGCCTCGGGCTCGCCAGCCCTTGCGGGCCCCCTCTGGCAGACTGGCCAGAGGGAGCGCGGATGCGCTCCCTCCTCCTCCTCCTCCTCCTCCTCCTCCTCCTCCTCCTCCGAGGAGGAGGAGGAGGAGGAGGAGGAGGAGGAGGAGGAGGAGGAGGCCTGCCGACGACTCCAGGAGCCGTGGGGAGCTCCAGCAGAGGGGCCCAGCAGGTGTGGCCGAGACCAGCTGATTACGTGAGCGACCAAGACCTTGCTGGTGGCCAGGCGTGCGGCAAACATCGGCGTGCCAGGGCGACCTTGGCGAGCACCTTGGCGCCTTGGAGGAGCGGCCAAGAGCACGTGAGGCACGATGGATACGAGCGGAGCGGAACGACAAGTCAATCCGGGCACGAGCGCGCGAGGAGGCTTGGCGGGCGCGACGGGCGCTATCGTGCAACAGGGAAGATGCCCGTCGACAACTTGGTCGCCATGAGCGCCGTGATCTACCTGATGCTGCACTGAGCAGGGACCGACCGTCCCAGCATTCCTACTGGCCTACCATGACATGTCCTCAGAGCCCAAAAATGTGCGAAGGTTCTTAGAACGAAAGCGGTGTTCTTAGAACCATAGACCCGATGTGTGAAAACGAGACGCTCCCGGCCAGAAATGTTCTGAGAACATCCCGTGGAAACAACAAGAGGTTCTCAGACTGTTGTTTGGTAGGCCTATAGGACGAGCCAGGAGGAGGAGGAGGAGGAGGAGGAGGAGGAGGAGGAGGAGGAGGAGGAGGAGGAGAAGGAGGAAGGAGCAGGTAGGGAGGGAGGAGGGGGAGGAGGAAAGGGCAGGAGGAGAGGAAGGAGGAGAGGAGGAAGAGCATAGAGGAGCAATCGGAGGAGAGAGGGGGAGGAGGAGAAGGGAGGATGGAGGGAGGAGGAGGAGGAGGAAGGCGGAGGAATAGGAGGAAAGGAAGGGAGGACGGATTTTTTTTTTGTGACATCCACAACTGCCAAGCCATACTCTCTGGGGGGACGGCGCCTCCCCCCAGAGGTGGGGGCAGGGCTGGGTGGCGCCAACTACCACTTTCGCCACCAGCCCTGCCCCACCGCTGACGTCACGGCAACTGCGGGGGGACTCACGCCGAGACGGCTGCCAGTCCCGCAGTGCCGTGGAAACAGCGGCGGCCCCTCGCCCCACTCTCGTTGGAGGGAGCCGAGGGAAAAAAATCGCAGCCTGTTGCACTGACTCCGCGCTAATGGCGGTGCGACGAGCAACCATATTGGGCCGAGCCTCGGCACCAAAAGCAGGCTGGACGGATCCTCGACCCCTGGTCATGCAGGGGTCGAGTGGACAAAACCAAAAACGGTACGACCCTACGCGGGAAGGCGCTCTGAGACCATAGATTTCGAACCATCCGAATCAAAAGTTGGGGACGGGCGTTGAGGAGGAGGGAGGCACAAGGGCGGGAATCGCCCCTGCAGGCAACTCTTCAGGTCGGCCTACCCCCAGGCTCTTCCTTGGGTGGCGACCACGCATGACTTTGTTAAAATTAGTGCGGCCGTGGCCGCGCAGCACATTGGGGCACTCCTTGGACAAAGCAGTCTTGGCAAAAACAGCCTGGTGCATAAAGCCCCCGCATTTGGGGCAGAAAAAGAAATCGGAACCATCCGTACACGGCAGGACCACAACGCTGTGAAAAAGAGAACCAGCGATGTCCAGATCAGCACTGGCTCTGCCGATGCACGATCCGCCAGGCGGCATGGCGCAAGAACGAGAACCTACCCTGCACACACTGCATCTCCACACAGAGTGCTGCCACTGCCACTGATGCAGGACCGAGGGCTCCACGGGACCACAGGTGGTGCGACAAGGGGTGACCGGCGGAGCGTCCTCGAGATTCAAGCGTGGCCACAGCGGCAGCAACTTGGCAGCGAGACGGCAAACGACTTTACTGATTTTGACGGCGCGGAACACTCGCTCTTCTTCCTCGGGCGACGGCTGGGGGTGAGAGCGGGCGCCGCGCTGCGCAGCTTTGTCGGCAAAATCGTTACCTACTCTACGGATTCTCTCAACATCAGATATGCCGACCTCATCCACATCCTGGTGGGCCTTCACTTTCACCACGGACTGGACGAAAGGGGCATTATTGATATACAGAAACTGGCCAGCATATCGCCTCCTGAACGACAAACGCTCGCTAGGGGGCAGGCGGAAATGATTAACTACCGCAAGGCAGTCGAAAAAACTTCAGAATTAGCAACAATATGGAGAGCAGCCATGGCAAGGGCACAATACTCCCCAGCTGGTGCTGTCTGGCTGATCGGGTGGTGCACAGGACCATGCAGGGCGCACAAGAGGGAGCCCTGGGGGGAGACCATGCAAACCCCCCAGCCCGCCCTTGAAAGTTCTGAGATGGGATGCCAGAAACAACTCCCGTCAACATAGATGCTGCCCTGCAAGTCCCCATTAGCGAGCTCCTCTTCCTCAGCAGCTGGCAGAATGGCCCCACCCCCCGAGCTAAGGGCCTTTGGCCAGAACGATTCGGGATGCTCGAAGATCCCCCGATCGAAAAGGATGCGATCCCCATCCGACAACGGACCCAGGGCAACTTCTAGGATCTCTGGAGGGATAAGCTCGCTGCGAGTCTCGGACACTGCGGGGCACTCGTAAAGCCTGTGGTGCACAGAGTCTGGATGAGCACGACACAGAGGGCAGAGCAGCTGCACGTCGCTGAGCTGGTAGCCCACCTCTGCGGCTCTGTCGGCAGTCCAGGCCCCACCGCAGCAAAGGTTCCTGATCGAACCCTTCTCCAGTGCAGTATATTTCTTCGATCGCATCTGGCTCTTGCAAATGTCGAAACAAGCCCGATCCCACCCAACATCCAAGCTACTACCCACATGCATTTCAAGACCCCTCACCACTGCCCGCCTGAGGATGTCCTTCAAGAGGGTTGGGCTGACAAAGGTGAGAGAGACTAAGGTGCCGTCATGCATGGCGAGAGTGGCGTAGTTGGGCATGGACCAACCGATGCGCTTGACAGACAAGAAGAGGGCAGAGATCGGGCCAGCGACAGATCGCCACGTCTTGGGCTGCAGCTTACCCTCGAAAACTGACGACCAGCACCTCCTGAGCTCCTTATGAGACATACCCCCCAAGTATTGATGATACTGGGCCGCCCATACCTCCTTCCCCCACCGAACGATAGGTGCGACCATCCCGTAGTAAGTGGGGTCGTCCTCACAAACCAGAGCTGAAGAGAGGCTGCGGCCGCCACAAGACGGCCTAAGACACTTGCCTGCTTGGCGGCGGATGTGGGCAAGCTCGGCGTCGCTGACCCCGTGGATCTCGCAGCCGAAATTGATCCCCGCCAAAGCCCCACTGGTGAAAATCTTCTTAGCGGAACGGCCCAGGACCTGACGTTGTTTGCTGATCCTGCTGACACGCTTGTCGAAGGTGGAGCGGCGCTGCTTCGCTTTCCTACAACGGCCCTTGACCCTCCTAGGCAGCCCAGCGGTATCGTCAGTCCCCAGGTTGACAGCCGAAGAGGTCCCCCCAGGGCCGGCCCAGACACCCAAGAAGGCCAGAAGTTTTTCCCCAAGACGCCGCTGACTGCATACGAGGCTCGCCTTGTCAGGAGCGACCTGGCACTTGATATCGGCCTCCACAGCCTTGAACAAGCCCACAGCCCCGACGGTGATGGCCGAATAAACTTCATGAAAACTACCCTGAGCAGACAGACCCAGGTCATCTATGTAAAGATCCAGGCTGGACGACGGATGCAGCTTGACATTAACAAAGGCTTTCATGTAATAGACCCTGACAAAACTAGTAGCAATGCTGCATCCCGCAATGACGCCACGAATCGCCAGGAACGGCCCCTGGATGAACCCACTGATGTTAATGTACCTGGGGGCCCGATAGGCCGTAATACAAAGCCTGGAAACCACCTGCGGGAAATCCGACTCGTCACATCTAGTCGCGAGGTCCTCAAGGTCCATGGTTTCATAGAACTTATACATGTCCCAGAGGAGTGACGCCGAGCACCTGCCTTGCTGGACAGCCGCTTCACTCTTGGCAGTCTGCCGCCAGACGACATCCGAGGCCGACTTGAAACCATAGGCTGCAAACATCGCATGCTGGTTAGCCTCCTCCCACATCAACGCCTCCCTCCTCCTGCACTTCCCCCAGAGTCTGTAGGGCGAGGTGAAGATGCCTATGGGGCGGAGGCCGCCCGACGGCTTGGCCAGCATAGCCAGCATGACTAAACGCAACTGCTCAGGCAAGACGGCCATCGTCTCCATGATGGCGAAAAGCAACGAGACAACTTGCAGAGCCTTGTCGCACAGCAGCGCGTAATGCCGAAGGTGAAAGCCATCAACAGACACAGCTGACCGCTTGGCGTACCCCCTGCTCTTCTCTCTCAAGCACTCAGGTGGCACCAGAGGAAGGTGTTCCAAGGGTTGATAAGGCTTGGGGTCCAACAAATCGAACAATTCGGTTTCGGCCAGCCATAGCTTCTGGAAGCGTTCCCCTTCAGCGCGCAGAAGGGAACGAGGATCAGAAACCACCTGGCCCGCAGCGCTGAGGGTCGTGGAGGGAACCCAAGCCTCTACAGGACGCGTCCAGGTATGGGCATTGCGGCCACCACCCTGGTCAATGTCCCTTAGAAGCCACTCCTTCCACGACCGCTCTCCAGCAGCTCGAGCCGCCTTGGCGGTCGAGTCCAGCAAGTCGGCTAACTCGATGGACACGCTACCTATGGCCTCCAAGGTGACCTCGTCCTGCCCAATGAAACCCAAGACTCTACGATGGGCCTCGAAGATAGCGCCAGACCCCATATGCTTCTGAATGAACGGCGAGGGGGACTCCAGAACCTTCTTGGCACTCTCGATAGGGATCCCGCCCGAACAGTTACCATGCAAGGTCCTCCAAGAAGTAGTCCAATCCCTGAAACTCTGCGAGAGCCATCTACACGCGAATAGTTCAGGATGCCGAGCGGGACGCTGGTCACGCCCCAAGACAGGAACCCACCAAACCTTGGGGATCTCGCCTCGACACCCGGTTTTAGGGAGCTTAACCTGGAGTTGATCGGCAAGCTCAGCTTCGGCAAGGTTGGCCCATCGCTTATACAAGTCGGTGAGCCCATAGTGAGCGTCCAGAGACCCCCGACGGGCACAGTCAAGCACTCCATTAGCAAAAACCAGTGTGGCATCCCAGTCCTGAGGAGCAGGTCCAGGCCCGACAGGAACTTCAACAGGCAAAGGAGGAGGCTTTCTGAACTGTAAGACTCGAAGATCGGCTAACCTGGCATGGAAATCGACCCCCGCAGGCGAGTGAGGGGATGTCGGAGCATACCTGTCGACCCACGTATCCCTGACACCTTTAGATAAGCCCCCAGAGACCACGAAAAAAACATAGACCTTCCCACCAGCTGAGCTAAGACAAGTGGACAAACCGGCCGTGATCACCTGGCCCTCTAATAGTTGAACGAAGTTGGAGTCGTCTAGCAACGAAGGCTCCATATTGAAATCGCCTCCGATCACAAAACTGTTGATACTGATACTGGCAATCGAACCGATCCTCGACAGCAGGGCCAAGTTCCTGTCGGACAAACCCTCGCAGCACGACAAGTAGCAGGAGATGCACAGGATGGGAGGAATGTCCCCAACATGAACAACCCCAGCAACGGCACGATAGTCTTCCACCACATAACCCCCTGGGGGCCAATGGAGGCCCAAACCTGAACGAGCTAGAATAGCCACACCTCCTGAAGTGCCTGAGTCTGACGAAGCCTTAGCACTCCCGAAGATCGATTTCCAACCGTGATTAAGGGCCCAGCGCTGAGCATCTGGGATCTGGTGCACGAGCAAGTGGTGCTCCTGGAGCAACACCACGTGCGCCGCCGTCTGCAAGAGCCAATCCTTAGCAGAACTCCAGGCCGTGCAATTGCAAGTGACTATCTTCAGGTTTATGGCATCCCCCCCAGGGGCTGGGGGGGGCCCTAAAAACTTCAAAACTTTCAGGCCGAGAAACCGAACCTGAGGGAAGAGGAGCCTGCGGGCCGACAGGGGAAAACGCAAGGTTGGGCTGAACACCAGCTCGCTTTTTGCAAAAGTCCCCCTGTTTACAGACGCCTCGGGTACTGTTGGCGGAACACAACAGCGCAGCTATATATTTATCAAGAGAACGAATGGACTGAGCAAGGCGATCCTCGAGCTCAGCTCGATTATAGACTGCACAGAATGGAGGTTGGGAAGAGATGTAGTGATGGGCCCCCCCTGCCCGCGCTCACAGTGGAGTCACGCGGGAGGGGGCAAATGGCACTTAGCGGGGGCCAGGGCTGCTTCAGCACGTGCACGAACGTCAGGAGGTGCATCCCCAGCTTCACCAGGCTGCTTGGCCGCCTCGCCTTCGGGCGGGCCCGCCGCAGTGCTGGTAGCAGCGCGGCCGTCGGGGCCCGACCCAGCGCCGTTGGCCGCAGCTGCCTGGCCTGGCCCAGCACCGCCACCAGAGACGGCCGCGCCGTCCTCGCCCTTCCTCTTCTTGCCAAGACGCTGAACATGCTTTGCTTGCTCATCACGAGCAGACTGGGCCTTCTCCAGCGCCCCCTTGAAGAGGGAGTTGCACGCCTCGCGGAACTGCTCGTTGAGAGCTGCACGTCGAGCTGCCATCTGCTCCTTGTCCTCGTCGGAGACCTCGTACTCGCCCTCGTCGAAGAGGAAGATCGAGTCCAACGAGACCATATCCAGCACGTTGCACGAGCCCTGCATGAGCTCAGACACATCCACCTTGGTACGCCCGAGAGGCTCAGCGGGGGTGGGATCGACCACGTTCCCAGCCAGCTCGCGGACCAGGTCCTTGTAGTTGTCGCCGGCAGCCTGCAAGGACTGCTGAGCCGCCGCCGTCGAAACCTTCTGCTCCTCCACCTGCTTCTCCAGCTTGGTGAGCTTGTCAAGCTCCGTGGACAGCTTACGCTCCCAGTACTGCACGCTGCTGTGGGCCTTGGCTGCGCGCTGCTGGACGGGGGCAGGAGTGGAGGTGCGGAGCAGCTTGTCGAGCGCCGTCTTGTGACGGGTGGCCGCCTCGCCGTCGCCAGACTTCTCGCACAGGCCGATGAGCGTCCGCAGCTCGGTCTCGGACAGCTTGGCCGAGGAAGAGCCAGCTGGATGCCCGCCAGCACCGCCAGGGCCCCCAAGAGCAGGAACAGGCGCAGGCTTGAGGGCAGGCCAGTGGGTTCCCGACCTCGGCCAGCCCTGCCCGACGAGATTGGGGGGTCCTGCACGCATCTCGCCGCAGTGCTTGCAAGCGATCCAGCCCTCGAGGTTCTTCTTGCATCCGCATGCCTCGCAACGCCAGCGGCGGCCCGACCACGACACAGTGTCCTGACGGGGGGGTGACCAGCTCCAATGGCCATCGCAGTCGGCCTGGGTGCCCCACTGGCCCGACGGAGGCCCAGCCCTGGCCGCCGACCCTGCGCGCCAGGGTGCCTGGGTCGCCCACGCCCCGCCACCATTGCTGCGAAGCTGCCAAGCATTCTTGGCCATGCGAGAGAGATTCCGAAGCCAAAAAACTGGCTCGCACACACAATGCTGTCCTGAAGTTGGTGTGTGCAATGCCCAAAAGCTTGAGCCAAAATGGCTACGGACAGCTGGCGGGAGTGGAGGAGGAGGAGGAGGAGGAGGAGGAGGAGGAGGAGGAAGAGCAGGAGGAGGGGATCCAGGGCGAGATGGGGTCAGTAGGACGCGACAAGTTCCTTGGCCTGTTGCAGGGCTACGCCAAGTTCGCCAGTGCGACGCTCTGCAGGCCCGACAGCGAGCGGCACTGGATGTACCGAGCCATCGAGGATGGAGCTTCGTGGTGGCGGTTGGGCGAAGGCTGTTGATGCAGGCCACCCCCGGATCGGGAGAAGATGGTCGCGCTTCGCGCATCGCGCAAAGGGTTGGAGAGGCGCCCGTCTCCAGGGCTGCGTCGCGAGGGCGCGAAGGTGGCCGCGCATCGCGGGGCGCGGCTCTCGAAGCTCGGGGACCTAGCTTATGGGCCTTTGATAGACGAGTGCCCCTTCCATGCGGCAACTTGGGGGGCACTCTGTTGCTCGCTGCCTCACCTCCGTACATTCCTCTCCCCCGTTCGTGGGAGAGGTGCCGAGCGCGGTCAGGACGCGTCTGGGGGTTGCCCAGGACTTCCTGGAGATCCTTGGGTCTCTTCAGGACACCTCGGAAGGGGGTCGCCTCCTCCTCCTTCGCCTCTTCTTCTTCTTCTTCTTCTGTTTTTTCTGCTTCTTCTTTTTCTTCCTCCTCCTCCTCCTCCTCCTCCTCCTCCTCCTCCAGGAGCCCCACGCATGTTGTGCCAGGCGTGGGGGCCATCGGTCCTGCGCCCCAGTAGGCCATCGCTATTGTGGACGGCACTGGCCCAGGAATGATTGCCCAAGCGAGGGCTCTGGGAGCCCCCGTGACAAAGCCGTGTGCCTCCCGGCCCCGCTGCACCCCCTCTACTACGGGGTCCACGCTGCGTGGCGATGTGGTGGGTCTGGGAGGCACCGCCCAAACGGTCCAGGCCAGGCCGTGCACAGTCTCTCCCACCTCCCTTGCGCCATGCAGGCGGGGAAAGGCGATGTGCCGCCCGACCCCGCCAGAGCATCCGTCCTGTCATGGCGGCCCGGTGACGATGCCAAGAACGGGTCGGTTCCGGCTTCGACGTGTCTATGGCGCGGTGTTTTCCAGCAGCTGCCCCGTGGAAGGTTCGTTTTCCGCCAACGACCTGTGGGGGGGCCACAGAACCCCGAGGAGACCTACGGATTTTCAATGCTCTTCAGTATCCTTTATCCGAGCCCCATCCCCATCCTCATCCCCTTCGGGACCCCCGCCAAATTACCACTGCAGTTTGGTATACACCCCTCGAAACCCGCAGGGAACGGCCTATACCCCCATCTAGGGGGGGAAATCGGCCAGTGGGGCCCAGGCCACGCCGCTGGGGATGGGGATTGGTTAAACGATGCTCAGCTCTGCGATCTCTGTGCCCCTAGATTCCTTTCCGCATTCGTTCGGGTCGCGTCTATCTCGTGTACCAGGATCTTGTCACAGCGCGCCTGGGCTTAGGGCTATCTCGTGTACCAGGACGTTGTCACACTCCGTTGAATTGGTATGGGCGGCCGGCGACTTCCCCTGTGACGCCATCATCTGCAAGCCGCGAGGGAGAAGGAAAGATGAAGGAAGGAGACAACACAGGAGGAGCAGATGGAAAAGGAAGAGGAAGAGGAGGAGCAGCAGCCAGCAGCAGATGGAGGAAAACAAGGGGGAAGAAGCGAGGAGGACGAGGAGGGAAAGAGGAGGGAGGGAAAAAGAAGGGGAGGCACGGAGGAGGAGCAGCAGGAGGGGCAGATGCGGGAGGAGATGGAGGGGAAGAGGACAGCGAGGAGAGAAATCAAAGGGGAGGCGCGGGAGGACAGGGAGGAGGGGGAGATGAAGAGAAAAAGGAGGGCGAAGAGGAGGGGGAGGAGGGCGAGGAGGAGAGGATGGACAGCTTCCCCGGTGACCCCATTCGCTCCTCTCCATCTCCCTCTTCATCCCTCTTCCTGATGATCTTCCTTCCCTTCCCCCTCCTGCCTCCTCCCTCGGGCTGTTCATGTTTGTCCGCCTTCCTCCTCATTCGTCGTCGTCGTCCTCCTCCTCCTCATCCTCCTCCTCCTCCTCCTCCGCGTCCTCCCTCTGCATTGGCTGCTGCAGGACAGCCTGAGCGACGGGCGTAAGACTTTCCGACTCTTCAAGGAGTTCCGCGAGGTGTACAAGATACGGAGGGGCATGCACCGGTGCATGGAGGCGCGAAGCCGCCATCGCGAACCATGGCTGGGGTGTTGACCCTGCTCCACCCCTCGCCCTCCTGTCCACCACCAGTGAAACATCAAGAGCCACAGCACCGTCGTCCTCCTCCTCCTCCTTCCTCCTTACCCTCCTCACTTCTCCTGCTGCTCCTCTTGGTCCTGCCCCCGGTTCGCCTGCAACTGCTTCTCCTACACTTCCCGCTCGCCCTCCTCCCCCATCCTCGGTCCTCTCTTCCTGGCCTCGACAGTGTGTTACCGCGGGTGTCCAAAGTGTGGCCGCACGCGGATTACTGGGAAAGGGGGGGAAGGCGGCGATGAAACGGTGAGGAGCGAGGCGAGGAGGTGGGTGGAGGGATGGGCGAGGAGGAGGGAGGGGACAATAGAGGAGATGGCTGGAAGGACAGCAGAGGATATGGAGGGAGAAACATGGCAAACGCCGGCGCGCTCCCGCCACATTCGACGGCGACAGTGCGTTGACTTGTCCCCTGTCCGCCGAGTCGGGTCCCCAGGGAGGCCTCGGTCCCCAGAGTGAAGATTGCATGGCTTGGCCCATCGTTGACTGCGGAGGAGCGAGACGATGCGAGAGGGGACAGAAGCAGAGATGAGAGAAGAGATAGCAGGAGGAGAAGGAGGTGAGAAGGAGGTTAGGAGCAGGTTCGGAGGAGGAGCAGGAGGAAGAGGAGCAGGTGGAGGAGAAAGAAGGATGTCAAAAAGGGGGCTTGGAGGAGGAGGAGAGAGGAGGAGGATGAGGACAAATGCCAGGCAGATGATAGGGTCGGAAAGACGAGCGAAAAAGAGGCAAGGGGCAAAACAAAAGAGGCGGGGCACGAGATGAGATGAGACACCAGGAGGAGAAGACAGGACAGTAGGCAAAAGGATCGGAAAGCAAAGGCAATCCAGAGCTTGGGGCAGGGGGCGAGAGAGAGAGATATGAAACAAACAATAGTAATAACAATGAAAGAGGAGAGGAATCTAGAGAAACAGCAAACAGAGAGAGAGAGAGAGAAATAAAAGAAGTGTGAGAGAGAGAGAGAGCGAGAGAGAACACGCATAGAGAACACTTCACATTTATTCATGAGCGGGATAGGGAGGGAGATATTATATAACAAAAGGGCCAGACCGGAGAGGCAGCACATGATACTAAGCATATACAGTATATTTCATTATATATAGATCGCATATGTATAGAAATGGATCCGCCCTTTGCCTCCGACCTCCCCTCTGGTTGCTTGCATGGCCACGATGGTTCGATTGGTTGTTGGACTTGTCAGTTGGCAGGCTGGCAGCTCAGCTAGTTTGTTGTTTGTCTAGGCTGATGGATGGCAGATGGTGTTGGCTGTTTGTCTGGTTGCGCTCATGTGTTGCAGTTTACCAGGTGGTGTGGCTTCGAGAGCGCGTGCGTGTGTCGTAACTGAAAGGGGTGGTGGCTTCGGGAGCGCGCACGTGTCGTAAGTTGCCCGGGGTTGTGTGTGTGGCTCCGGGAGATCGCATGTAGCGTAAGTTATATGGGTTTGTGGTCCCGGGAGCCCGCGTGGGGTGTGTTATACAGAGGACTAGGGATCATAGCCTGGGGGGGGAGATCCATTACATTGTTACGTAATCAAGTGCCCCCAGAAATCCCGAGGACCTGAGTTGGTGGCGACGAGAGACTCATTCCGGGCTTGGGGATGGGTTGCGCGGTCTGCATGCTTCCAACTTGGGAACGAGGAGCAACTGCTGCAAAATAGAAGGTTTCGGACCAGGAGAACTGCGCTGGCATACGAATCTAGCGGCTGCCAAACTATCAAATGCGAGCTGCCATCTGCACCTGTGAAAGGTGAGCTCCTCAGTTGCCGGAACATCCGCCCCCGCAGCACGACGGCCCCCATAAGGGGGGCATAATATTTTTTGTTGCGCACGCAGCCGAGAGGCGCGTAATAGAGAAAAGACCAACGGACAGACAGGGGCGACGTGGAGAACCTATGCTTGTTGTCCTTCCTCTCTTTCCTCCTCTTCCTCCTCCTCCTCCTCCTTCATCTCGTCCTCCTCCGCCTCCTCCTCTTCCTCCTCCTCCTCCTCCTTCCGCTTCTTCCTCCTCGCTTTTCTTCTCGTCGTCTCCCTCATCCTCTCGGAGCCCGTCTCCGCGCAGGAGCCGCAGGCCCTGCAGGCGTCACGCCAGTGGACAAGTCCTCCACGTCCCCCACCTGTCCCTCTTGCCTGCCGGTTGCCCCGCGCTCCCTCGCGTGGCCCAGCTTGCCCACGAAGCACCACCCCGCCGCGCCGCTTCTGCTGCGTCCAATCGCCTGCGACTCTCCTTTAACTCCAAGCTCGCCGTAGCAGATGTTGGACCCGGCGTCAGTGAACTCGGCGACGCTGCCGCCGCTGGCCCCAACGTAGCTGGCACTGGTATTGGTGGTAGCAGCTGAACTGGAGGTGGTGGTGACTGTGTCTGCATGGTTGGTGGAGTCGTTGACTGTACTGGTGATCCTATAGGCTGAGGTGGGGGTGTCGGAGGTATTGGTTCTTGTGATCTGGTTGTCCTTCGCTTGGCTGTCTTTCTTGTTGAGGTGTGCCTGGAACATCCATCTGCTCGTCCTCTGTAGTGCTGGGTATGCCTGGACTGGGGGAGAGTGGTGGCGCCATCTCCGTTGTTGCCGAAGCTGCTGCTCCCGTAGACGGTGTTCCCCTCTGTCGCTTTGGTGGCGGTTCGTCTCCTGGTCCATCCTCGCCGCTGATGTCCATGTCAAAGTCGCCTGGCGAGTCGAACGGTTGCTGCTGTAAGCTGACACCGTGGAACTGCGAACTCAAGTCCTACTCGCATTGCCGAGCGTCTCCTTAGCTTGCGTGAGGTTCTCCAGGAGAACACGTCCTTGATCGCTAACTTCTGGTCGAACGTGTTCTGGGACACAGCGTAGCAGGTTCGCGCCGTGCACGATCCAGTTGATCTTCGGTCCGCTCTCGTCCTGCCTCATCTCCTTGAAGACCAAGATTGCGGGTCCCTTCCATTTGTTCTTGATGAGCTTGTTGGTCTTGCCCTCTCTCCAGTAGCAGCGCCGCTGGCCGATCGCAAGATCGCGCTCGAGGGCAGCGCGACGCCGCAGAGGTGCAGGTCGTTGTTTGGCCGAGGCGTTCGCCTTCATAAACGCTGATGCCGCCATTGATCTTCGCCCAAGGACGTTCATGAAGTCTTCATCCTCCTTCATCTGGCACAGGGTCGCTGGTGAGAACTTGTCGCTGGGAAAGCCAACCGATTGACCTGATGAGATACATGAATACAAGCCTCCGTATTCAAATCCTCTGCAATAGCCGCCCTGGCGCCACGGCCGGTAACATCAGCACAATAAAGCCCCACTGCCTCTCGAACAACTTGATGCCGACGTCCCACCACTCCCAAACTGGAATGCGCCTCGCCTGCTGCAATAACAACCGAAATGCTATGATGTTATAAAAACTGTGTAAAGCGAATTGAAGCAAAACCTGAACCATCGTCTGTCTGCAATTATCCCATAGATCCAAATTGCCTGATCCAGCCACGCTCAACTGCCTTGATCAACTTCTCTGCCGTCTCGGTCTTGATGGTACGTAGTGCACAGTAGCGCGTGGTCCTGTCTATCATCGAAAGAATTGCTGTCTTGCCAGTACTATGCTTGATCCAGCAGACATCCGTATAGACGATTTCGTTGAACTTGGCGACCTGCTTCGCTGACGCATTGGGTGCCTCTGGTGGACGTTGTCTGGCCATGCAGTGTGCACACAGATGCTCCGATGAACACTGTAATCTGTTGTCCTGGGCGCCTGCCTGTGAAAGTAGACTATGTAGTACTGCTGGGTTGGGGTGTCCGATGTTCCGGTGAAGTTTCTTGACGTAGCGCAGCGCCTCCGTGTCTCACTGCTCTCGTAGGCGCGCATGCTGGTGAGCTTCCCGACTGGAGTCCGAGCGCTCGGGTTTGGTACCCTCCTCCGATTGCGTTGAGTCCTCCGCTGCGTAGATGTCCTCGGTCTCCGGCTCGATCATGACTTGCGCCAGCGTCGCTGCTAAGATTAACGGGTAGTCCTCGGCGGGTTCTGTGAATTTTCGTCCCTCCAGTAGGTCGTGTCCATGTGATCGGTCGCATCGCTCGTTGAGTACAGCTGCCATGAACTTCTTGGTCGTATCAAGCGTCGTCGGCTTCTTGGCCATGTTCGTGCTGTCCTTGATCGCATGGCCGTGCATGCATTGGTCGGGCGTGCTGCGTTCGCCGTGTAGGCGGCTGAAAGCTACGGTATGCCACGCCCTCGACGTAGCTGGATGTTTGATATGAGCATGTCGCCCTCCTTGCTGCTGTATGCGATGCACCTTGGCCACAAACTGTAGGTGTACTCGATGACGCCATTCTCGTAGCTCGGTGAGGTACTCCTTCCAGCCGGGGCGCCGGTGGATGTCGAGCTCCTGCACGTTGGACCAGGGTCCGCACAATGGTGACAGATGAACCTCGTCAGGCTGCTCCTCCGCCAGCTTCTCGAGGAATGCCTTCTGGTGATCCTCTTGTGCGAAATCCCAACCGGCATTGAGCCCAAACGTCTCCACGCGTGCTCCTAGATCTCGAAGTGCTTGTGAAAGTCTGGCTTCTCCAGCGTAGACTTTCCATATCGTCCGTCTCGTAGTGCACCGTTGGTGAGCTACCCTCCTCATGGTCTGTAAGTACTGCTCGCTGGCTTGCTTCACGGCTGAGTCAATCTTCTGAACGAAGTTGGTCGACATCTGCTTGACCGTCATCCGGGTCGTCGTCGGCGCTGAAGTTGACCTCGTCCGCCGTAGGTGACAGTAGGCACCAGCGTGGCTCCGATAGCGTGGTGTCGACTGCCTCAATGGCTGTCGTAGTGAAGCACAGGTTGCCACATGAGGAATGCTGCTGACACTGCCACTGCTTCACGTAGTCCTTGCAGCAACTAACTTGTACTACGCGTCGGGAACAGCCTTCTGTGTGAGGTCGCCGTTGTGGTTGCTCCTGCTGTTCGCCTCTCTCGCTGGAGTCCGCCAGGTAGGCGTTGCCCAGAAACCCGATGCCGGTCATGGTCTCGTTGCCGGGGTCCAGGAACTGCGCTGGATCAACGGGCTCGTGCTCGAAGTCGTTCGTGCGGTGACTCGTCTTCCGTCTAGCTCCTCTAGTAGGTCCACCGTGTAGTGCTCTTGAGGTGAAGCCTCGAACTCGCCACCGTTCCACGCAACTGTCTGCTTGGCGTAGTCGACCTGAACTCCGAACACTTCCAGCAACGGCCTCGGAAATAGGATGGGTGTACGTCCCGGTGCCACGTAAATGTAGAGTGCGCCTGACTTCTGCTTGAAGCTGGCAGGCATTGTGCCACACCGCTGCACATATTCGATCTTGCCGTTGCCGAACCGAAAAGGCCGTCGGCACTTTTAGAACCTGAGGTCCTCGATGGGATAGCCCCTCTGCCTGCAGTCCCTCACGTATTCCGTGATCGTCCCTGAGCCGGACATGAGGGTCGTCGCTCCACAGCCCATGACTCCGTTGCTTGCTGGTGTGGCGCTGGCGTTTGCCTTGCTATGACACTTGTCGCCCCAGTAGACCTCATCGACCATCAAGCCGTCGTCGGTGTGGACCCTCTTCTTGTGGGGTGGCTCGGTGCAGTCCCTAGCCTAGTGGCCGGGCTTGTCGCGTCGTAGGCAGCGGGCCGATGGTGTTGATGTTGGCACTGGCTTCGCAGCTGCCCTTGCCCTTCCCATTGGATCCGATGCCGTAGGTCGTGGTCTGCTGTATGCGCCTGGAGGGGATGATCCTTTTGGGCTGCCCTTTCTTCCTTTGGACTTGCCGCGCCCTTTGGTGCCTTTGCCGCTTGGCTGGCCTCGTCCGTGTGAACCACTTGTTGATGCGGCGGCCGAACCTGAGCTTCCGCCTACCATCGCCACTACCGGGTAGAAGCCACGCGCAAGCTTCAGGTCGTTGAACCGCTTCCGGGCGGCCGCGATGGCTGCGTAGACTTCATCGTGCTCACCTGGGCCGAGCTCTTGCGCTATGTTGGGGTCGCGCTGGTAGTAGCTCTCGTCGCAGTCGTACCAGGTCTCGTCGTCCTCCGCCCAGTACGTCTGGTCGTAGTCGTCTGGCTCGTCCTCCAGCTCGCCAGTATAGAACTCCTCGTCATAGTATTCTGCTGTGTCCTCGTCGACGAAATATTGCTTTCGTGCGTGATTCGGCTCGTGCACGATGCTTTCCTGCCCGAAGGTTGTCCCCAACGACTCAAAAACCATATCCTGTGTGATATCCTTCTGGTCCGCGCTGTCTCCTCCTTCTGGTCCGCGCTGTATCCTCCTCGTCGTAGCGTGGGCCAGCCCCGGACCTTCGCCGGCAGCTCAATGTCGCGCGTCCTGAGTTTGCGCTCTGCAGCGCGCACTCTTGAAATGTAGGCGAACAGAGTCTCGCCCTTGTACCGCTTGAGCTTGAAGAAATATTATTCCAAGTTATCCGCGAGCTCCGTCCTGTCGCCCATCTTGAAAGGCTTCCGTAATCTAGCCATGAGTTTCTTCGCCACGTTGGGCTTGATGAGTTCGTCTGCATGCAGTCGCGCGGCCATCTTCAGAAAAACAAGGATCACACGTGGCTTCCCGTATTGAAGTTTAAGATGGATGCCGGTGCAAGCTACAATGATGCTTCGCTGAGGGGTGATGGGTGTTTCGATGACTCGTCATGTCTGTTGCATTGCTTTATACTTAAATTCGTGCGGGGTCCGAAACTTGGAGGCATTTTGGGGCTCTCTTGGGATTATCGTGGGCCCCTCTTGGGGCCTCCTGGGTATTTTTCTTGGGGCTCTCTTGAGGTCCTCTTAGGGTACTAATGAAGCTTATTTGGGCTCTTTGGGGGCGTTTTGGGGCCCTCTTGGGGCTATTTTGGGGGGCCAGGGGGCCTTCTTGGGGCTCTTCTGGGATGCCTGAGGGGCCTCTTGGGACCGTCTTGGACCCTTTCGCTAAAAAAGAGGGGGGTCCTTTAATTCGGACCCCCCGTCGGAGGCTCAAAAGTGCCGTCCTGAGGCCCTCTTGGCCCGCTCTTGGAGCGCTCTTGGGGCCGTCTTGGGGCCCTTCCGTGCCCCTCGTGAGGCTATCTTGGACCGTCTTGGGCAGCGTATCCCCGGTTCCGTTCGGTTCGTTTCGGTTCGGGGGAAATTGGCTCGGCTCAGTGCGGTTCCGGTTTCGGAGCTGTTTGAGGCGGTTCCCATTCAGAGGGCGGTTCCGTTTCAGCCGGTTCCATTTCGGTTCTCGATTCTTGCAGATAACGCGTGCGCGTGTGCTTCTACATGATCACATGGAGGCGTTTGGAGGTTCAGTTCAACCAGGAGTCAGGGGGAACCCTGGGGCCAGGGGAGCCACTGGGCCCAGCTACCCGACGAGCCAGGGGATCCACTGGGCCCAGACGTTACGCATGGTGCCCCCGACGAACCAGTCGACAGCATCTTGCCGCCGGGACCAGGGGGCTCTGGCGACAGCGGGCGATTCCTCAGCGCCAGGATAGAAAACGCTTGGACTACGGTCTGTGACAGTACGGACCACTCACTCCTGGCATTGGTCATCCGAAAGGACAACTGGGATGGCAAAGGCGCCGCCCGCCGCGCCCTCGCCGGGCGCGCGCAGGACGGTGGGGGCCCAGCCCCGGCCACCGTCCCCAGTTCGGCCCTGGAGGCCCCGAGGACCCCCGGAAGCCCAAAGCGCATTTTCGAACCGTCCAAAAATGCGATTTGAGTTTCTCCGCCGCCCTGCCATCCCCAGAGCAGCCCTGGAGGCTCCGAAAACCACCTGGAGGCCCAAAATACATGTTCGAACCGTCCAAAAATGCGAGTTGAGCTTTTCCGCCGCCCTTCCGTCCCCAGTTCGGCCCTGGACAATCAGCAAAACAGGACGAGGGAACTCGGGGGCGCAGGGGAGGAGATGGGAGCGGGTGGGATGGACCTAGCGCAAGAGTGGGCGCTATTTTATTTTTTTTTTTTTTTTTTTTATACTTTTATTTGTTCTTATTTTTCTTTTTTTTTTTTATTTTGTTTTTCTTTTTGTTTTTTTTTTTTTTTTCTTTACTTGTTCTCTTTTGTTATTTTTTTCATTGTTTTTTTTTTTTGTTTTTTTTAGTTTTTGTTTTTGTTTTTTTTTTTTTTTTTATTCTTCATTTTTCGTTTTTTTTTTTTTCTAGTTTTTTTTTTTTTATTTTGTTTCTATTTTGTTTTTGTTTTTTTCGCATCGGGCAGTTCCCAAGGGTCCACCTCCACGACCGGTTCCCGGTTCGGTTCCCGGCTCGGGCCCGGTTCGGTTCCACCGCCTCCGATTCGGTTTGGTTTCGGTTCACGTCGGTGTTCTGACGGGTTCCGGTTCCGTCGGTTCTCCCTCGGTCGGTTCGGTTATGCGGTTCGTGGTTCGGTTCTGTGGTTTTGGGGCCATCTTGGGGCCTCTAAACCTAATCGGAGGCGAAAAAGCGAGAAGGCAAACAACATGGTTTTCCGTCGGTTTTTGAAGAAATTTGGGTTTGTGGGGGGTCCTCGGAGGCTTCGGACAGCACTTGAAGCCGTCTTGGGGCCGTCTTGAGGCCTCTTGGACGTGTGTCGGAGGCTATCTTGACCCATCTACCGCTATCTTGGGCCACATTGGAGGCCATCTTGCGCTCTCTGAGGCCCTCTTGGAGCCATTTGGGCCATCTTGGACGCTGCTATGGGTCGCCCCCCCCCCCCCCCGTCCAAACGCATGGAGGGGGGGGGAGGTAAACTTCCCAAGCAGGGAAAGGAAGTAGGTTGGAAAAGGGAACGCCCTAGACCACCTGCGCCCACAGGGCTGGTGGGATTCTGTAGTCGATCCCCTACTCGAGCCTTGCGGCCACGCGTGACTGAGCGCGGATGGCTACATGAGGAAGTGCGAACGGGGGGCGGAGGATTGGAAGGCGTCGGGTTGCGCACAGGCGGCCTCCCCAGGTAACCATCGGTCGTTGAAAGTGGGCACTTTGGGAATCCCGTGTTCCAATCTTCCAACCGATGGGTAGTCCCTAAAGGCAGTCCCAGTTGGCCCCAGCATGCCGCAGGGTTGGCCCAATGATGCTCCGCCCTGCGGCGCCCAGGGCGCCCATGGCGCTGGCGGCGCCGCTGCCCCGTGGCGCCCGGGCGGCGCGGCGGCCTGCCGGCGCACGCCGCGGCGCCGCGCCTGCGCGGCAGCCGCGGCGGCGCACTCTCGCGGCAGCCGCGGCGGCGGTCGACCACGCGCAGAGGGGGCAGAGGGGAAGGGGGAAGGCTTCTTAGAACCACCCGGTGCATGATGTTTTTGCTGGTTTTTTTGTTTCTTGTTTTATGTTTTTTTTTGTGCTTTTGTGTGCGTTGATTTTTAGTTGTTTGTTTTTTGTTCTTTTTTTTGTGTTTTTTTGTGCATTTTGATGTTTGTTTTGTTTTTTGCTTTTTTGATGCTTTAGAAGGCGCCTGTGTTTCTCTATACGTGTATGGCCTCGGCACGCCTTCTAGAAGCAGCCCCCTTCTAAGAAGGCTTCCTCCCTTGCCGTACCCCCCTTCTTGCCGTACCCCCCTGTGCGCGCCGCCAAGGCGGGGTGCGCGTTTCCGAGGCGGCGCGCCGCGGCGGCGGCGCAGCCGAGGATCGGGGGCTCCTCTTCCGAGGAGGAGGGGGAAGAGGAGGAGGAGGAGGAGGAGGAGGAGAAGGAGGGGGAGGAGGAGGTGTAAGGAGGAGGAGGAGGGGAGGAGGAGGGAGGAGGAGGAGAGGTGGATGTCCTCTTTTATTTTCGGCATCGGCCTGGCCCCAGCATCGGCCTGGCCAGGATCGGAGCCCTGGGGATCTGGGAGGAGGAGGAGCAGCAGCAGGAGGAGGAGCAGCAGGAGGAGGAGGGGAGGAGGAGGAGAAGGAGGAGGAGAAGGAGGAAGAGGAGGAGGAGGAGGAGGAGGAGGAGAAGGAGGAGGAGGAGGAGGAGGAGGAGGAAGAGGAGGAGGGGGAGGAGGGGATAACCACGGTCGGGAGCTTCGGTTTCGCGTGTCGCGCCGCCAGTTCTGGCCCGTCGCGCTGAGGCGGCGCGCTATCCACTTCCCGGTCCCCAGGAGTTACCGCCCCGAGCCTTTCCCAGCGTGTCGCCCCGCGGAGCGGAGCGACACGCTGTCCGTTTGCAGTCGCTGGGCCCGCCGCTGCGACACGCTGAGCAACAGTTCCCGACCTCATCTTCAGAGGACTCTGCAATCCTGGCGTCGCGTTTTTTGCACGACGGACGTTTTCGCCAGGCTTCGGCCCCGCGACCATCACAGGTCGATCCAGCTCGAGGCATGCCGCAGAAAAATGGAGTCTAGAGTTCCTGTCGTTTTGTTGGTTGCGATGCTGCAGTTTTTGCGCAACGTCGGATCTCAGGGGACGGCGACGTGAGACAACGGTCGTTGGTCTTCGGGGGGCCCCCTGGTCGCCACGGCGGGATGCAGCTCGGAGAATTGGTGCGTTTGGACCCCAGGAAGGGTCCAGGGACCGATTTGGGAGCTACCGTTGTCTCAGCCCGCCCCGCTCTGACGATTCTGGTTCGGATCCGTTCGTGGCGTGCGAGGCGGGCGCGGGTCTGGAGCAGGATTGGCAGCGCGCTCCAGGGGAAGGGTGACAAACAGGCACTGTTCCCGGGTTGCGTTCTGATCCCGCTTTCGAGGCGGAGCCGGCTGTGGCGACGAGGGCCTCCTGTAGGAGGCCCAACGGGGCGAAATGGAGGCAAGGGCAGCGGCATGGGCACCCTTTTCCGAACCACGCTCGGGGCAACGACACGCAGCGGCCCTGCCGCCTCCCCCGGCGCCGAAGGCTACACGGCCGGGTCTTGGGCCCCCATGTTTTTTCACGCTGGGAGGCTACATCTTTGAAGGGCCCAGAGAGACGCAAAACAGTCTACGAATTTCCAGATCCCCCCACACTTGTACATCCTTCATGGATTTCCGTCTTCCCTTCCATGTCCTGTTGTCCGATATGCCCCAAGCAGTGCTTGCAATTGGGGTCTTTTGGGCCTGGTTCTACGGAACTGGGCCTGGTTGGCGGAGGAGGAGGAAGAGGAGGAACTGGGCCTCCTCCTTCTCCTCCTCCTCCTCCTCCTCCTCTTCCTCCTCCTCCTCCTCCTCCTCCTCCTCCTCCTCCTCCTGGGGTCTTCCTCCTCCTCCTCCTCCTCCTCCTCCTCCTCCTCCCCCTCCTCCGGAACTGACCGACGTCTGTTCTACGGAACTGGGCCTGGTTGGCGGTCTGGCGGTTCCGTGGTCGCCGTCGCCGCCCCGTCGCCGCCTCGTCGCCGCCCGTCGTCTGGGCCCGGCTGGCGGCCGGGCCGAATTCACAACGCCGGGAGGCTAGATTTGAAGGGCCCGGAGAGACACAAAGCAGTTCTCCTCCTGCTGCTGCTGTTGCTGCTGCTGCTGCTGCTGCTGCTCCTCCTCCTCCTCCTCCTCCTCCTCCTCCTCCGTAGCCATTTAGGCTCAAGATGACAGGTTCCCCTGGGGCCAAAACGGATACCGCTAGTCCGCGGCTGGCAAGGCAGCTCTGCCTGGCATTTCTCTGCGCCTTCACTGCGGGGTTTGGGCCCCCGCACCTTAGCAGCTTTCTCTCCCGCACCATAGTCGCTCCGCTCATGTCCGCTGGTGGGAATGCATCCTCGTCGACGCCCTCTACCCCGCGGGGTAACGCTGCTCCTGGCACACCGAGCAAAAAGGTCATCAAGCCGCCCAAGGGACCTCCCCGTCGCTCTGCTGCTCGCGGTGCTGTTGCTGGCACTGGTTCGGCTGGGGGCTCCCCAGGCCAACCTGAGCGCCACAGCATGGACGCAGAGGACAGTGACGCCGACTTCGACGACGCACATGTGCGCGCCCTGTGTTTCGACGTGGTCAACACCCGCTTCCACGACGTGCAGCTGGAGGCCGACAAGATTGTAGGCTCGTCGGTCAAATCGGCACTGCAGGAGGAAACGGCATCCATCACGGCTGCGTTCCAGGCGAAATTCGACAGGTGCATGGCGGCGTGCAAGAAAGACATGGACGAGTTCCCGAAGAGAATGGACCAACAGATCATGGCCGTGGTCATTCCTAAACGCTGCGCACGGAGGTTTTGCAGCGCTGCGACGAGATCCGCGGAGAGATCATGCAGGTGGACGCGAAGGTCACAGAGCACGATCGTTTGCTGGGTGAGATGCAAAACCAGATCAAGGAGCTCCAGGCGGCATTGGTTGTCGCCAATTCCCAGCGCCCTGCTCCGAATGCGCTGGCTGGCAACGCTTCATTCGAGAGAGAGAGGTCGATGCGACGATCGTCAAGATCAATGCTGGACGTCTTGTCCAACGGCAGGAAGTATGTAATGTCATCACGCCGTGGCTGGAGGAGATGCAGATCACTGGGGGCATGTGGTCGTTATCTTCGCCTGACCCGCTGGCCAAGTTGCTCGTGTTGCAGATCTCAGGGGCGACAGGCCTGGCATCCAGGCGTGCGCAGTAGATCCTCAGCGGCTTGCGCGTCTCGGGCACGCAGTGGCGTGAATTCGAGGTTCAAACGCAGGCGGGTGGCACGACGCGTCTGCACATCTCGGGCGACAAGAATCCGAAGCAGATCGAGGCGGAGATCACGGGTAGGAAGCTGCGTGCCAAGCTGCAGGAGGCCTACGGCAGTGAGCAGAAGATCTTCTTCGACAGAGACCGTGGGTGGCTCTCGCTCGGCTGGGATGCCCCGTGCAAGATCGAGGTTTTCCCTGGGCGCGGGGAGACAAAGATCCTTCGGAACCCAGGCCCCATCGCGAAGTACGGCAAGTCGAAGGACTTGCTGGTTGAGGCTGTGGGCGGGGTGCTCCAGCCTGATCAGGAGCCGCAGTGTTGCCTTTAGCCGCTTCGCTGCGCTCTTCGCACGATCGCAGCTGCCATTTTCGTGCGATGTTGCCACAGCTGGCGGCCTGCGTTTCACGTCGTGGAACACGCGTGCTCTCCTGCAATATGAGGGGGCTCGTGCATGCGAGAAATTATATTACCTCCAGAGGCCCCGACTGGGCTCGACAGTCACCGCTCTGCAGGAGGCCCATCAGTGTGAGGCACAGCTCATTCCTTTTCTTAGACGTGTTCTCCCTGGAGCTCTGGTCTACTCAAGCTTCTGTGGGGAGGACCGTGCGGGACGGATCCGTGGTGGGGTTGCCACTATCGTCCCAGGGCTTCTGACTAGAGGCCGCCGCTTTCCCTCCCTGCCTCCTGGCGTCTCCGCCGCCCCTCTCGCTCTCGTCGATGGCCGCGTGCCCCGAGTCGTCTTCAAAAATCAAGACACGCAGCTTATCCATTATAACGTGCATAACCATGGTTTGCCCTCAGAACAAGTAAGGTACGTGTGCAGACAGATAAGTCGAGATCGGACCCTGGCCGAATCGTCTCCTGAATCGGTTTTAGTCGTGGTGCACGGCGATTTCAATTTTGCGCCCGAGGAACAGCTTTCGTTTTCGCAGCCTTCGGAGGCTCAGAGGATCTCTCGGCCGCTTCACGCCAAAGCCCCCCGATGGGCTGACGCGCTGGATGGCCCGGTGGGGATCTCGCCGGCGTCAGCGACTCATTGCGATGCGCAGACAGAGGCCGTGGCCGCAATTGACAGATTCTGGTGCTCCTGGCCTGGTTGGGTCCTCGCTCAGGTGCATGCGTCCGCTCGCGTGGAGGGGTTGCCCGAAAATCTTCATCGAGCCAAAGTCAGCGATCATGCTGCATTAATTATTTCGACATACCAGCAGAAGCCTCAGGAACCAGGAGAGCGCCCGATTCCTTGGCATGTCTGCTGCTCGCCAGACAATAAACAGTGTCTCGCCAAGTTTCTTGATGCGGAGGAGGCCTCTCTCTCGGCTACGCGCCCGCCTCGGCGGCTGATGAGACAGAAATACTCGACGCAGGCAGCTGGGAGGAAAGCGCGGGGCATGTTGATGTATCGCAAGCCGACGGGCCCCCGCACTCTTTTGTTGTTAGCGCGTGCACTGGCTCGGACGGTGCGGCGCCAGGACGCGGCCGCGGCCGAGCGATTTCTGGGCCCCCATGCCGCAGCTGCTGATTTCGTCACAATCAAGGGTGGCCACGTCTCACTTACTCATCCAGCGGCTTTCCAGAGCTGGACAAACAAGGTGCAACTTCCGGCTGCTAACCTCGATCGGCTCGCTGCCCGTGCCCGTCTCGAACGCGCTGCTGCGGGGGGGGGGGGGGGGGGGGGGGGGGGGCGTCAGCGAGAACGTCAGCAGATTCAAGCTATCGAGAGGAGGGCGAGGATTTGGGCACCGTTCGCTCGTCGTCTCACGCTTCGCGCTGCGCTTGCTGAGGGCCAGAGGAAGGAGGAGGGGCAAGACCGACATGCTGCTCTTGCATCGCATTGGGGCCCGATCTTTTCCAGGAAACCGTGGCCGTGCAAAACTGCCAGTGCTTATTGCGACCGCTTCGTTCGCTCCGTCGACTTCGCCGACTGCCCGCCTCCGTCGTTCGCTTTGCTGAAGAAAGTGGCACGCTCAGTGAGCGACTCAGCTCCTGGGGTTGATCGCTCGTGTTATGCGGCTTGGCTGGCGCACCCGAGCGGTCTGCTACTGTTGCATGATCCACTGCGGTGGATGATGGCTGGTTACAGCACCCCTGCCGCCGAGAGCGCCACGCTGCAAGCCTTTTTTACCCAAGGGAGAGTCTAGCACTGATACGAGGGAGGGCGACTGTGAAAGAGAAGCTTCGTCGGCGCGTGCCCTTGGGCTTCGAAATACCAGTATCAAACTGCGTGCTGCCATTATGATTATGTCGATCAGAAAACCGCTCGATCGTTTCGTTCCTCAGGACCCACATGGGTTCATGAAGGGTAGGCACTTTTGCCAGAACATCTTAGAAGTTGACGCCCTCGCTCGTGCACGCTCTGCCCGCCCAGAGGCCGATGGCCGTTGTCCAATGCTGTATGCCCTGGACTACGGCCACGCGTTCCCCAGCCTGTCCCAAGAATTCGCGGCTCGGGTGCTGAAGAAGATGGGGCGCCCGCTTGGGTTCCTGAGGTTTGTCCAGTCACTGTATGATTGCATCGAGGGAGTGATGGCGGCCCAGGGGGTTCTGATTCGCGCGTTCTGGATCCGTTCTGGGATTGCCCAAGGATGTGCTCTCTCTGGCTCGCTCTTCGCGATTGCCCTCACCCCTGCTCTACTCGACCTCAACCGCAGTTTCGAGGTCCCGCGGAAGGGCATCAACCGTGCATGCGCTGACGACCTGGGTGGAGCCTTGTCGGACATCCGCCTGCTGCTGCAGCTTCGGCGAGTGATGAAAGTAGTGGAGATGACCGCGCATCTCTGCCTCAAGCCAGCGAAATGTGTCCTGACCCCCGTTCCTGGCCCATTTACGCCCGAGCTGAAAGACCAGGTCTAAAAGTTCCTGAACATGTTGATCCCTGGGTGATCCGAGTTCCGCGTCGAACCTAAAATGTTTTACCTGGGGGTGTGGATTGGCCCTTCGACTGAGCTTACCGGCTCCTGGAATCTTCCCCGCGAAAAAATATAGAGCCCGTGTTGCTGCTATAGGTGCTGGCAATACCCCTGCATCTTCCTCTGCGGCCCTGTACTCAACGCGTGCGGTCGCTGTCCTCAGCTATGTCATGCAGTTTCTGCCGTTGCCGACAGCTATGAAGGACGCTGAGAATGGGGCGCTGGCCCAGGCGTTCCGTCTTCCGCTCGGTGCTTTCCGTGCTCGGGACTGGGCGTATCTGCAAGAATGGAATGCTCCGCGGGTTTGCCCGCTTGAGGTACTGAGTATTTCGACTCTTGCTCGGACGGCCCGGTCGACGTTACCTCAGTATGAACGAATATACCGTTAGCTCTTGAGGATGACACACACACCCATGTCCAGTGAGCTTGACGAGTGCCGCCTGACTGTGGTGCCAGCTGGACAGCGGTACCCACGGCACTGGAAGCGCCGAGCGTTCGTTCAATTCTTGCACGAGGCTGACCACGGAGTCGGAGGCCCTATGCACGCTGCTGCTGCCGCCGCCTGTCGCGAAAATGTTCTGAAGATCCAGAGGGCTGCGAAATTAGCCTGTATCCAATGCTGGCCCCAGAGTAGCGCGAGCAAGTTGTACGAATCTCGTCTTCTGAAGTGGTGGCCCGATAGGTCCGATGAAATCAAGGCCATCGACTGGCCCAGCATCCAGGGTGTCCTCCGTTCGGTCCCTCCGTCATGGGCGTGGCCGCGGCATCGAACTCTGAGCGGAGCCTGGCTGACCTCCCACCGTGCCCTGAGTGCGGGCGATCGTAGGGGTTGCATTTTTGGCTGCGAGGGGGAGCCTGCTCGTCAGATTCACTACGCAACCGTGCTGCGTTATAGATGGCCTGCGTCTGACCCATTGGCCAGGTGGGGGATCCCGATTTGCACCGCATCTGTTCTGCAGGAAGTGTTCATTGCCTGTCACGTTTACTTCTCTCTTCGTCACCTCCCCTCTGCCTCTCTCTTCGACCCTATAGTGAATCTCGATGCGGCTGCGGCTGCCGTCCGCGAGCTGCGCCTCGCGGCGCCCATCGCCGAGGCGCGCCGCGGGTAGGGGACGTCGTCGTCGTCGTCGTGGTACGCTTCCCTCCTCCTCCTCCTCCTCCTCCTCCTCTCCTCCTCATCCTCCTCCTCCTTCCTTCCTCCTCCTCCTCATCCCCTCCTCCTCCTCCTCCTTCCGCCCCCTCCTCCTCTCCTCCTCCTCCTCCTCCTCCTCCTCCTCCTCCTCACCTCCTCCTCCCCCCTCATTTTCCGTATCCCTCCTCTCCTCTATCTCTTCCTCCGGGTCCTCCTCCTCCTCTCTCCTCCTTCCTCCTCTTCCCCCTCCTCCGTATTCCTCCTCCCCTCCTACTCCCTCCTCCTTCTACTTCCCCTCCCCCCCCCCTCCTCCTGCTGCTCCTCCTCATGCTCCTCCTCCTCCTTCTCCTCCTCCTCCTCCTCCTCCTCCTCCCAGATCCCCAGGGTTCCGATCCTGGCCAGGCCGATGCCGTGCCCAGGAGCGGCGGTGCCGCGCCCTTCTCCCAGCCCAGGCCCTGAGGGGGGGCCGCGGCAGGCTTGGGCCCAAGGTGGAGTCGGGCGGGCCCCTCTGCAGGAGGAGCGCTCAAAGATAGTCACGCACAAAGAAAAAGTCTGGGGAATATTTCCCTTTTCTACAATCGCTTCGCCCATTCCGCCGGCCCACATTGCGCACCGCGGTCGAGTGGCTGAAAGGTCGTCGGCAGTGCGGAGCTGCAGAGAGCGGCGGCGTTTTTTTTCTGAGGCGTTGTGTTCGGCATGTTTGTGTTGATGCGGCCCCTGTGGAACAGTGTCGTATCGATTCGCGGCGATATTCTGAGGAGCGTCAATGGGGGGCGTCAGCTGCTCGTGTCAATTCGATTGGAGTTTTCCTGGGGTTCCTGGGGTTCCCTCGTTTCCTGAGGTTCCCCTGTTTTCTGGCCGCTCTGCCTTCCCAGTTTTCCTGGGATTCTCTCGTTGCCACGGCTGGTTTCGCTTCGAAATGTTGGTTGAAATCGCACCCAGGGAGAGGCCCAAGAGATCGCGGACACGGTACCTTTTTCGCCCCCCCCAATCCTCGATGGGGGGAGCTCGAGGACGAGGAGGGAGGAGGGAGGAGGGAGGAGGGAGGAGGGAGGCGGGAGGAGGAGGAGGCGGGAGGAGGAGGAGGAGGAGGAGGAGGAGGAGGAGGAGGAGGAGGAGGTGGAGGTTCCCCTTTTATTTTCGACAATTGCCGCACATTGTTCAACTATGTTTAATGGTTCGCTCAAAATCCGCCTGTAAGAGGACGCGCCCGACCTAAGCCCAGGGTGGTCCGGCCAGGCTCGGCGGCATGGGTGTAGCCAGGGACTCCTCCGGGTCCCATCCCCTCTTCCCTCGACCTCACTGTGTTCGGTAGCAGGTCATGGGAGCCTGATGTGGCGTCTCAATGTCGTCGCTAGCGTCGATTAGCGTCGATTCGCAAGAGCTGGCAAGATGGTATGGGAGGCTTCCATGAGTTGCCACCGAGAACTGTGGCCGGTGCTGCTTGTACTTTTGGCATGAGCCGGAGTTGTAAGCAGCCGATCTTGCAAGGTTGTATCGGAGCAGGGGCAGAAACCAATGGGTGTCTGCTGCGAGGGAGAAACAAACAAAAAGCTCTCCTCTGCTCTCCCCGCGTGCCGCCGTGCCCCGATTCGCTTCCGGCGCGTCCCCCCCATAGACCGAGGGGCGCCTGCACCTGCTTCGGCTCGCCTGCGCCCGCTGTTTTTCTGTAAACGTAGCCAGGGGCCGCCGCGAGGGCGCGAAGCCCTTCGCGGTTCGCGATTCCCCCTCCCTCATGTTCCTCGTACTTCTCTTCGCCCACGGAGTTGGCGCGAGAGCGCGGAGTTGTTCGCGCTTCGCGGAGCGCGGAGCGCGGACCCAGCTGCACGTGTACGGTCGGAGCGTGGCGTAAGAGCATGCTCGGTTTGGGGAGGGTTTTGCGCAACACAGGGAAGAATACCCTCAAGTGATCGTCAGGTCGACAGTTTTGTTCGTTCAATTGGTCAAGGCTGGGGTTCACTATGGCTTCCCAGATTGGCCAGGCAGCGAAGGTCAGGTGAGACCTCGGAAGGGACCCTCGGTAAGCGTGCGTTTCTGGATCTCCCTGCCGGCTGAGGGGCCCATGTTCTTGTAGTACGTTCGTCTGCCTTTGTCCTGACTGTGGCTGGCGCCCTCCTGGAGGAGCGGCGCGGTCTCGTGCAGGTGCGCCACCGGGGGGTGCGACGGCGGCGGGTGGCTCGCGCGCGGGGCGTCGCGCTTCTGCAGCCTCTCGGCGCTCTGGTGCACCCTGGCGACGGGGCTCGCGCTGTGGTCCCCGGCCCTCTTCGCCTGGGCCGACGCCAGGGCGATAGCCTGCAACCTGTTCCTGATCGTCTTCAGCGCGGCGCTCACGACGACCGTCGACGACTTCAGGGCGTGCGCCTCCAGGCTGGACCTCGTGGTATTGAACGCCACGATCTGCTTCGGGGCCATGCCGCTGGTGGCGCTGGCCCTGGCAAAGCTCATCGGCGCGGGCGACGCGACTCTGGCGGGCCTCGTGCTGCTGGGAGCTTAGCTGCCTTGATGCGCCCATTTTGGGACGCAGCACGTACCGTGTTCAAAACGTCCGTGTCAACACGTTGCGTGCTGGCTCAACGTATTGGCCCACGTTTGGGCGAACGCATCGCGTCAGACCTACGTTTTCGGTCTACGCGTTGAGCTCCGTATGAATACCCTACGTATTGCGTGCTGCGTATCGGGGCAGCAAGGCTGGGAGCGCTGCAGGGCGGGCAGTCCTCCAACCTGCTCACCTTCATCGCGGGGGGCGACGTGGCGCTCAGCGTCCTGATGACCCTGTCCACCACGGTGGTCTGCATCGCGGCGACGCCGGCCATCGCAGTACTGCTGCTGGGAGCCCGCATTCGGAGGCGCTGATGGGGGCGACTGGCCCAGGGGCGAGCATTCCATGCATTCGGCCGGGAGCCTCGCCGAAGGCACGGACCATCGAAGCCCCTGGATACACTCACTGCTCTCTCCCCGGCTATTCGCTCCCATCGTCGCCTCCGGCACATCCCGATCGACGCCGGCGGCATGGTCGCCTCCAACCTGCAGGTGGTGATCGCCCCCGTGCTGCTGGGCGTGGCCCTGAACGCCGCGGCCCCGCGCAGCTGCGCCGCGGCGGCGAGGGTCTCGCCCGCCGTCGGCGTGCTGGCCGGGGCCGCGAACGTCGGTGCTCGCACAAGGAAAGCGATCTTTGAAGGGGCCCCAGGACACACAAATAAAGACACACAGATAAAATGATTCCCTATACTTTCCCATATGTTTCTGATGTTTGGCATCCCGCCCACTTCCCATATATTCCCATATGTTCTGGGGAACCGACGATTAATTGTGTCTGTGTGTTTTTTCCCCTCCTGAATCTTTTCCGACACAAAAAAAAACTGTCGGAATTTCGCGCGGATCTCTCGGGCTTGCGCCGGAATCCCCCCGTCGGCGCCTCCAGCGCCGCCCCTGGCGCGTTCCACGCACCAGGAAGGGGGCCCCAGCGCAGACCCCAGACATCCGCGCGGACCTCCGGAGGTTGTTTGGGCGCTGGCCGATGTTCTGTCGATCGCGATCATAGCAGGGATGCTGTGGTCCGCGTTTTTGGGGAAAAGGCGCCGATGTTGGCAAGATCTAAGGGGCCCCAGAGGGGCCTGGGGCCCAAACAAACCCTCGCGTTCTCCGCTCTTACCCTCCGAGCATCGCCGACGTCGAGAATTTAGGCCCGCACCCACGCTCTTATGTCAGAGTGAGGGGGCCGAACGGTCTTACACCATCCCTGGATGCGTGGGTGAAGCGGGATTCCGTAGTAGCCTGGATTATGATTGCTCATTGTCGTCGTCGTCCCACCCGCGACCCACCAGGCCACCCAACGACCCATTCCGCGACCCACCCCGCGACCCGCCTGCGATCCGCCCGCGACGACTCATCCGCGACCCACCCACGTTTGTGGACAGAAGAAATCGGCGCCTGCGGCACGCTCGTTGTGGGATGTGCAAGGAAATCGCTTGGCGCAAAATAGCTGACGCCTGTGGCACGCCGGTGCCTCCGGCGGGCTTCACCACGTGTGCCTTCGAGCCTCGCAGCCTGCTGGCGATCCGCTGCACCGCCCCCGAACCTCTCTCCGCAACTGTGGGTGGGGCTGCCCTCGTGCTCTTCGTGTGTCGTGTTTGGGCTTCTCGCCTTGGGATGGTCTTCGCTTTGGGTATCTCGGCACCTCCGCGGAGAGCCCTGGGACTTCGGCGAAGGGGCTCACGCTCTCTTGACCTGCGCTCCTGTGGCCATGTTCCGACCGCATGCTTACGCCATTGTGTTAGTCAGGAGGGGAAGGAACACACAGACACCATCAATCGTCGATCCCGAAGGAAAACGGACAAACACGGGAAGTGGGGGGGATGGCGAAACCCCATAATATATGGAAAGGTATGAGGAATCCTGGGATTTGTGTGTGTTGATGTGTGTGTGTGTGTGTTTGTGTGTGTGTGTGTCTTTGGGCACCTTCAGTTAGGTATGTTTTCGTGGAAGCCATCATGCGTTTCGCCGACAGTATGTGTTTGCCGTTTTAGCGGCCACCAGCGGCAAATAGGGGGTGGTTTGGGCGGCGGCTGGCGCGGGGCGTGTGCCGCTATTTGCCGCCAGTCGGTTGCTGTCGATGCAGAGGCCTTACAGCCGCTTCCGCCGACCCTGACTGGAGGGTCGTGAGTGAGGCCCCCCCAGGAAGACCGCGGACGTTTTGAGCCTTGTTGGGGTAGTCTGCAGTCTTACCCTTGTTGCGGTTCTGACCGGGCTTCGGCCCGTCACTTTTGGGCGGACTGCCCGCGGACCCTTCCCGCTGGAGGTACGACCATTGGCAGTGTCCCAGGGGTGGTCGGGAGCGCAGCCCTGGGTGACGGCCAAGTCTGACTGGATCACGCACCAGGCGCTCTCTAATCCGCGACGGCGGGCGCAGCTGCAGATCGCGGCGGCGCAGCTGGCTTTCCAGGTCATAGAGGTGCTGCAACGCAGCGGACCCGATAGGGCTTTCCCGGGGGCCCCGGAGCTCCTCTGTGGTGGATGGCAGCGCCTGGGACGGAGTCGGCGGAAGCTGCGCCTGCGGCGGCTGGTGGAAGCACGTCCGCGGAGGGCAGAACTGGTGGCCCTGGTGCCCCGCGGCGGTGGCTGGTGGCAGCGTCCAGACGGGAAGCGGCGGAAGCGGTTTCTGCGGCGACCGGTGGAAGCGTGTCTTCTGCCGCGCCTGTGCTGTGTCCCGCTCCCTCCCCCCCGATGCCTCCCGGGTGGCGGGATGGAAGGCTTTGGTGTCCAGTCGTGTCGCCAGCCGGGCGCCAGCGTCAGCGCGGTGGCGTCGTCGGAAGTGTGTCACCCCCGCCCCACCCTCCCATTCTTAAGTCGGTATGTCCCTCGACAGGAGGAATCTTCAAAATTAGTCCAAAATAGCGTGGGAACGATTTTTCTAGTATTCTTTTATCTTTTTTTGTCCTCCAATATCTGCCTGTAGGGGGACATGCCCGAGCTAACCCAATTCGGCGGCGGCCACGGCGGCGGCCAGGTCGGCGCCCCCTCCTCCTCCGGCGGTGGAGGGTCTTCGGGCTGAAGCTCAGGCACGGCGCTTAGCAGCAGCGCTGCACTGCCACGGCGGCCTCTGAGCGGGCTGACCTAGCCCGCCCCGGCCGAAGGCCGGGGAGCATGCGGCAAGGCCAAAGGACGCCTACCACATTGTCATGCATGTATAGGTTTTTGGGGGAGGCCTCGCGGGGGCCTCTCGGAAGCGTGTTTGCAGATCTCTCGGGGCCTGGGGGTATGCTGGCAGCCCTGGAGGTAAACCAGTATAGTGACGGTTGCCGCCATTTGCCGCTAATCCGCCAACATCGTGACAAAAGTAGGTTTCCAGATGAAAGACAAGAAACAACGAAGAAACAAACAAACAACAAACCATCCAACCAACCAAACAAACAAACAAACAAACAAACTAACAAGCAAGCAACCAACCAAGCAAGCAAGCAAGCAAGCAAACAAACAAACAACACACATTAAACAAACAACGAACGTAATGTATGTCCTCCCTCAGGCGCCGCGGTGGCGGCCTGCGCGGCGGCCGTCCGCTGCGCGGGCCTGTCCCTGCAGCTCGCCTGCGTCCTGCTGCACGCCATCGGCGGCGCCGTCGGCTACGCCGCGGCGCGGGCTCTGGGGCACGACGAGAGGACCCGGCGGCGGCGAGCGAGGGGGCGAAGTGAGAAGGGGTGGGCCTTTTTTTTCAGAAGGCTCGGAAGTCCCACGGCCTTCTGAGAAGTTTTCTAAGCCTTCCCCGAATATTTACACAACTTTCAGAACGCGCGAGGGCTTTGAGGAGTCCTGCCGCCTTCTGAGAAGGCATTATCCTTCTCATTTCCCACCTCTCACTCGCCGCGGAGATACCTCAAGGGGGGGGCAGGTTCAAGGTGCTGGGTTCGAGGAGGTTTTTGGTCGCCACGGGGGGGGGGGCGCCACGGGGGGGGGGTCGTGACGGGGGGGGGGTCGCGACGGGAGGGGTCGCCACGCGGGGGGGTCGCGATGGGAGGGGCCGCCACGGGGGGAAGTCGCGACGGGGGAGGGTCGCAACAGGGGTGGTCGCCACGGGGGGGATCGCGACGGGGGGGTCGCGGCGGGGGGGGGGGTCCCCACGGGGGGGGGATCGCCACGGGGGGGATCGCCACGGGGGGATCGCGACGGGGCGGTCGCGACGGGAGGGGTCGCCAAGGGGGGTGGCCAGTGGACTGCTGGTGGGGTGGTTCCCGCGGGAACCCGGGTACCCCGGCGGCGGCCCCCCGCCCTCGCGCGGGGGGGGCCGCTAAAGGGGCCCGCCCTCCTGCTTTCCGCCGCGGACGACCTGCCCCGACCCGACCCGCCCCGACCTGCCTGGACCTGCCGCGTCGTCGTCATATTCGTCATGGTCATCATCGCTACCGCTTGCACATGTTGGCTCAAGTTTGGGCACTGGCTGCCTCAAGCCTCGTCGTCTTCCGGGGTGGTTGGGGTACGGGGGGTCGTTGTGCTGCGGTCCTGTGTGGGCTGGATTTGGACGTCCAGTTCGGTTCCCGTCGGTTCTCTTCGGGGGCCGCCTGGTTCGGGCCGGTTCCGGTTATGGTTCGGTTCGGTTGCCCCCGTCTGTTCGGAATGAATTCAGTTCGGTCCAACTCGGTTTTTGATTTGGTCCAGTTCGGTCCGGTTCGGATACGGTTATCGGTTCGGTTTGGCCCTTTCATGTATCAATGGTTTGGGTGGGATGTCATTATGATCCTATTATGGTTTTGGTGAGATCCAGTTATGATCTTGGTGGTACCTTTTTGGAGGAGGAAGTTTTGTTAGGATCCTCTAATGATCTTGGTGGGATCCCGCACCGAGGGCCCTGGGGGCGGATTCTCGCCTTCAGGGGCGGATAGTGATAGCATGTTGCCAACAGGGGGGGGGGGGCGGGAGGGGGGATGGATGATGCGTTCCGCCATATAGTTTGCACCACTAGGGGAACAAAAGTGACATAAACATAAAATATCGGAGGTCCGCGCGAATTTCTCGGATCGGCGCTGGGGCCCCCTGGCGGC